>NW_004624810.1:5711510-5756893 GCF_000247695.1 Heterocephalus glaber | reverse complement strand
AAGAACCAAGAGACTCATGTAATGGTACAAGATCCCAATAATGAATGTAACTGTATTTTATACCAAAAATGTACCAATAAACTTAATGGGGAAAAAAAATTTAGAAAACTTCCAATGAATCACAAAACAAGGAACGTCTTCAAAGTGACTTAATGATGAAATTAAATGTCATTCCATACTGTCCCTAGCCCCACTTGTGACCTTCTGGAAAACCTTCAGTCTGTGCCTGATCCATTCCAGCCAAGTCTGCTAATGTATCTGAAGCCCCAGCCCCACAAAAAAGAGGATCTGAAGAGTAAGCATGCTGCCCAGGACAGGATCTGAACTCCAGAGCATGCACCTGGAGGGAGGGGGCCTCCTCCCACCCGCTGCCCACTATCGACCACCACCCCTGCCTCTGTTTCTTGTATGATTCGGTCTTTCTGAGTTCCATTCATCCATCCATACACCCATCCACCCACCCAACAGTATTAATAGTATTCCACGCACCTTTCTACCGGTGATCTCATCTATATCCCTAGCCTGCTCAGTTGAGCATCAACTCTAATTAACTCTTGTCAATCACCTTCCCCAAACATACATGTTAAACTTTGATCCTCACATCCATAGCCCCCACTCACTTGCTTAGATGCTGCTTTAAACTGAAGATGACTTCAAACAGTTCCCATCTCTTCGAGAGTCCCAACTGCTATATACATCACCCCACCTCACCCTAATACACACATACAAATATATCCACACAAAGACATGGTCCCAGGTCATGAACCCAAGGTGAACTGACTTTCCCTACCCTTTTCCCACCATGAATTTCATTTCTGGCTACTATGCTTACCCTACTCCATGCTCATCACCTAGCTCTGGTCCATTTACCTTCACTTTTTACTTTGTTTCCAATAGAATTGTTATTCTAGTAGGCCTTACAGCCAAGATCTCACAAAAAAAATATGCCAAGGTTATGTTTCCTTGCATATGTAATAATACAGTCTAATAATAATTCCTTGGCATCAGACTTAGCATTTGTTGACAGTTTTCCACAATCTTGACTATCCAGTTCTACTATTCTCAGTAGATGATCTAAAGCTACCCCACTGGAGTAGCAGAAAGAGTTGAATTCAAGTGATATAATCAAATATAATCCACATGTGAAATATCTAAGACCGGTTCAGACTCAAAAGGACCAACTGAAATGGGCAGTGAGTTCATCGGTCCCACCTCACCCTGATTGCTGTAGCAACTGGATAAAGCAGGATGTGGTGAGTCATTATTGCGCCAAGGACAATCAACAAAACAAGGGTACTAAGCGGCATTCAAATCCTATTTCACAATTATCAAGTCCCACTAACTAAGAAGCTGGCAGAAAACTGATTCTGGCCCCAGACACCACAGCCTCTGAGCACAGCCAAACTCAAAGCATCAGCCTAGAATACTACACACTGTTTCGCCTGCCCGCCCACCCTAGCAACTCCTAAAAGCTGAAGAGGTTCGTAGGGCTTGCCTTTGATCAGCCGCTCAGGTCTTGTCCCTGGTAAGGTCCACATTGCCTGTGCCAAGTGCCCAAAGACAGTGGCGTCGAGAGTGGAAAGTTTGGGCCCCATGATGTACTTCTTATCACCTGCAGCAGACAGAACAGAGAGATCACTGGGCTGGCCCATGCTGTCTCACGTGATCACAACAGCGTTCAGCACACTCGTTTTGTATGCTCATTGAACTGTGCAACAAAAATTCACAGAGTCAAAATGCATGCATAATTTTTTCTTAAAAAAAACCCCAACAAATTTAAAGAGAATTAAACAATTCTGTGATATATCAACCTACAGAGAGCAAAACAGGGAACACACCCAGATAAGCATTAGGAGAGAGGGTATTCGTGGAAAAAAGAGGGAAACGATCACCAACTGATCCCCAGGGAGACTTATTGTCTTGAACTGTAATAATTAGAGCTTGTGATGCTTGAGAATACCTGGAAGTTGCTTAAGCCATCTCAAAAGTAACATAAACCAAGCACCCTCAACTTCAGTGCTTACCTGACTAAATTAATACATACCCTTAGGAAAAACAAGAAGCCTAGACTGTCTCAGAAGTTTGGAGGACAAGTTTTCCATGGAATTTCTATGGTCTTGGCAAGTTCTCAAAACTGAGTGCCAGCTTGCTTGGAAAACACTAAGAAAAGCCATGAGGTCACAGGCTCAGCTCTGGCATCAGGCCCCCATATCATACCAAACTATTTCATACTGTACCCATCTCTCCATTTTTACCACTAATGACTTAGTTCAGGCCTTGTCACCTGGACTATCATACCCAACTAATTAAAATGGTTCCAAAACGTCTCCTGAACTGCTGTCTAGTGTGGCATGTGGAAGCACAAATGAAGTTCAATCTACCTAAGTCACATCCTGGTACCACTGTTCTTCATCTGGCCATTACTTAACCTCTGAAAGTCTCAGTTTTCTAATTAGGAAGTGAAAATGACATAAAAAGTACCTATTCCTTGGTGCTATTGTGAGAACAAAATGACATATACATATAAAGCACTCAACACCATACCCAGCTAGCTCAGGAAACACTAGCTCTCAAGATGATAGCCCTTCCCTTTCTCCAGTCCATTCCGCATCCCACCTGAACACTTTTCATAATGTCACTCCCTTTCACACCCATTCTCAACCATTTATGAAATGAGTTATTAAGTAAAGTCCAAACTCAATTTTGAAGATGAGAGTTCTTATACTCTGCTTCCCACCCATGTTCCTGCTTTATCCCTCTCTCCTCCCTTTCTCTAGCAAACCTGGGGATCAGCTCCCACTCTGTGCTTGCCACTGCTACACCTTTGCTCATGCTGTGCCCACTCCCTCCCCTGTCCCCAACCTATGTGTGCTCTCCACCCTCCTCTATTTGGTCAATTCTTCAAGATTAGCCACAGCCTGCTTTCAAAGCTTTCTGTCTACTCTGGCTGTGGGCAAAAAGAGGTTTCAGTTCATAAAGTCCTGAGTTCAAATTTCATTTCTGCACATATGACAGGACTCTTAGACATGTAATACATGTTAAACTCAACTTCCTGACTATAAAATAGAGGGATTTCCTAATTGTTGAAAAGAATAACCGAGGTAACTTGAGCAGAACACAAAAAAATATATCCTATCTCTTTTCAAATCTCTTATGTGGCTTTTTTCCCCCAATACTGTACTTTACACTGGTTGCTTTTTATTTATGAATTTTATCTTTCCAGCTAAATGGCAAGCTCTTTGAAAGTAAGAGTCATTTCTTATTTTTACTTAACAAAATTTCATACTGTGTTTTCTACATGGTTGGCATGGTTCTACATACTGTGCCCTAGAACTATCCACCCATTCTTGAGCAGCAAGCTGACATAGTTAGAAAACTGAGAGGGAAGGGGAAACTACAGAAGGTGGGAACATAAGTTAACAAACCAGTATAGCACGGATGCATCTGAAGGACACTTTAAAAAGCATTTCTACTATATATTTCATAGGAACGAAGGAATACCCTATGCTAGGACAGTATGCAGAATCTAACTAAAGTGTCTTTTCTGGTAAGGACAATCAAGTCATTCATGTTGGAGCCCTTTGGTATTTCCTGGGTCAACCAACTTCATCATTTGAATCTTGCCCCAGGATCTAAACCTATATGGGAAAACATTACTTGGGCAAAAATTACTAGGTGTTATTTGTTGTCAAGACTATCAGCTACTTCTTGACGGTACATCTTGTTGGCTCCATGTCTTAGCCATTCCCCTGGTGGCATTAAGCAAATTAGGTGGGCAGAAAGACACCTCCCAGCAGCTCTCATGCCATTCTGCTAGAGCAGGAGAGGTACATCTGTCAGGTGACACAAAGTCCTTTATCCTTGGGGCATTATTGTGTGTTACCATAACCCATTTCATACTTTTCTAATTAAATTATGTACTTTAGCATAATGATAGCCAGATATGCATCTCAGTAGCTGTGCCTGAGGAATACAGAAAGCAATTGTTGTATTCACTCATTTGGTACTATGAACAGCAGGGCATGTACACCTGTGCAAAAGTGTCAAATCAAGATTTTTACACACATGAAATGGTCCATGTAGTATTTTTTGTGTATGTATCCCTGAGCATCACAGCAGGTAAAATACACTCATACAAGTCTTCTGTTCTGCAAACATCTAATTTTTCATAATGGAATCCAGGTATGGTTCACAGTAGCTGTGCCTGGGGAAAGCCCATATGTGCACTTGCCAGATGAATGGCCAGGTTTGCACAGGAGCTCCGAAGCAGAAACAGTTGAGTTTTATCCATGAAATGTCCATTATTGATTTTCTTGCATTTAGGATTTATTTTAGTTTTCTTTTGATTTCTCTTATAGAAGTAGCCCAATTCAGTAAAATGGTGCATGAAAAACCTGGTCACTGTAGCTTTAGGTAGTATATGCCAAAAAAGCCTTCAAAATATGCTATAAAGATATATGTCCTGCTAGATTTGAAGACATATACTTTGAATTTAGAAATTTATCCTTGAACTCAGACACCGGGTCTTTATTCTTATAGTAATGAACCAAATGATGTTGTGAACATACTTGTTGCTCCCATCTCCCAAACTAATCAGAATATAACATTTGACAATTGGTTTACCAGTTTCTGATTGATATTACATTTGCTAACAGAGGACAAGTTGACCAGCGTAGGAACTGTATGCACAAACAAGGCAGAAATTCCCAATAAAATGTTGCCATTTCATAACAGAGGATTATATAGTACAATCTTTGGATTTCAGAAAGCTATAACACTGGCCTTATATATGGGAAAGAAAAACAAACTGGTATTGCTGATGTCAACATTGCACCACGATGGAAAAATTGACTAAGAAACCTTGAAAAAATTGAAGTCTCAGATGGTAACTTTTTGCAAAAAAAAAAAACAAAGGTGGAGTAGATGTTGATGAGTTATGCAGCAACTATGATGTCACTCAAAACACAAAGTGTTGAGCCAGGGATTTAGCTCAGTGGTTCTGTTGCCTGCCTCGAAAGTGCAAGGTCCCTAGTTTGATCCCCAGTACCAAAACAAAAAAAACACAAAGTGTTGGCCAATGATTGTGTTTTACTTGATCCTGTTTGTTGCACAAACAGTTTGATAGTTTACAAAGCAAATAACAAGTGAAAAATATCATGGAGAAATTTTCTTAGAGGATTGGGACTGGGACTCATAAGAGATCATTTACAACAGAGAAAGAACAAAATATTTCTGCCCAGGGAACTACACAAAAAAGTTGTGGAGCACACTGGTGAGCTCACAGATGAACAAGCAAATGCAACATCACAAAGACCTACTATGACAACAGGAAAACCAAAAAGATATCAGCTGTGCCCTACCGAAAAAAAAGAACAGGAAAACAAAACATATGTCGTATCAGGGAAAGCATTATTTGTGCATGGAACATGGAGACTGCCTTGAATGTGACAACTGAAGCAAAGATTACTTCTATGGTAGACTTTTGTTTGTATTTACATTGTAATTCATGTAGGTATTTATTTCTGATGCTTTTAGACTTTGTAAGCAAGTACACAGCTGATGTGGAAATGTTGATATTTATCCTAAACATGCAATATATACTAAAAATGTAATACTTTATTTCATTGATATTTTATGTTCCTGTTAACTACACATTGTATAATAAGAACTTCCTGACAAAACAGGAGGACCAGCAAAATGTCAAGTATGTCCTACAGAAAAGACAGTAAAGCTAAGCACATGTGCTGTCAGTGCAGGCAATACGTGTGTATAGAATGTGCTGTTGTCACATATGAAGACTGCCTTACGTATGATAATTGAAGTAAAGATTACTCTTTTTGTAGAGAGCTATTGGTATTTTCAATGAGTTCATATAGTAATTTATTTCTGTTGTTCTTTTTAGGCTTTGTACACCGAAAAAGTCAATGTTGAAAATTTTGATCCTTTTTTATAAACAATAAATATTGAAAATTCAAGTTTATTTTTCTATTTTTCCTGTTAAGTACTCATTGTTTGATATAATAAAACTCATAAAATTAAAATTAATAATTCATCAATAGAAATACTTCTAAAGAATAGATGTGGGTTTTGTACATCCTTCAGTATGCTCCTTTAATACAAAATTGCCATGATGCCCTAACTATGGACTGTGTCAGGCTCCACCCATTCATGGCCTAAATCCAGGTCAGCTTACAAAGTGGAAGCCACTACAGGCATTTTCAGCAATTTTGAGAAGCTTCATAACCACTGGTTCAGAGAGGAGAAAACATGGTTTTTAAAAAGAACAACAATGGATTCCTGACCAAAAACTAAGTTTAAAAGAAGCAAAAAAGGGCCGGGGATTTAGCTCAGTGGTTCCGGTGCCTGCCTTGAAAGCTCAAGGTCCCAAGTTCAATCCCCCATACCAAAAAAAAAAAAAAAAAGAAAGAAAGAGAATCAAAAAAAAAGAAATGGTTATCTCCTTGAATTGCTAAGAAAAAGTGTTCTGAGGGAAATGCCAGAGTATGAATTGTGAAGTCTGTTGTAGAAACCAAGGACTTTGGGTGCAAGATGAAACAATATAAGTGGATAAAAATTTGGAAAACTTTTTAAAAGGGCACCTAAGACCCTGGCAAGATTTTTTAAATCATAAAATATATAATCATTTGAACCCATACATCAACTAGTGTATATAGCGTTTAGGGCAAATCTGGCATTTGGTCCAAGAAGATTGAAGGTGGAAGAACACTGAGTTACTTAGTAACGGGCCCACAGTAAGAATGTTGGCTCCAGATCTGCTAACCTCAGGCCCTCTGTGTCTCCATCACTTGCCACACACATCATCATCTCAGAGGCAAAGACCCCATGGAGCAGCAGGCAACTTGGCTATAAAAGTTTGCAGAAGGATGCAGTGGTTGGGATGGAATATAAAATAGAAAAAGAAAAAATCAGAAATCTGAAATATTTTTAAAAGTTTCTTGCAGAGAAAATATGGATGGAATTCGGTATCTGGAAAGTGTGGAGTGATACAAAATTCTGTATGTATACACAGATATAGAATAATTGTAAATTTAGAGGATATAAAAATATCCTCTGTCATTAAAAAGTCCTCAGAGTATCCAATAACAGAAACTGTATTTAAACATTTATTTTGAAATATTTTGACATGTACAGAAATGTAGCAAAAATAGTACAGTTCCTGTATGGCCTTCAACCAGCTTCCACTAATGCATTCATTTTACAGAACTGCAGTCCATTTATCAAAAGTAGGAAATAAAACATTACACAATACTAATAATTGAACTATAGACTTTATTCAAATTTTATTATTTAACTAATGTCCTTTTTTGTTCTAGGAGCTAATCACCGCATTTGATTGTCCTATCTCTTTAATCTTCTATATGTAAAAGCTTCTCAGTGTATGTCTTCCATAAACTTACACTTTTGAAAGGATATTGATTGGTTATTTTATAAAATATCCATCAACTTGAGTTTACCTAAGGTTTTCTTGTGATTAGAAGAGGTCATGTATTTTTGTTAAGAATACACAGAAGTAATAGTGTATCCTTCTTTGAGGGATAATTTTATGTCCCTACTGGACTAGGCCATGGAGTACCCTGCTATTTGTTCAAACAATATTCTGGGTTTGTCTGTGAAAGTGTTTCTGGATGATGTCAGCATTTAGATTGGTGGACTGAATAAAGCAAATTATACTTTCTAATGTAGGTGGGCCTCATCTAAATAACTGATGGCATAGAACAAACAGCTACCTCTCCCCAGAAAGAAAGAACTCCTGTCTGACTGCCTTCAAACTAGAATACTATCTTTTCCCTGCCTTTGGACTCAAGCAGAAATCTCTGTTCTTCCTGGGTCTCAAGACTGCCAGCCTTTGGTCTGGAACTACACCACTGGTACTGGTTATCAGATCCTCAGCATCACACTAGAACTATGCAATGGGCTCTTCTAGCATAGGAGCTTGCCAACTCAGCCTGCAGATCTTGGGAATTGTCAACCTCCCTAATTCTACGAGCTAATTCTTTTTTTTTTTTTCGGACCGGGGATTGAACTTGGGAACTTGCACTTGACAGGCAGGTGCCAGAACGACTGAACTAAATCCCCAGCCCTGCTAATTCTTTATAATAGATTTCTTTATATCCTATTGGTTCTATTTCTCTGGAGAATCCTGAGTTATATCTTTGGCGGGCATCATACCAAGAGGTACATAATTATGTCTTATCCCGGGTGATGCTAACCTTAACCACATGGCAAAAGTGGTGTTTGACAGGTTTCCTCATAATAAATAAACTGGTTTCTTCATTAATGTGTACTTCCCTGTAGCAGACATCCCTGCTCAGTATTAGCAGGCTATAAGTGGCACAAGCTTCTTGCTTCCCCATAATTCAGCTGTATCATAATTAGGATTCCCACTGAAGCCTTATGTGACTTAAATGAACATGTCAGATAGCAGAGTTGGGCTCCGCTAATGGCTGCTACCAAGACCTAAGTCCTCTGTGAAGTGGCAGGGCCCTGCTGAGTTAACTTCTACCCGAGGTCAGCATGACCCCAACTAAAAATTTTCCTCTGAATTACCTGTTTGTTCTCTCCAGCAAGATATGCAAGTGCCTTTCACAGCCCTGCCTGCGATACCCACTGTCACCAGGTATCCCTAAACATACCCTGCTCCCCTTCTTCCCCTGCTTGTCATGAATAAACATTGGATGTCCTTGGTGCTTTTGGTCTTTGTTGCCCAGAGAAGCTTGGACCAGCCAAGACCCAGCTTTCTCTCTAAGTTCTCTCTTGTCTTTTGTTCTTGTTAGCTTGTGTTGTATTGCCTTACAAGAGATCAGGACCCACTGCAGAGGCCTTTGGTAATGTCCTCAATATTTCCCTTTGTATTTAGTAACATTAAGAGCAATACTTTGGAACTGTACAAATATTCTGTTTCTCTTTCAACTCTGGCCCACTAATTTTAGCATCCATGGTGGATGTTATCGGAAACAATTACTGCTATGGTGTTTGCTTAATTGTGATTTTCTATTTCTCTCATTCCTTCTACATATATTGATTAGAATTCTACTGTCCTTCCATCCCCATTTCCTAATGTATTCAATTATTTATTTATGTAAGTATGCACTCATGGATATTTGTTTTATTCTATGGGCTAGGATCCAATACTCTCATTATTTATTTTGTTGCTCAAATTGTTCCAGCTTTAGCCTTTGGAAGTTTGGCAAGAAGCATTTTTGAAAGGGAAATGAATTAGATTTGACTCTGTTTAGAAATAGAGACTAAGCTAAAGGCATCAAGTCTGCAGCACTCCCAGGGCTCACCAAGTAGTCACAAATTCCATGACCAAAAGGGTGTAACAAAAACAAAATACTAGGGAGAAGCTAGCTCTACTGAGAGAGTTAAGAAAGGACAGCATGTCATAGGCATTTCTAGAATCTGATATGACCTATTCTCAATAGTTTAGGCAGGTACTCTCCATGAGAAAGGATGTGCTATAGATGCAGAGACCACTGGGCACTCAAGGTTGACCAAGAACTGAATGAGTACTGAATCATGAATAACATGAAAGGTCTCTGGTGGGTATCTGCTCTTTGTACTCCAGACTCAAACTCACAGTGACTGGACTTCACCATACATCACTGGTTATAAGCCTCTAGTGAGTTCATTAATGCAAGGCTCCTTATCTTGACCTCTAAGCCTGACCTCTGGCCCCTCTCACACTGTCTTCCATTTCTCCATAGGCAGCAACAAAGGACCTCACAGGAGGTGAGGTGATGGATAAGAGATGGGGGGGTAAGGTTGAACATGGAGGACAAAGCCACACAGTTGTCCAGGGAGAATTATATCAGCGTTGAGCCTGAAAAGAATGGCCAGAATCTAATCCTAAAGGCTCCAGCCAAATTGAAGGACCAAGTAAATTGCAGGGTTGAGGCAAACTGAATTTGATGAGCAGTGGAGCAGAGGGAATTGGAGGGGACAGCTAAAGAGCCACATGGCCTTTGGAGGCCCCTTAGAGGGTGAAATGATATACAGCACTCAAAACCCTACACTGTTTGCCTGCTGCCTTTTTCCATGGGGAGGGTGCATGAGAGCTGACAGTGAGTGTGCTCTCCAGACCCAAGCCAGACAAGCAAGGTCTTCCTCCTGTGAATGCTCTATACTTCAGACCTGTGGTGGTTGTGCCATCACCAACACTCACCCTTCCTCCCTCCACCTACCTAAGCTCATGGCTTTTCTTAAGACTCAGATCAACACCCACATCCTCTACTCAGGGAAGGCTTCCCCACAGGCCACTGGGACTTCTCACTGTCTACTCCTCTGCTGAATCCCAGAGGGACACACTGCTAGAGCAGAGCTGTTCCGAGAATAGTCCAGCAGTACCTGCATCACCTAGCAGTTAGTTAGAAACAGAGTCTCAAAATGCTTAGGAGTGAGGCCAGAGAATCCATATAACAGGCATTCTGGTCAATGATTCTCAAACTTTAGGGGCATAGAAATTTCCTACTGAGGGTGCTGTTCTAAGAACAAACTTTGATCAGTGATGTTTCAGATGATATTTTATGCATGCTAAAGTTTAGAAGCTAGTTTAAAAGACCAGAGCAGTCAGTGCTGTTAAACTATAGCATGTGTCACCGTCATCTGAAAATATTTTTTTAAAACACTGACAGAGGACTGAGGATGTTGCTCAGTGGTAGAACTTGTGGTTAGCATGTATCAGACACTAAGATCCAAACCCTAGCAAAAACAAGAAACAAAAAAAACCTGATTAATACCCCCAACCAGGAGCTTCTGATTCAGTAGACATGGAGTGAGGCCTAAGAATCTGCATTTCTAACAAGGTCTCAGGTAATGCTGATATTGCTATTCCAGGGACCACACTTTGAGAACCACTAGTCTAGATCACTCATTAAATAATTTACACACACTGTCTTTTTTTTTTCTTTTTTGGTACCGGGGATCAAACTCAGGTCCTCGCGCTTGCAAGGCAGGCAATGGAACCACTGAGCTAAATCCCCGGCCCTACACACACTGTCTTGTAGCTTTATTTATATGTGTGTCCTATCTCCTCAAATAGTTTTAAAGCCCCATGAGGGCAAGTTAAACTCTTTTTTTTTTTTTTACTTTTACTTTTAGTACATCCTTTTTTTAGAATGAAGAGCTATCATGAGGATTAAAAGGTATAATATGCGAGCATTTCACAAACTATAAGGTGAAATTGTAACATAAGGAATTAGCAATAGATAATGTGAAATAGGAAGAAAAGGGGCAAAGGGGAAGGGGAAATGGGAGGGGTAGGGAAAAGGAAAGCAGGGAATGGAATTAATATGAGAAACTGAAAAAAAGGAAACAAAGTCTTTATAAATAGGGAGGGATGGAGGGGTTGAAGGGAGGGCAGGGGAAGGGGAAATAAAATAAGAACCAAGAGAGTATGTAAAGGTGCATATCTCCAATGACGAATGTCATTATATTGTACACCTAAAATGTACCAATAAAAGGATATACAAAAAAAAATGGAATTAGCTATGCTCATCACCAATAATCAAAACAAGTAACTGTTTCCAGACAGAACCAGTCCTTCCTCTATCCTAGTATAGGAACCTCTTCTTCAACTTCCCTACCAGATATTCCCTACCCAAAAAAAGATTTTGAGTGCTTCCCCCAAGGAAAGCACAGCTGGTCAAAGTAATCTTAGGAGTCAACCATCAAAGAACATACTCTTTAAGCTCTTTTTGTGCATGTGAATCTCCCACAAGCAAAGCCATAGGAAAAGAATAATATTATGCTCCTGATCAGATCTCTCTTTGTCAGAAATAAAATACACAGGCCGGGGATTTAGCTCAGTGGTTCCGGCACCTGCTGCGCAAGCGCAAGGTCCCAAGTTTGATCCCTGGTACCAAACAAAACAAAAGAGCTCTTGTTAACATTCCCAGAATACTCCAAAATCCTTTCATAGATGGTTCTTTCAACTGTGGGGGCTTACTATCTTATATCTGTGGTTATTAACTGTCCTTGTGGGTAAATCTTAGAATTAAAATCATAAAAAAATAAAATAAAATAAAATAAAATAAAATCATCAACTTTGACCACTTTCTGATGTCTATTAGTTGTACCAATTGGCTTACAATATGGGAAAAGATAAAAGTGGATCCAAGGATATGATAGAAGGGGCCCCTTAATTTAATCCCTCTCCAGATTTCATTCTAGAAAGCAACTCGATATTCCTATGGTTTTCTGTATGATTCTCTAAAACAACACACAACAAAGAATTTCTTTCAGCTTTTGTGATCCCAATACCTTCCCCACTGATCACCAGTACTAACCACCCTGTTGCTTCCTCCCAATCCTCCCTTTGGATTTAATGTCCTAGCTCTTAAAATTTCCTATAAATCAGAACAAAAAGCACATAAATTCCATCACCCTAAAGAATGTGTTCTACTTGCTCTTCTGAACTTCAGTCCTCCTATTAATAATGTGTCTGAACATCTCCTGAATTCCATACTCTCACAGCATCTAATAACATATTTGGGGAAACTTGGATGGAGTATTTGTACCCATGTCAAAAACTTGACTTGTTGGAAATCTAGATTAGGAAAGTATTCCTCAGGAGGAGGTAAATGCCTGTTCACCTGTCACAATTTAACATCCTTGAGCAGCAGCTCCTAGAAGTCTTAAAGATCTACAGCTAATATCCTAAACAAAGGTGTCAGGGTCGCTGACTCACTGATGATCAGCCTCTTGCTTCTCTCTTCTCGAAGTTGCTTCTGAGTCAGACTCTACATTTGGCTGAGATGCTGAGATTTGAGGGCTATAAAAGTTGGATGAGTCAGACATCCCTCCCCAGTTTCAGTTTCCTAAATCACTTCTGAAGCTAAAGAATATAGAGCACTCAACTCAAAATGCATTCTGGGACAGGCTTACCCTTAATTTTAATTTTGCCTTGACTACCTGTGCTGAGCAATCAAAAGCAACAGCTCTTCTGTCCCCTTTCTCAAAGACTCTTTATAAAGCCTATCTGACAGCCCCCAAATTTTGGTTAATAAAATAATACATCACACAAAATGCAAGGTCATGTTGAAACTTGTTAGAATCTTACTACAAGGACCTCTTCCTTCTTTTAAGAAAGCTGAGTAGTAATCAATTCTAGTGAGAGGTTTTGTGTTTGGTCATCAGGACCAAAGGAGTCCAACTTTACAAGTGGACTCCACATTCCTAAAGGACTTTTCTTCATTTCATGGATCCCAGATGTCACAATTTCCACTATTCAGTTTTCTGTTACTGTGACAAAATATCTGAGAAAATCAGCTTAAGAGGAAGAAAACTCTATTTTGGCTTATGGGTTTGAGGAGTTTCAGTATATGGTTGCTTCGGCCCATCACTTGGGTCTGTGGCAAGACCTGTCATGGTAGTGGGGAAGAAGAAAAGCAAAGCTGCTTGCCTTGTGGGAGCCAAGAAGCAAATAAAGAATCAGATGACTGGGGTCCCCATAGACCTTCAAGGGCACAGACCTACCGTCCTTCCCCCAGCAAGCCCCACCTCCCAATAGTGCCATCTGTGGGGACCAAACCTCCAACATGTCCTTTTTGGGATACACTTAAGATCCAAACCATAGTAACTTAGTTGGAATCCAGGCTCTTCAACCAATTTCAAACATTTAAACAATCACCAATACCGTCTTGTTTTTCCTTTAACCACCAGAATGGTTTAGGACCTGCCCAGAGGAGTGAACCTTACTCAGTTTAACTCCATAGAAACAAGTCCCTTAGGAAGAAATCCACCTGTTACTGAGCTCATCTTTAAACATGGGAATCCTATATCTTCTCAAATAATAATACCCGTAAGCATGCTGGACATGGTGTCAAAATTCCACATGATACCTCTTTTCGAGGGCAGGACTGGATGTCCCCTACTCTGCAGAAGACCTTATTATTCCCCTCCTGAATGCTCTTGTCCACATATTCTGGCCATCAAATAGTTAAGAGGTAAATCTTTCCTCAGTGCACAAAACTTTCTCAAATATCACAGACAGAAACCTCCTGTGTGCCACACTCTGTAATCTTAGAATTAGTCTTCACTGCCAAGATGAGAATACTCCTGCTAGAATCAGAATGGATAATAATAATAGCCTCCTCTCAGGAGACTGAAAGATAAGAGTCTATTTCTAAAAGACATACAAGCTTTTATCTAAATAACCTGAAAACACTGAGATCTGGTGCCTGTCACCCACCACAGCAGGATAAACCCTCTTCTTTCCCTCTACTGACAACGTGGCTTCACTCTCCAAGCTCAGCAGCACCTGAAAGAAGCACCTACTGTAATTAATAGGATTGGGGCTATGCTGGTGTATTAGTCACTATAGCTGCAGAACAAATTACCCTCAAACTGCAGCTTACAGCAATAAACATTTATTACCTCACAGTTTATATAGGTCAGGAATCCAGGCTTAGTCCCCATTAGCTGGGGGCTTCAGGCTCAGAGTCTCTCACATGGTCAAGATTTCAGCCAGGTGCTGTAATTTTCTTAAGTGTCTTCCAAAGGCTCCTGTGTTAAAGCATTGGTCTCCAGAAAGGCACTATTGGGAGTTTTGTCTTAATGTTGAATATATTAGATTGCCATGTCTTAGAATTATTATTACATTGCAGGTTGCCTCAATTCCTTTGGAAGACAGTGCTCATTCAGCAAACAGTTATTTAGCAAGGCTTCTGTTAGACACCAGGGTTAAAGGAAAGTCAGTTGCCAATTCCTTTAGGATGACAGTGTCCACAGGTAAGGCTGAGGAAAGTGGAGGAGGGGCGCACATGGGAAGAATCTAAACAGTATAAACGGTTCTGCCTTGATGGACGTACACAGCAAAGTAAGTAGTGTCATGGAGTTGGCAGAGGTTAGGGAGAGTTTAAGAAACTTTCTAGGCCAGGAGTGGTGGTACACTCCTGTAATCCCAGCGCTCAGGAGGCTGAGGCAAGAGGATCTCTAGAAGTTTGAGGCCAGCCTAGGCTAGTGAGATCCTGTCTCAAAGAAAAGAAAGTTTCTACGTAAGCAGAAATAAGTCTTGAGAATCTGTCACACAAAGCAAGACAAGGGAAACAGACTATGCAAAGGCAAAGCAGTACAGGGTAAGTCAGCAAACAAAGACAACTGGCATAGTAGAAATAAAGTTCCATACAGAGGATAAGGAGGAAATGAGGATGGAGATGGGAGTAGATTCAGATTGTAAAGAAGAGGAGTTTAGATTTTAGCCTAAGAATTGAGAATCTTTTGTTCTGATTTACATTTTAGATTAACCACTTTAGAATTACAATCCAAAACTAAAAATTTGTTGGGGGGGATTTTGTGGTTTTGTCTTGTTTTGTTTTGATTTGGTTTTTTGGGACAGGGTCTTTCTGTGTACAATAGTTCAGGTGGGCACAGAATGCACTATGTAGCCCAGGCTGGCCTTGAACTCACGATGAACCTCCTGCCTCAGCCTCCAAAGTGCCAGAATCACAGGCTTGCACCACCACGACCAGCCCAAAACTCGAAATTTGTGCACCACCTAAGAAGCTGTAGCAAAATACAGCTAGGAGACATCAGGTGCTTCTACCACGGTTATGGGAAAGAAGGAGGTGGGGTGAGGACACTGTTTGGTGAGCATTCAGGTGATGAATTACATCCATCCGTTAAATAAGCGAGCATTTACTGAGTGTCTGGCTCTATAGCCAGGCTCCTGAGTCCATTTTGGGCAAATCAATTTCCCCAGTTACAAACCAAGACTGTAATACTAATGGTAATAAGAATCACAATTATATGTGTATATGCCTGTGGTGGGAATTCATGAGAACAACTTCTACCTCAATTAATTCTTATCAAACCCCTATGAAAATAGGTATTGTTATTGTGTCATCATGAGGATATTTTAGTAGGTATTTTAGAGTAGGTATATATTTATTTTATAGTATTTTAAATTATGTATTACACATGTCCCATCTGTAATATATTATAACATATACATGAATAAATATTAAATAATATTATTGATAATATTATCAATATTATTTGATGTTATCAATAATATTAATAATAAATAATTGTTAGATAAATTTATACTTTAATTATATAATTGATATTTAATTATAATAATTGGATTAACAGTAATATTAGGATAAATATTACATTATATGGATATGCATTACATATTGTATTATTATTTGCCTAAATATATTGTAAATGTTCCATGAATGTCTGCTCTTATTATTATCTTGATTATATACGCAAGACAAAGCCCTGGGTGCTTGGGATACAGAGTTGAACAGAACAGACAAACTGTCTTGGAGTTTACCTCACATAGCATGATTACAAATCAGTCAGTAAGAAAATATCAACCAGTGTTAAGTGCCATGTGGATAAACGGGGTAGAATGATATGCTAGAGGGTGACTGGGGCTACACTAGCCTAGGAGGTCAGAGAAAACATCTCTGTGCGGGTAATATTTACATGAAGGCACGAATGTCCAAAAGGACCTAGCAATGCAAAGATCTGAAGGAAAATAATTCAAGGCAAAAAATAAAAAATAAAAGCAGCTAAGACACATACCTACAGGCCTGGAGGTCAGAGTAAGCGTGATGGGTTTGTGAAGTAGAGAGAACACCAACATGGACAGTGCCGAGGGGTGAGAAGCAAGACTGCAGAGAAGACAGGGCTCAGGTAGTAGAGGGCTGGGAAGGCCAGGAAGGAGATAATGCAGAAGATATTATAAGGTCTCAGCATCCAACCTGACCAAGCGAGTGAATGATGCTACCATTCACTAAGAAAGGCCACAAGGGGTGCTGGTTTGACAGGTTCTGTTGTGAGGTGTGCTATATTTGCACAGGCTGTAGGAAACCTAAGTTAATATTTAGAAAACATTCAGGATTCACAAGAAGGATTAAGAGGGAAGATAAATATGCTGGAGTATGCAATGTGAGATGACTAGAAAGGGCAGGAGATGGAATCTGGAAACATCAGTATTCCAAGAACCTGAAAAAAAAGAGAAGCAAGAAAGGAGAATCAGAGAGCTACAGAGCTACAAGTGTTCAGCAGTCTTCTGGCCTCTTCTGGAGTCCTTAGGATCAGTGCCATTTACTAGCTGCATGTCCCTGGGCCAGTTTCCTTTCTGTGCCTGAATTTCCTCATGGACAGGATCACTGTGAGCAGCCCAGAAGCATGTGAGAGGTGCTCAGAACAGTGCTGGCACAAGCCTGCGCGTGTTAAAGGCTGTTCTGTTCAACAACCAGAGATGACCCGAGACAGCAGGGGACTAAGGCATCCTCAGGGGAAACCTGGGATTTGGAGAGCTGAGCATTGGGGGGGGGGGGTGCCGCCTCCAGGGAAGAAAACCCTAGGTCCTTTGTAATTTAAAGCCCCCGAGAATCCCACTGCCATCAGCATCACACAAGGAAGAGAGGTTCCTTCAGATCTTTCCTCAGGGATGAATTGCCCACATCCAAATGGCCAAAATAAAAAAAATGAAGGCTCTTGAGTGGTAGGGTGTTACTTAGCCTTTCAAGAGCAATTTTGGATGTTTCATGAGCATTTGAGGGTGAAGAGAGGAGAGCTGAGTCAGGACACAGGAGCCCAAGGGGTAAATGGGAAGTAAGGGAAGAGTGTGACTGTTGTTGCATTTCGAAAAAGCTTGAGTGATGGGAGACAAGAGACAGAGCAGCAGGGGGTTGGTATTTTAAAAGACAGAACAGATGTAAATGGTAAGTAGAAGCAGCCTGCAGAGACAAGGACTTAAGAGAGGAAAGAATTTGTATTCAAGAGCCTGAGGAGGTGAGGGACTGGGGCGCTTCACAGTCACGACATGGGGGCTGACTGAGCCCACTGGGCACTGCCAGATGGGGAAGGTGAAAGCTGGGGCAGGAGATGGAGGGGATGAGGGAGAGAGTGGCATCCACCCTGGACTGAGGAGGAAGTAAACATGAACAGGGCCAATAAAGAGGCAGGAGTGGGACTCCAGAGAAGAAACCTACGGTCCAGAGGTGGGCAGCGAGCAAGGCTGGGCTGGGCTGCTCAGGGAGGCAGTTCAGTGGGTGGATTTCACTGCAGCAGGCTTAGGACTCAGTGCTGTGAGTGCTGGACTAAAGGACCACATAGCGCTACAGGTGCCTACGGGAGGGTGGGGACTGAAGTGAAGAAGAGGACATAAGCCAGAGGATCCACCCACAGAAATCCTGAAGACTTCAAGTGAGTCTGAGGAAATACTTGCCTCAAACCCTCAGAGACAAAGCTGTGAAATATAAATAGATTGATTACATTTTAAAGAAAACCAAGATTCAGTAGAAAAAAATAAAGTGTTGAGACAAATCACAGGAGAAATATATCTTGGAAAATTAAAACAAAAAATGTGTTTACAAAATAGAGCAACCTCACAAAACCAGTTACAACAAATAGAGTATGAATAGAGTACTTTTTGGTCATAAGGCCTAATTCTGGCAAGCCTTCAGTCAGACCAGTACCTCAGTCTTTAATGGTCCCTTGGTGAATGTGCACATCTCTTTTGGAAATTCCCAGGCAATTCCTAGGAACAGATTTACTGAAGTTCATTATCTTTTACTCCTTTGAGCTTATGTCAAATAATCTCTCAGAATTAATGCATGAAGATATTTGAGTTATCTAGGATACAAAAAATAAGAACAACTTGAAATAATTTGATGAAATATTATACAGCTGTTAAGAAGAAAAATCTTAAAAATATTTCAACAGAAAATATTTAGAGCTTGTTTTTAAAAACAAACAGGATGTGTACATCAAAATGATATTTTGTAAGAATATGCATGTGGAAGATATGGGGAAATAAGAAACAGTAACTGAATTAAGCTACAAAATGATAAGAGATATGTAAATTCTTTCCAGTTTTTTAAATTTTGATTTATTTTTTTAACATAAATTAAATAATTTAAATAAATAAAAATACATTGTTGGGTTGACCAAGAACCAAACAACTGATTTAATATATTAGAATATACCAGATTATCACTTATCTATTAATTCCTCCCCAAATTTTATCCAAGTAGTCAGCCCAACAGAACAAAAATGGAAAGTGCCACTGTATCTGGCAAAGTTGAGGGGGCGGAATTTCCCATTCTATTCAACTCTAACATATAAATATCTGAAGGATAGGTACTGACAAAGATTTTTTAAAGGCTATTGTTTATATGGGGCTATTTTGTGATAATTTTTTTATTTTCTTGTAATCATACAGGGATTAGAAACCTGAATTGGGGGGTGGGGGTGAGACAGGGTCTTGCTATGTAGTTCAGGCTACCCTCAAACTCACAGCAATCCTCCTGCCTCAGCCTCCTGAGTGCTGGGATTACAGGTGTGCACCACCATGCCCAACTTGGAAACCTGAAATTTAAACACAAAGTCACAGTCACTTTTCTCAGAGGAAGAAAAAGCTAGAGTAACCCCCAGATAGAAATCAGATTGAATCTGTTAGAATTATCAACCATTTTCTATTGCTAAATCTGTCACAACGATTTCTAAAAACTCAATATTTATTAACATTCCTTTTATTCTGCTAAAAGTAATTTTTTTGCATGTGTGATCTACATATTTTTACCAACTAAAAGCACAACAATGAAAATGGAAAAGAAATGAACCACAGTTCACAACTGTCTGTCCCCATGAGGATGGGACATTGTTGGGGCCTAATCTCGTAGGCCCTGTTACTGATGGACTCCAAGGCCTGCAGACTATCTATCTATTCTTCCTTCTTCCCTTCAGAAGGCTGGCGTGGAGAAAATGAGTGAAAAGAGAAGTGATGCTTTCTGAGTATGTGATCTAATCGTTCCCTGCACTAGAGAATAATAAGTAATTTAGAGTCATTGAGTAAGACATAAAGACCTTTCAGAGTAAATCATTTCCACTTCAACTGGTGAGCATAGGACTCCAGCATGAACTTGTGAAAAGCTTAGGGTTCTCACTAGAATCCAGTCAATACAGGCAAAAATGGGATTTATGGTTTTCAAGTCTAATTATTGCTTTCCTTGCATGGGACTTTAACAAACCATCAATGCAAACACAGAAGTCATACTGCAGTTTAGGAAAAGCCCTGTCATTAGCTGAACGGCATTATGCCTACTCCCCAGCCTCTCAAACTTCATGTTGCATTCTCATCTGTAAAGTAGCTGGCTCTCGGGAGTGTGGTAAGACTAGACCATCTTCAAGGTACTATTAAAAAAAATAGTGTCTAGGGCTGGGGATTTAGCTCAGTGGTTCCAGAGCCTGCCTCGCAAGCACAAGGTCCTGAGTTCGATCTCAGGTACCAAAAAATAAAAAATTAAAATTAAATAAATAAATAAATAAAAATAGTGTTTACACAAACTTAAATATTGCAGTTTCTCTCATATATGAGAAATCCAGAATATCAATAAATTAAAGACCAAAGTAATCGCTTCTCGGCCTTTTGGCTAAGATCAAGTGTAAAGACCAAAGTAAGAAAACAGATAATAGGAAACAAGGAGATAGATCTTTTTGCAAAAGGGAAGGGGACCAAGAGATGAAGGGAGGGGAGAGGGAGGGAAGCAAAAGGGAATGAGAAAGAAATTGAGATGTGTTATGTACATGTGTCAACTCCCTGTGATACACATAATCATTACATACTGCAAACATGTACTAATAAAAAAGGGGAAAAGTAAAAATAGTGTCTAAAATTCATCCATACCAAAATAAATAAATAAATAAATCTGCAGTCTACACTAACTGGTTTGTGACATGGGAAAAAGGACAAGCCAGGCTAAGTACCGTATCACCTTCTCAACAAAGCTGTAAAGCAGGCATGATTTGCTCTGAATTTGACCACCTCCCTTACAAAGACCACAATATTCTCTCTTGGTTCCAACACACAGAATCTTTAAGCGCTCCCTTCTGTGAGTCTTTATCCAGCCCTTCCCTCCTCCCACCACCAAGGCCTCCACTCCTGAACCTTATCAGGCTACAGACACATTTGAATCATCTGCTGAGTTTAAAAAACATCTTTCCACAGATCTCACTCTCAGACACTCTGAATTAACCAGCCTGGCATGGGGCCTGGCCAGCCATATTTTAAAAGCACCCTGCTACACACTGCTCCTCGGATGATTCTTAAGAGCTACTGGGCTGTGAGCCACAGTTCTAGATTGGCCCCGGGCTCTGGAAAGCACTCAGAACCTGCTTTAGGGAACACTGTTCTGAGGTTCCAGATCATTCCCTTTAGTATTTATTATTTTCTTCTTTTATCTGTGTATCTTTTCCTTTTAGCTAGATTAACAAACATAATTCCTTCTATGTCTTCGTGCTTGTCTGGCCTCTGTTCACAGTTCTCAGCATATGCTAAGCATGCTAAACTGTGCAGAAATACCATCTACTGCTTCACATCCTTTCCCAAAGCCTCACTCTGAAGGTTCTATAGCCATCCGCCGGGAACCATGGTGTGTGGCTGGCCACTGTGTCCCCAGCAGTGTTCAGCTAAGGCCCAGAAGCCTTAAGTAGAGGTAACCTGAGCACTTTCATCCAATGCTGTTAAAGTAACATAATTAAAAAGAACAGGGCTGGGGATTTAGCTCAGTAAGGGCCAGGGATTTCCGCCACCTGCCTTGCAAGCACAAGGTCCAGAGTTTGATCCCCGGTACAAAAAAAGAGCAGGAAGAGTAGGTAGTATTAAAATGACCTATTTCCAAACTCTATTAAAAACAAAAGCTGAATTTGTGAATCAAAACATCACACTGTACCTCATAAATATGTACAATGAGTATATGTCAATCAAAAAAGAAAAACCGGGGGCCAGGGATGTAGCTCAGTGGCACCATGCCTCCTGGCAAGCGTGAGGTCCTGAGTTCAATTCCTAGTACCGAAAAAACAGCCAGGCATGGAGGTGCATGCCTATAATCCCAGCTACTCAAGAAGATGAGTCAGAAGGCTTCAGACTCAAGGCCAGACTGGGTAACTCAGTGAGACCTGTCTCAAAATAAAAATTTTTAAAAGAAGAGATGTAGCTCTTTGCTCCCTGAGTTCAATCTCCAATACCACAAGATATAGATAGATAGACAGATAGATAGATAGATAGATAGATAGATAGATAGATAGATGGAATTTTGCTAATGTTCAAGTCAAAAGTCTTGAGGGGAAAAGAAAAACTCTTTAAAATGAGCAGAAAGCATGCCTGTAATCCCAGCACTTGGGAGGCTGAGGCAGGAGGATTGCTGTGAGTTTGAGGCCAGCCTGGGCTACATAATGAGTTCAAGGCCAGGCTGAACTTCTTAGCAAGACCCTGTCTCAAAAAAATAAAATAAGCGGGGAAAATCCACAATACAGGTAGAAGACTCATTGTTCAAAATGTAAATTTAGGAGCTGGGATGTAGCTCAGTGCTAGACCACTTGTCTAGCATGTTCAAGGTCCTGGGTTTGATATCAGCACTGCCAAAAATGTAGATTTCATAATAAGGATATAGAGTGAACACAGATCATCAATAGGACTGAGGCTTCAGAAGGCACAAGTGGAAAACTACCTAAACCTAAATTACAACTCAAAAGAACCCCCAGAATGAGTCAGCCAGTCTTCACCTGGGTCTCTGCCTTATTTTAAGACTTGGAAAAATGACTTCCCCTCTTTCTCTCTGGAAAATGAATATAAAATCATGAAACTGTCAGAGCGGGAGAACCCAGACACCATCTAGAAACATCTCAACCACCGATAGCTTCCTCTGTGGTCATGATGGTGGTCATCCAACCTCAAGCCAAATCATAAGATAAGCCTCCCCACTGTTGGACCACTCTGCCTTAAAGTTCTTGCAATCTGTTCTCATTTCCTCAAATACTCACCTTCTCCTGTCTTCTCCTCTCTATTGTGCTTGTTGTCTGCATCAACACCAAAGATACTACTCATTTCTGATATTCATGAAAAGCTAGTATATGAACCTTAACATGTTCATTTCTCTAGACTATTCAGGCCTAGTATCCTCAAATTCCTCAGAGAAATTATTTTAACACCAACCACCTTCCTAACCACCTCCTCTGGTACACACTACTATAGCCATTTTCTTTTATCCACACTGAACATTATACCCCTTTGTTCAAAAAATGTTTGCTGGAGGCCAAGCATGGTGGAGCATGCCTATAGTCCCAGCACTAGGGAGGCTGAGGCAGGAGGATTGCTGAGAGTTTGAGGTCAGCCTGGGCCACATACACAGTTCAAGGCCAGCCTGAATTACATAGCAAGACCGTGTCTCAAAAAAAAAAAAAAATGTTTGCTGGATCCCTATTGTGTGTCAGGCATTTGATCAGACCAAAGAGAAGAGGATGAATCCACCAGACCTAGGAGAGTCCAGCTGAAGATACAGTCACACAAAACCATTATAAGAACATGTAGGGAGGGCTCTGAGAAAGAATGCACCAAAAAAAAAAAAAAAAAAAAAGAATGCACCAGATGTCTGTGAATATGGAACATGGAAAACTTGCCTGATACACTCTGGGGGAAAGTTCTAGAAGGTTTCCTTGAGGAAACAACTTCCAAGCTGAAATACTATGCTCTATCTATACAGGCTAAGTTTTTGTTTCTTTGATACCAGTAATCCATCACATTGGAGCTATACCATGATTAAAATCAATTAAAATCCTTAAGTATTTTTCTATGTGTCTCCTTCCCTGGTAGATATGCAATTTAATTTGGGGGCCTAAGTACAGAGTTTGACATTTATCCCTATTAGAGTTCATCCTTTTTTTTTTTTTTTGTACTGGGAATTGAACTCAGGACCTTGAACTTGCCAGGCAGGCGCATTACCACTGAGCTACATCCCGGGCCCTAGATTTCATCTTTTTAAAGATGAAAGCTCTGATTCTTGATTTTTTTTCCACCCAACTTCTACCAAGTGTCATCCAAAAAGTATTGAGCATAACTTTCAAGTTCTGAACAGGCCACTGGAAAAAAAAAAAGTACTGAACATGATAATAAAGTCAAAACCATTGGTCCCAGCAGGCTTTCTTGGGGTAATATTCATCACTTGATCAAAACTGTGAGGATGTAATTGTTCAACCAGCCAACAGTCTACCTCAGTCTAATCCAAAGGTTTCAATTGTTTCCCCTTTGGTAGAAGAAGCACTCTGTCAAACAAAATGCAAAAGAATTCCAATAAGTAAATAAATACTAGAGGAGCTGCTCTAGTGAAGCAGGTGGGGAGAGTCCAACCTGCCAGGTTCCCTCTCCTCCTCGTAGCACATGCAGGGAAACTCAGGGATGCATATGCAACCATGATGTCCCCTGTGAAAACCAGCCATCTTGCTCATCAGAATGTCAGAAGAGATGATATCTAATAGTTTGAAGAATTCAAGAGATGATCCACCCAATACACAAGTTAAGCAGACATAACAGTAACTTCTTGGTATGATTCACCCATGGTAATCCACTGACAGCTCTTCATTTTAAAATCTATTTAATAGCTCATTTGATATTTTATTTTCTCTATCAGAAACTACTTCTCCCTCCCCTTTTGGAAATAAGAACAATTTCCTATCTCCATCTCCTGATATTTTTTCTATTCTCCTCATTTCTAAAAGATGTCAATAGGAGTTCCAAGATCACATAGAAAATTTTTCATGTCCTGTGACATTGTTTGTTTGGGCTTAAAAATCTGTGTGCTAGTATATTATAAGCTTCTTGAGAGTAGACCATTCTATTTCTCTTTCTTTCCTAAAAAACTAGCACCTAGTTAATTAATTTTGCATAACAAATAAAAAAATTAATGTTCAAATAACTAACTTTCTTGTTGAACTGGTGGTTATTTAAAAATATAAAAGTGTCCTCTTACAACCTTCCCAGGTAGTTTGGAATTCAATTCAATTTACCTATATGGAAGAAAATTAGAAGTTCAGAGTTTAGATTTTGTCCCTTAGCTTTATACCCTTAAAACACAAAACAACAGAAAAAACACATTAACCTGTCTCAGGCTGTCTTCCACATGTAAGTGCACTGGATTCCAGCCTTTTGACGCCACTGCACACAGTTCAGCTCTTCAGAGCATCCTCTGAAGTAGTGATGTAGAGATCATTTCTTTTTTTTGTTGTTTTTTTGGGGTTTTGTTTTTTTTTTTGGTACCAGGGATCGAATTCAGGTCCTCATGCTTGCGCAGCAGGAGGCGAAACCACTGAGCTAAATCCCTGGCCCAGAGGTCATTTCTTTAGGTATATCAATGACTAATGGAATTTAGCTCAAAATAGCCAGCTATCTCAACACAATTTATGAATTAATTTGTCTTTCCTCAACTTACCAAGGCTGCCTTTATCATAATAGTGCATCTCCTCTCAAGTGTCTGTCTCATAGGGATCTCAAACTCAGTGTATCCATAACCAAAACTCATGGTCTCCTCTCTTCTCTCATGTTCCCCAACTCTGTGAATGGCCACTTCTAAATTTTCATGTCCAAAACTTGGTTACAGCATCTCTCTTCATCATCAATCCCTCCCTCCACACACATACTAATTTTGTCAATTCTGTCTCTAAAATACAGCTCTAATCCATGACATTCTACCCAACTCTAACACCAAGACTGTAGTTCAATCCCTTCTTATCTTCCCTGGACAGCAATAACCTCCTCCTTGAGCCCAATAGTCCTTTCTTGGTCACTCTAGCACAGTGGTGGCAAACCTATGGCACGCAAACTATTTGTATCATTGAGAGCTCTAAAAGGCTTGCCGTCACTGCTCTAGCACATTAAATGTATAAGATCATGCAATCTCCCTACTTTAAACCCCTGGTGGTCTCTTTTGCCTTTAGGGGAAAAAAGCCCAAAATTATTTATGTGATAATTAAACCTGTATGATCTTCGCCCCTGGTTACCTCTGCTTCATACCACCTTCTGCTCTCACACAACTTCCAGACACAGTGTAACTTTTCCACTTCATGAAAGTGCACAGCTGTATTTCCTCTCTGGGGCTTTACATATGATGTTACTTCTCTATTCCCAAATGATTATATCACCCAAACCAACTACATTTGCCAATTATTCACCTGCTTTTCCCATAAGATAACTGCTGTATCAGCACCCAGTATCTATAAAAGTTCAAAAGACCCCAAAGAAACATTAGGTCTTAGTAGGCTGTGCTGCTTTATCATGATCAAATAAATGCACAGATTCTTTAAAATAATCAAAATCCCCTCCCATCTGGGCACCTGTTACCCTACCCTGAGCCTGAGGGGTCAGCAGAGACCAAAAAGAGGAATTCAGGCCTAGCTTCAACTCATCCCTTCATCTTCCACACACAGAGGTGGCCACCTCAACAGCTTTTTAGTAACTCTTGCCTCTGGTCAACTTTATGAAAGCTGCTTTCCAAAAGCACCAAAATGCAATCTTGTGTTGTCACCTGGAGAAATCTGAGCCTCATAATACAAGGTGTATAAAACCATAAAAGGGTGTTGACACATTCACCAAAGAGAGCAACTCTCCTGCTGTTGCTACCACACAACCCCTCCCATCCCTCAGTCCATGCCCTACAAGAACCTCACTTCCTCTTTTGGATTCTGAGCTCATGGAGTGCAGCACTCTCCTCTCTTGGCACGCAAGAGAAACAAAGGGGTGTGCAACCAGCATAGCGCTTTTCTGAGATTTCAGCCTAGGTTTCAAGGCATATTTGTACCCTTATTCTTGTTACCTCTTCCCCAACACACACCCTTCTGTGAGTGTCCCTGATGCTTCCTGAATGGCAACAGTACTCTGCTTCACAGCAAGGCTTCTCAGTCTGAAGGTACAGAACCCCAAGACATTTCCGGTGAAAAGTGGGCTAGAGATTTTCTACTACTAATCACAGAAGCTTGACCATATTGTTCTTTGAGGATATTTTAATCTCTATATGATTTAACTCTGACTGTGATCAGCTAAATATCTATGTAACTGAAAAACAAAATTAGTCATTTTTGAAATCTAAGTGCAAAATACAATCATTTTGAAAAATCATACCACTCTGTAATTATACATGCTTAGGAAGGTGACATATAGCAGGTAAATGATTCATTTTACTGCCTCCAAAAAAAAAATATTACCTTGCATCCCCTTACTCTATTAAATAGTCAAGATTACACTGATATTTTTTAAATAGCCAACAGATTTGTATCTTTAAAATATGCTGACACCATGTCAACAAGAACTCTGAAAAACAAAGATGCCTGAGCTATTTTCTGACTCAATATGACACTTCAGATCAGCCAAAAGAAAAAACACATTAAATTTTTTATTAGTCAAGAGAAGCCTGTTGGAAATCAAATTCTCTTGCTTTCACTTATAAATGCAATGTATCACTTGGCTCTTTCAGGAGCAGCCCCTTCAAAGAGATTCTTTCTTTTAAGTATTTGTGCACTTCAGCTGAAGGCTAGGGAGCAAATGTCCTAAGAAAGGGCACCATTTCAACTCACACAGCTCAAGAAATCTAAATCGATGGTAACACTCCATATTTAATTCTGCATTCGGCTTCTGGAGGCCAGCTAATGCAATACATATAAAAGTTACTTTGGAGATCACATTTTAACTTGCCAGTTAAAGCGCTGGTAACTTTAAGAAATGTTCTAAAGAAGTTATCCTAACATAATACGATTATTTCACTTTCAAGTACAATTTATAAGGAACTTCAGGGGAATAGCTGGGTCAGAAAAATACTAGGGGTCTTGAGTTTAACAACCTGGATTTTATTCCTGGTTCCTTCTTACTGGTTGCACGACCACTGGCAAATCATCCTACCATTTGACCCTCCATTCATTATGTGTCAAACATAAGTGGTGTTATTTGACTTTGTCCTGAATTCCACATTCTAGTTATACTTTAATCTCATAGTGAACGGTCACATCTGGCCTTCCCCCCACAACATCAGACACAGCTGTTTAAATTGTAAACTAGATAGAGTCAGACATTAACAACAGTAATTTAACTGTGATCTTAACAACTTCAGCATAGGAATTTTTCTTTCCACATTAAGCTGAGAACTTCCACCCTTCCACTTAAAGGAAACACATTATAGCTTCTTGTTGGCATATCCAAAATGCCAGCATCATTACTCTTGCACTTTTGGGGCCTAATTCAGTAAAATGAGGACTAACTGAATGCAAGCACTGTGACACCTCCTCTAACAGTCAATCTGATAGCTGAGGGACTAATGGGCAGTACTGTATACAGCAGGGATGCGCTGAGCAAAGAGATGATTCATGTCCTGGGCTGGATGGAGCAGGAAGGTGAGAGGTTTCATGTCACTCAGAACAGTGTGCAATTTAAAGCTTATGTGTTTATTTCTTGTATTTCCCATGAATATTTTCAGACTTCACTTAACCACAGCTATCTGAACCTGCAGCAAATGAAACCATGGATAAAGAGACTCCTGTACTTGCAATGTATCCAGCCCAGCTGTCAGTGATTCATTTCCCTCCAATCTCCCAAAATTGAGGAGAAAGCATTATGTCATTAAATGCTGGAGAAAACACTGTCATTTATCATTACTGCTATTTCCCTGGTTCTCTCATCCAGAAACATCCCAGAAGGTGATGATCACTGCCCTCTGGCTAAGAAACCAACACTGCTAAATTGTTAAAGATGAGCAGCACTTCATTGGCATAATCTGTGCCATAAGTCTGGAAACTCAACTCCTTGCTTTTGGAGATTCCCAACATCACGAGCTGACAAGGAAGGGAGGAGCCAGGAACAGACATATTCATTATTAAGAGGAGATGATCTAGGCTGTGGGTCAGGTATCTGAGGCCAAGAATCCAGTGTGAAGTTTCCAAAGGAATGAGCAAGCTGGAGGAGGCTAACTCCACTCATCTCTAAATCAAGCAGGCTCACCTGGTCTCAGCAGAGCAAAATGACAGGAGGTCTAGACGGTGTCAACTTTTCAATCAAGACAGAGCTTGAAGGAATCCAGCCGCTATCAAACCCCCTACAGACCACAACCAGAATAGCAAAGCTAGCCAACAGATGGATGTGCTGCCAGATTTGCCACTTGCAGGCTGAGGTTCAAGGGACAACTGCAGGTCTACCAAGGGTCTGCAGTGTGGGACACTAAAGAGCCAGTCAGAGAAGGTCACTCTGCAAGACACAGGCTGTAACCAGCACAGCCTCCAGTTCCTAGGACCCAGATGGGCTTCAACAGAATAAATTCCAAACCCCGCTTTCTAAAGGAGGTGAGGTACCTAATGTGGGTCCGAATGGGGATGAGGATGATTCTCGAAATGACTGCCACTAATGGAGGGCAGGTAGAGGGAAAAAAAACTCACCTGCAGTCAAAATCAACAGCCCCCAAAGGACAAGTCACATAGCAGGCTTGGCTCTCTGTACATTAGTTGCCCCCCTTCAAAGACTTCATATCCAGAAGGTCCTGAATTCAAATGACCTCCTTATTAATTGTCATAGCTTAGAATCAAGCTCTGCCCAGTGCAGAACTGCAGCCACCTGGAACCAGCCAGGTGAACAAGAACCTGTCCATCCAAGGGTGCGTACATACATGGCTCTCTTTGGGGGGCTTCTCAAACACAAGTAAGCTCTTTGTGTGCAATAAATACAAAATCAGAGCTAAAACATGCTAGTAAGAAGAGGACCAAGGATACAAAGAGAAATGGAAGGAATAAGAAACAACAAATGTTACACACATACAAATAGATCAGAACCAACACTGTCAGCAAGTCTCTCAAACTTTCCTCAGTGTCGACTGGTACACAGTCTAATCTGAGTAGATGGGTTCACAAGGTCAACCCTGACATGTGTATAAATAGAAGAGCTTCCTTGCTCAAAATCACCCTTTCTCACAGAACGTCCAGAAATGCCAGCATCATTACAGTCAAATATTGATGCTAAAGCACATTCCACATTCTACATTAAAAACAGTCAAATGCCAGTGACTAAGTAGAAAGATGCATGCTCCTGAAAATTAGGGGGCTTGGATAAATGGGGGGACTGCAGCTACATGTGGAAGTGAACAAACCGACCAAAATAAACTTTACATTAGTAAATCAGCAATGCTTTACTAATCATGCAAAAATAAGGAAATACAGAATAGAAGGCATGGCACCTTACCCAAAAGCCCTGCTAAGGACCGCATGTCCTTCTCCATCAGCATGTAAATCTCTTCCTCTGAGAAGCGGCCAATGCCGTGGCCATGCATCTCGCGCTTCACAATTCCTTTCGTTATGTGGCACACGACCCACCTCAGCAGGTTACTGAAGGGACCGCCACCACTAAGAGAGAGCATCTTCCGGGTCTCATTGAGATTGTCCACCCACTGGCAATAAGCTAACGTCCTGGAATTGTGTGGAAACAAGTTACTACTGTGCATCAGGTATGTATCAGCTCCACAGAGTCACTTTTGAAAGAATCATTCACAATTTACACACTCTGAAGGAACAGAATAACAAAGAGCAATCTGCATGGCAGATATCACAGCAGGTGGTAGTTGATGCCTAGACTTATGCGCCTATGAGAAAAATGGTAAAAAATCCAGGTAACAATACCATATGTTCCAGTTCCACAAAACCTCCGGAACTCCCTCCATGCAACCCCACAGAAAACAGGAAGAAACCTACTTTAAAGTCTTTTGTTCAGGATGTGAGTCCCTGCGGGACACGTGGCAGCAGGCAGTAGTGACTGGGGTGAAATCGTTCCCTTTCCCAGGCACGGTTCCACAGGTATGTGGTTCATACTAATTAAGCTGCACACATCTGTTTTGTGCATTCTGTTTATGAATCTTATATTTCACAATATAAAAGAATTTTCTTTAAAACATTTGCCTTTGTGACAGAGGGATAGGGAAAAGGTATACCTCTCCATGTATATGACACATTATATAAATCATAAATATTATGTAAATGATTCGCTGTCCTGAAAATCAGCTCTACCTCAGTGTCTTCTCAAGGGCTCTAAAGTGAACACAAATACCCAGGGACTTGGATGAATCACTTTTCCCATCTGGATGAAGCTTACAGTGAATGCAACCAGCAAAGTGTTCCTGCATAAGAAGTGTGAAGAGCTACTCTCTGTCTAAGCATCCTCTTGACTGCATAACTCAGACCTTTGCTGATTTTGTTCTCCAAACCCCTACAATTGCAAGAATGTTTTTAAGGCTAATACAAGTTTTAAATGTTTCCTATTAAAGGCTAAAAAGAAGTAGCTATTGGAGTACAGACATAGGACATACTAGTGTTTTGCCTCATAATGATTAAAAAAAAGAAATGTAGTGACTATATCCTTACTCCTAGTATATTTTTATACAGCAGTAATGGCCACTTCAAAAAAATCAGAAATGTGAAAAATATTTTTAGAGAGAACATGGGGATAATGGTAAACTGTAGCTACAATGAAATGGTATTTTCTACCTTCCAGGGAAAAAAGAGACCAAAAAAAAAAAAAAAAAAAAAGCCAGGGTGGCACCACTCGGTAGGCTGAGGAAGGAGGATCACTGAGTTTGAGGCCAGTCTGGGCTACATAGTAAGCACAAGCCCAGCCTGAACTACATGGTGAGACTCGGTCTCAAAACAAAACAACAAAAAGACTCTGAAACTTTGACCATTTTACACAATTCTGATCTCTAATTAATGAAAATAAGAAAGAAATGGGTATCTCTACTTTTTTTTGAAACATTCCTTTTACTGCAAAATTCTATAACCAATTTAACATACACTATGTACTACAACCATAATTGCTCTTTATTACTTTTTTTAAATGCCCACAAATATTGTTAGAAAAATTTATGTAACTATTTTTAGTAAGTTTCTTAAAATGAAATATTGCAGAGTCAAGAAATGGATTTTGCTGAAAATAGGAAAAAGCACGTCACAAAGGTGAATAATCAGTGTGTATAGTTAAAAGCATTCAGTGGATTTTTTGATATAAATTATCCCACATTATTCTGATAAATTCTATATAAACATGAAAACTAAATGCTTTTCTACTTGCTTTTCTTTTTACACCTGCTGTTATTAAGGTGGCAAATTTTACATTGCACTAAAATAATTGAGCACTTTAATTCTAATTGTGTTTTCACATGGCATTAAAATAATTGAGCACTCAGATTTTAATTGCACTAGATCTAAATTCACACTTAAAAGATTATTTAATCTTTGGATAATTTTGATAATTTTGGAAGTTGATGGTCCGAGAATAAAACTAAATTATTCAATGCTGCGCACAACCAACAAATAATAGCATCTAGGAGGGATCTAAAGTGTAAAAATGAAGAACATAGTTGAAAGCTGACAAGTTGAAATGGAGAAAAACTACATTCTCTGTAGGCCAATGGCATAGGTTTTATCATCACCAAGGCTGAAGGATGAGCAAAAGACAAAAGTAGGTGTGTGAAGAACAGTGGCTCCTTGCTGACCTGCAAGAACCCCAGGAAATGTGGGTGGGGTACAGGAGGCACAGGAGGAAGCTTGGCAGAGATGAGGCTGGAAGGGAGGTAGCGACCAGATCAGGACTGTGTCAGGAAAAGGAAGCTGAACTTTATCCAAAAGCCAAGGTTAACCACAACAGGCTTTAAACAGACTAGACACATAATCATATTTGTGGCAGTGCTGATAAGAAGGCTGATTAGAAGACCACAGCAAGACCAGGCCAAAAAAATAACAATCCACTGACCAATGCAACAGCGAGAATGAATGGGGAAGACATGGGAGAAACACTGAGACAGAAGAAACACACCAATGGGTATAAGAATTGTATGGAAGAAGAAAGCAGGTATTTTCCCCTAGGCTGATGATGGTTCAAAGGAACAATGTCACTTAATTGATGCTGTATCTCACTAGGTGGGACAAATTCAGGCATTGAAAGATGAGTTAACCAGTTGCATTTGAAGGTCTCATGGAACTCCCCCAACCCAAGTGGAGATGTTTTCAGTATAAGGCTGAGAACTCAGGAGGCAGGTTTAGACTGTAGATGGAGAATTGGTGGTAATTTTTAAGTTGTAAGAGGAAAAAAGGACACTTAAGGAAGCTTCTGGAGTGAGGAGCAGTGTTCAGAAAACCACAGTTAAGATCAAGATAGAAAATGAGGCCAAGCTGAAAGGGACAGCTTGGCGAGATATAGGAAGAAGGGTTGCAAGGTGGGAGGGGCTACACAGAGGTTCCAAGTTCAGTTTCCTCTTCAGAGCAGGAAATGTGCGTGCAGGCATGTGCAGAAGATGAGGACCTAACAGAGAGTAGCAGGTAGGGATGGGAGAGTCAGCTTTTCTGGGTCACAAGGCTCACCAGGGACGAGACTCTATCAATTCTCTAGGTGCAGTATCAGCTTGCATGTAGGGCACAGAAGAAGGAACACAGGGTTCATTCAGAATTTTGCAGGTAGAAGTAACTTTAGAAACTGTCTTGCCTTCCTCTCTCCTCTTTCCTTCCCTGCTCTTGATTACTTTCCTCTCTTTCCTTTACTGTGCCCAATATTATAGACCAGTATCAAGGCAAATCAGGGCCAGGCCAACTCTTCAAGGATCAAGCCTTGTGAAGTATGTATCAACTTCAAATACCAAAGAAAAGGAGTGTATCATAGCTTCCTAAAGCAACTACTACAGGTAGGAAACATCCATTGCACTTGTTTCTGTGTCATTAAAACCAAATATGCATCTCCTCTCACAACCAAAATTTCTGAAAACTCCATCCATATGAACTTCCACCCCATCATTCCACCAAAATCACTCCTGTGCAAGCCAACAATCATCTCCTCGATGCAATATCCAAATAAGCCTTCTTTCTATATCTAGCTTTCAAGAACTTTCTACATCATCTGACACTGTTGGCCTCTTTCTTGGAACTTCTCTTAGCTGACATCGCTACTCTTTTTCCTCCCACCTCTTGTGTGTTCCCAAGGTTTTAACTATTTCTTTTTTTCTTCTAGCTTTCTACCTATTTATTCCACACTCAAGAGGTAATCTGATTTCCATCTAAGATTTCAAACTTACTCCAAATCCTCATTCAGCCCAGACCGCTGTCCTGGAATCCATGGATTCCATGTGGATCAGCCTCAGGAAATGCAAACCAACATTTTGGAAATTGGACTCATCTTTGCTCCTTTCAAACCAGCTTCTCTGGCAACCAAGCCAGAATTCCAAAGTTATCTTGCACAGATCCCAGGAAATATTCTTCACTGCTCCCATGGCCTAACCCCTCTGCGGTCTACCCTTCTCTGATCCCATTGCTCTGCACTTCCTCCCATGCACCTTAAGCACCAGCCATACAGAATTTACATGCACCTCCCTGCTGGAGACTGAATATTATGCCCTCTTAAAATTCTATTGAAACCTAATCTCCAACATGATAGTGTTAGGAAGTGGGGCCTTTGGAAGGTGATTGGATCATAGGAGCAGAGTTCTCATGAATGGGATAAATAGTCTCATGAAAGAGACATTAAGCGAGGTGTGCTGGCACATGTCTATATCCCAGCTTCACTGGATCACAAGTTAAAAGACAGCCTGAGCAACTTAGCAAGACCCTGTCTCAAAATTTTAAAAATTAAAAATAAAAGAGTGTGGGGTGTAGTTCAGTAGGAGAAAGCTTGCCTAGCATGCCCCAGACCCTGGATTCAATCCCTAGTACCACTTTGTGGCGGGGGGGGGGGGGGAGACACCTCAGAGACTTCCCTTAACTCTTCTGCCATGTAAGATTTCAGCAAAAGATGCTATCTGTGAACCAGGAAGCAGGGTCTCACTAGACACCAAATACCTTGACCTTGGACTTCTCAGCCTCCACACCTGTGAGAAATGAACTCTGTTCTTCATAAACCACCCAGTCAGTGGCATTCTGTTACTGCAGCCCGAATGGACTAAGATGCTCCCCAACCACTTCCTTCTTGCCCTCTGCCTGGACATCTTAACTTCCCCTTACCAGCAGCCACTCCAGTTGTCCCTACACTCCAGCAGGATATTAACTCCTCCTATCTCCAGCAGGTGCGCACTGCCTTGCCTCAGCTCTTCAATTCTCCCAAACAATGACCCTTTAGAGGGGGTGCTGTCTCTCTCCAGCCTCTGAGCCACTTGAGGACAGGGACATGGTGCTTGGCCACTGGTAGTCAGTCATTTAGTTTGCTGAAGACTGAAGTATTGATTGAATGAAGAAAAGTTTCCCTCTGAGCCAACTACTGCTAAGCTGTATTTCTAAGGGATGACACATAATTGAGTAGAAAAGTGAAAAGAGAGGAGTGCCTATGGAGGACAAAGGGGTTGCTGCTCTTCTGAGCTCCCTGGCTCCTTCCTCTTCACTGGAAGGAAGCCCACTGCACAGGAAATCGTGACTTATTAACAAGAGACAGCAGAGAGTGCCGATTTGGAAATCAGACTAGGCTAAGCAATTAATTTATCATTTGTGAGTCTGTTTCAGGAAGTTGAGGTCTGATTTCCCTTATCATAACTAATGTACCTAATCCCTCCTGCAAAAATGGGATCAAAGAGTTTCTAGACATTATCTAATAGAAGAATAAAACCTGCTCAAATATTTTTAAAGGAGAGCAAGAAAACAGACAAAGAAAGGCTGACCCTGATGTTTAATGAAAATATATCTCATTATAACCTAACATAATGTCAGGTCCATAGTAGAAGTGAATATTAATATGCAGAAAACTGCAAAGTGTGGCATTCTGAGTCTCAGAATGTGGCCTTCCAAGTCAGGAGAATACCTTTCTTGGAATGGGGCTACATCCTCACTGTTTTTTGCTTCTACTCTGAACATTTGCTAAGGGTACAGTAGTTTATGCTATGTTTCTGTAATGTCACCAGGTTTCACAAGCATTAGATTAACCCTTCCTACAGCTAAAACTGGAAGGGGTGAAATGGGAACACATGGATCCAGTTATAATTGGAGATTGTGTCTTGGCTTTCAGAAGGGACCTTCTTGGGCAAGTTATTTTATGAAAGCATCCCATCTCCCAAAGACACTGAAACCACATCAAAAGCCAAGCTCAGGCTGGGGATGTATCTCTGGTAGACCACTAAGTTTGATTCCCAGCACTCAGAAGAAAAAAAGCCAAGCTCAAATGTTTAAATTATAGCTAACCTAGAAGCAAATTTGCCTATATTTTTATTGGTGACAATGTTATGACTAAGGTAATCTGACGGTGATGTCCTGCACACCTCTCTTGAAGAACTCACTGATGTCCTCAAGGGGGCACTATGTCACATAACAAGTACAGAATGTTACCAAAGTTCAATTTCTTTCCATTAGTTTGATCCCTGGTCTCCCAGACATTTCTTCATACCAGCTCCCCTGCTTTAGACCTAACTTACGCATTCCACAAGTGCAGGAGTAAAATAAAAAGGATAGGAAAAAAATGTCTACTTCATCTTCAGTAATAGCTTTTATAATGCAACTGAGACATAATTGCATAAATTTCAAATGCAAGAAAAAGCATTGATTTTACAGTTGAGTGCACTTGTTTAAACAGTCCTAAAACAGGACTTCAGAACTACATGATATTACTTAGTAATGACAGCTTTCTATAGCCTTGGTTTTTCAGGAAATTATACCTGAAGTGGAATATTTCTAAGGTTTCAGGCCAAAATAAAACATATCTAAAACCCTCAGATCATTAAGTAATTGAATTAAACACTGTGAGTTTATTGAATTTCCTCTCCTACATCTGTGAGCAGCAGCATAACCTAGGGGCACAACGACTGTCAGAATTTAACAAGATCTCATGGAAAACTCAAGCTTTTGATATTCTCCCCTATATTGAGGGCAGTTACTGATGCTAGGCCCACACTCCCACAGGTGCAGGCATTGTGCGAGGTCTCTGGGACCAGAAGACAGGAAGGAGGACAGGAGCTCAAAGGAACAGTGTGGAAGATTCTCTACCTGAAACATTTTCCTGGGGAGTATGAGATCTTTCCTCCATTGGGATTTAGAGCTCTCTCAGGAAAGCATGAAGATAAAAATGGCACTGGCTAAGGCCTTGGAAACCTGAAGAGACAAGTTTGTTTTGTCTTCTTCTACTAGATATTGAATTTCTGAGCATAAACAAGTAAGAAAGAAGAGATCACCCAAAAAATATTTTTCTAATTTAAAAGTGAGTTAGAGAAATAAAATTATTCTCAGAAGAGTCTACACATATCCAAGCAAATCTCCAAGCACTTGAAAGTTTTTGATCCATAAAATTAAGACCCTTGCCTCCATGGTACAACCTGTCAGCTCTCTTCTTCCCCTCCCCCGCATTTGCAATCTGCCCCCTCCCCAGCCCCATTTTAGCTGGAGGCTAGCAAAGAAAAAGATGGGGAGTAGAGGGCAGTCATGAACTTCTACCAGACACTAAAGTTACATAAAATGATGTACACATCAGAGCAAAGGCAGTGTGACATGTAGAACTCTGCTGAATCAAAAGCTTTTTCACCAGAACATGTATTTTCTAAGCCACTCCAGAAATCTAAGAGTTATAGCCAACATAGGGTCTTCAGCCTTTCAGCTCTCCACATCAAGGAGCCCACCTACCAAATAAGGTATTGCTTTGGATGGCCCTATCAAACAAAAAAGCACAAGGCCCAAGGTATCCCTGTGTGGTTCTCTCTTGGCCTGCATCACTGCAGAGCCGAGTCTGGAGCTGGCAAGTGAAATGGGTTATATCCCTCAAGCCTTCTCCCAGAAGCCAAGCAAGACAGACATTTGGTCCCCGCTATAACTCTTGAATTTTGAGAGCCCAGAAGTTCTAAGAAAAAGACTTAGGTTCCTTCCAGGACACTAAGTCCGATCTCTTCCATACTGACCTGTACCCTTGCCTCCAACCTTTCCCCTGTTCCCTTTTGCTCATCCCTTCCTCATTGCCATAGTGAGGAGGAAGAGGAAATGGAGCTCAGTCAGCCCAGAACAAACTGGAAAAGAAACAAAAGTAGAAAGAGGAAAAGGAAAATAGAGGGTCACTTAAAATCTCAGAGACATGAAGAGCAAGTTTTCCATTTAGAAAGAGCAGAATGGGTGAGATAGGAAGCCAATGAAGAAGAATCTATTACAATCACCCTCCTGGGAGGGAACTTCTCAATGGGAGGAAGGAGTTAGCAAAAGCTACTGGACCAGCACCTAGCCCAGGAGAAGTAGAGCCAAGAAAGTGGAGTTAGTAATTCTTCATTAAACCTTTGGGACAAGATAAGGTTTCTAGAAATCAGGGAGAAACTTTCTCTCATCTATTTTCTCTCTACAGAGAAAGGGCAAAAATGTCAGAAAATGGATGAGCAAATGAGCAAAAATCCCGTATGACAAATGCACTTGCAAAGTAAGACGAATCATGTGGTGCAGCAGCCAACTCAAGGCCGCAACAAGCAGAACAGGAGAAACAAACACATTAGCACAACTCCTGTGATGCTTCAAACTTGGGGAACACAAACTAGGAGTCCAGCAATCAGAGCAAAGAAACTACAGAGACTGTATGCTTTACTTCCAGAACACAAAAAACTCTTACTAACTGAAGAAAATGGCCAGTAATCTCACAAAGGTTGTATAATTTGCTTCACCTAGGAATTCCACTTTGACTTAGTCTTTCATTCCTTGCTCTGGGTATCTGATGTGATAGCGCCTTAGTTCAGTGCTTTATGTGGTGAAGAGCCCTGAGCCCAACAAAGTGAAATATCCCCCTCTAGGGTGAGTTCCAGCCTAGATCTAGGGCCAGCAAACTGCAGTGCACAGGCTAGGAATTTTTTGCAGATTTACACAGTTAGAAAAAAATCAAAAGAATTGTATGCTCTATTAAGTAAAATTCAAGTTTTAGTGTCCATAATAAAGTTTTATCAAACACAATCAACCATATTCAATGGTATATTGTCTATGGCTGCTTTTGTAATAAAACCGCAGTGATGAGTAGTTGCATCAGGGAAACATGGCCCACAAAGCCAAAAATATTTACTGGCTGGTCCCCTACATGAAATGTCTGTTGACATCTAGATACCTGGAATTGTTACCACGATAACTTTTACCCGAAATTGGTCAGACTTCTCATCAAACTGTTAACAGAGAACTCTTGAAAAGGTGAGAGGAATATCTGAAAGATGCAATAGAACTTGGGTTCGCTCCGCAAGGCTGGGGGTGCCGCGGGGGACTCACCAGTAGAAATGCTCCTCCACCATCTTGGTCACCGCTCGCGACACAGCTCTTTCATGTGGGCCAAGGTTTTTGTTTAAATTCACTCCAAGTTTCTCTTCCAGAAAGTCAATTATGAATTCTGTGCCAGAAACTTTTTCATTATTATATTCAATCCAAGGCATTTTCCCTTGAGCAGAGAGTTTTCCACCAAAATAGTTCTAAACAGAGTATATTTTTAAAAAGAGAAAAACATTATTTAAATTCCACTGTATGTTTAACAGAAACAAACATTCTAGCTTTAACCTCATAGCAACATACCAATTTACTCTGATAAACTCTATCATGGATTTTGGATTCTGGTTTATTGAAGAAAAAAAAAAAACAAGACCTTCGGGAGGGGGCAGGAAATGGAGGGCAGGAAGAGGAGGGTTTGAAATGGTTGAAATGATCCTGGGAATGCTCAGGCTAGTTATAATGTATAAACTATCAAAAATGCAAAAGGTGAAAATGAACAATGAGGAGGCTTGTCTGAGTAGGCTACTAACCAAAGAACACATTTAAAATAAAGTATCTAACACTGGAGTAAGGCTTAATGTCACTACACAGCAAACAAGTGGTCCCCAAATCACAACCCTTAGATATCACAAATGTGCAAAATGGGCTCAGCTATAGTGCCTCTTAAAATGTAGATTACCACACCCCACCCCAGACCTCTAGCTCAGAATCTGAGGGATGGCACCCACAAATCTGTGTTCTTGACAATCTCCCCTTTGATTTGTATGCATGCTAGAAGGGCAGTGTCTAATAGGACTCTGACCCCAAAACAGGGTAGGCAGTTGGGGTCACACACTTTATAAACACCTAAAATTACAAAGTGACATACATTGCCAATTTTACAAACAAAATCCTAAACCACATTGATGGAGGGTACTCTGTGGTAATAATCCATGTCTTCAGTTTTCTCAATTATCTAGGTCATGTAGACCTCAAAGCTGATTGTTAAAATCAAATTTTCTGCAGTCTATAACCTAAATTTATCAGATTTTTACAAACTCTTCCTTGTACTTCATACAAATAGTCCAAACATGGTTGGATAATCACAAATACTGGCTCCTAGGACAGTGCAGGTGTAAATGTTAAATGTTATAGGCACTTTGAAACCGTGACAGCTGCTTAAAAAATTATATATACACTTGTCTTATAATCAAACCATTTTACTCCTAAGCATTTATCCACAAGACAAAAAAAGTATATGTCTGTACAAAAACTTATATGCAAAAGTTCATAGAAGATTTAGTAGCAGTTATCAGACACAGGAAAAGACATAAATACCCTGAAGAAGTAAGTGAATGCCAAGCGCAGTGGCACATGCCTGTAATTGAAGCTACTCAAGAGGCTAAGCAAATCCAGCCTGGACAACTTAGTGAGATCCTGTCTAAAAATAAAACTTGAAAAGGGGTGGAAGTGTAACTTGGTAGAGCACTTATCTAGCATGCATGAGCCCTGGTTCAGTGCCTAGTACTACAAATAAATAAATAAATAAATGGAGATAAATGAATAAACAAATCTAACATATCCTACTCAGTCAAAAAAGGAAAGAACTATTCATACAATGACATGAATGAATCTCAAAATAATTTTGCTACATAAAATTAGCCAAATAGTAGGCTGGGGATTTAGCTCGGTGGTTCTGCCGCCTGCCTTGCAAGCACAAGGACCCGAGTTCGGTCTCTGGTACCAAACAAACAAAAAATAGCATAGGCATGTACACATCATGAGTTTCCATTTTTAGAAAACTGTAAAAAATGTAATCTCATCTATAGTGACAAAAAGTCATTTAGTGGTCATTGCGCACAGTGTGGGACAAGATGGGACAAGAGTAAGAAGAATTTCAAAGAAGCACAAAGAAATTCGAAGACAATGACTACATTCATTATCTTGATTACGGTAATTACTTCATGAATATTTACCTATGTTAAAATTTATCAAGCTACTACACTTAAAATATGTGCAATTTGTTGTATGTCAAGTATATCTCAATAAGTTGTGGGTTTTTTTTAAAAAAAGAACATAGCATTAATAAATTTTAAATATAGCAAACTTTTATATGTTTAAACTATTTCTCTAGAGTAGACATCAGCAAAGTTTTTCTATAAAGATTCAGGGAGGAAATGTTTCAGGCAGGCCACACAGTCTCTATAGCAACTTAATTCTGCAGCCAAAGCAAGAGAGAGCAGCATGGACAATACACACATGAATGAGCATGCTGGGTTCCGATAAAAGTTTACTTACAACACAGAAATTTGAATTTCATGTAATCCAAAATTGTCTTTTTACTATATTTCCAACTATTTAAATACAGAAGCTCTTCTTCACTCACAGGCCTGATTTGGCCCACAGGCTGTCATTTGCCTAAATGTACTCATTTACCTTCCCCACTTCCCAAGGAAACAAAATTAAAATTAAGGAACCATTTGGATCAAGAACCAGACAAAAAGACATCTCTTTGTAACAGTGCATTAGAACAGAAAACTCAGTGAAGACCCTTTCTAGAAGACCAATGACCAAATCCCTCTTTAAGGACTGAAATTCCAAAATGTGCACACAGATGGAAACAATTGCTATTCATTGTATCAAACATGAGGATTCGCCAAGGTGACTATTGTTCAAGTTGTTCTTGCTCAAATCACAACAAGATTTGTGTGTGGCTATCGTGTCTCTTCAGGGTAGCCCACCCTATTATTTTTTTCTCCATTTTTCCTATTTTTACTTGGCCCAAACTCACTCTGCAGAGCCTGTTTTTTCTTAACTTTAATAAAATGTGAAACTTAAAAAGAAAAAAAAAGATTTGTGAGTGCCTTTCATAAAAGCAAAATAATATACCTTAACCATGGAGGATAAAAACAGAAAACTGCAAAAATTCTAAGCTTCTCTTTGTCTAGGAATTATGCTTCTTGCATAGTGTGTATGGTAGATACTAAATATGCCCGGCCGATGAATTGCCCTCAAGTGACATAACAAGGTTATGACAGGATATCATGTCCCTCAAGGTCAGGGCAGTCTTTGTGCCCACAGGAGTGAGCTTAAGCTATGCTTGAGGGTCCTGGGCTTTTCAAACTAGTAGTTAATATCACCTTTTTGGAAGGCTGAGAAGCAGAGCAGATACTAGCTATATGTTGATTACCACCATTTTTGGTAGACACTAATGGGAACTTAGACTGGTCTCTGCCACTTGATACTTTGTCTCATTGATTAAAAGACCTATCCTGAAAAAAGGTAATCACTTACTTGGACTACTGTTAGCCACATTGCCTTTGTGCAATTTAGCAAACAGGATCAGGGCTGGGGATTTAGCTCAGTGGTGTTGCTGTCTGCCTCGCAACCGCAAGGTCCAGAGTTTGATCCCCAGTACCAAAAGAAGAAAAGAAAACAGGATCTCTTCTGGGTAGCTGCAGTGCATGCCAAGGTTCACAGGTTGGAACAGTGTGGAATTGGGTGGTTTCAATCCCAGCCTTTGGCCAGGCACTGCTGTGTAGTAAGCTATGTGTACAACCATCCATACATGGCAGCCCTGAACCTTGTCCCTGATGCTAATGAGGAGAAAAAGTTACTAGTTACTGGAAAAGTTACTAGTACATTTGAGATTCATATAATTTATAGACCAAAGGTATCAGTTTACCATATAACATAGTCTCAGTTGCAGATTTCTGTTGATACCATCAGTATCTTCCTAATACATCCTCTTGTAGACTCCACTCATTCTCAGATGCAATCTATTCTCCACAATACCATCAGAAGGAACTCTTTGTAAGGTACTGAAACATAAGAACTCTGCTGCTTAAAATTAAGCAATGGCATTAACAGATCTATTCTAACCCCTCTCACACAGCGATCTAGACCCCCAGCATCTAGCTGCTGCCCAACTACCAGGCTCATTAGTTATCAGTCCCTCTGGTTTCCTGGATTCCAACTGCTCATACATAGGCACATCAATCTGCACACTCCATATTTTATAGGAATCCCTGCCCCCTAAAGTCCTATCTATCCTAATTTTCAGTTCAATTTTCACCTCATTAGCGATCTACTACCTCAGGGTACAACAATTTTCTTCCCTCCCTTCAGCCTTCCTCTATACAGTGTATACTCCTCTCCTTGCAGAATAACTCTTTACACATGTGCCTTTAGGCCACTTTCTCCCCTGAATACTTGGTACAAGCTTATCTTGACCACTTTCTAAAATCAAAGAACAGGAATAAAGATGAGTAATCAACTCTCATGTGGAAATGAAAGCTTTGGTATATTTTTTTGACCAGAAATGTTACTTTGTTTGTTAGCTGAAAAAGCAGAAAACAACATTTTAGAAGCCACTGTAATTATATCTGAGTTAAAAACTAGATGATTTTTAAAACACTGGAAAAAAGAGTTTGGACAATAATGTCTAAAGTAATTGGCAATACTGTGCATGAGATGCAGGTGATCTTTTCTTTCCCACTTGTTTTTCTGAATGTGGTTATATTACTTTTAAAATAAAAATATTAAGCAATACTTAACTTTGTTAAACATATTAAAGAATTCCTGCTCAGTTGTTATTTAAGCAATTGGAGTCTGACTAGTCTACTGAGGGTACTTCGTGAAAGTAATGTTTTCCAAGCTGATGTTTTTGCCTGATAGTCTGTCCCAGGTGAGCATGAAGCAGCTGTATACATGACATTGTTAGCACATCAGTGAAAACCATATGCTTTGGATTTTAAAATCTGGTCCCATCATTGATTCATTGTATGACCTTGGACCTCCCTGGGTCTCTCTTAGTCCTCCATGGTCCTCAGTTTCCTCATCTATAGAATGGGAGGAATGATAACAGCTGTTAGGATTAAATGAGAAAATGAACATGATGTATTTGACAGAATGCCTTCCTCTGATGTATTAACATCACCATCATCATCACCATTTTGAGATGGAGAACTTGAAACCCTAAAAGAGATTTCAGAGTCTTATGGTTCTGACTTGTTTATGTTGTGTCCTAGCTTTTTAGCTAAACTGCTATCCATTACATTAAACTATCACCAAATATCTCCCACTGGGTAAATGTGAAGTAACTGGAGCACCTTTTGCAGATTATAACATGTAGATAAATAAATCCATGTATCCCTATGTATTGTAGTTTTGTAGAACAAATGTCCTTATTTTGGGGAGATGCATGCTAAAGCATTGTAGAGTGAAATATCATGATTTCTTCAATGTACTTTCAAATGGTTTATTTTAAAATGTTTGTAAGTATATATAAGAGAAATAAAGCAAGGAGACAACATAGTATCAGTGAATACAGATTAAAAGCCTGGGGAACTCACTGTACTATTCTTTTAACTTGTCTGTAAAATTTAAACCAAAAAGATGGGGGGGGAGCAGGGGGGAAAGACCAGCAAATAAATAGAACAACAAAAATCAAGGCTAATAGCTAAGTGTGGTGGCCTTGATCCCACTCTAGGAGGCTGAAGCAGGAGGACAAGTTCGAGCCCAGCCTGGGCAACTCAGCAACTTAGCAAGATCCTTTTTCAAAATGAAATGAGTAAATAAATGAAAAATAAAAATGAATGACCTGGTAGCTCAGTGCAAATGCCCTTGGCTCAGTCTCCAATACCAAAAAATAAAAAGTTCCAAATAAGATTTTCTTTCTTCTCTCTCTTATATGATAATTATTTTGTGAAATATATGCTTATATCCAATGATCATATCCAAAGATGTACATGTTTTTATGTACATCAAGAGAAATGTATGGAAGGTGGTCAAAAATATTAGTTACACTAATCTCTAGCTAGTAAGATATCAGGTGATTTTCACTTATCACTTAAACTTTTCTGTATTGTTTGAAATTTAGACTAGGACCATATGCTAAACTTTATGTCATCAGAAAAAACAAGAAAGTTTTTTTTGTGTGTGTGCTTGAAGTTGAACCCAGATCTTGCTAGATAAGCCTTCTAGCCACTGAGCTATGTCTACAGCCCTCTGTTTTTTTGTTTTGGTTTGGTTTGGTTTGGTTTTTTGAGACAGTGTCTCATTATGTAATTCAGGCTGGTCTTGAACTCAATATGTAGACCAGGCTAGCCTTGAACTCATAGCAATCCTCCTGTCTCAGCTTCCTAAGTGCTAGGATTACAGATGTAGGCCACCATGCCTGACTATTTTTTTTAATTAATCAATATCCCTTTACATTTTTTTGCAATTTCATGTGAATCTATGATTATTATAAAATAAAAGATTTTTAGAGAGATTGAAGATGATATCAGAAAATGGACAGACATCCCCTATTCCTGGGTAGGAAGGATTAATATAGTGAAAATGGCCATACTTCCAAAACTTCTATATAGATTTAATGCAATTCCAATTGAGATCTCAGCAGCATA
>NW_004624810.1:5689700-5709870 GCF_000247695.1 Heterocephalus glaber | reverse complement strand
ATAGGGAAGGGTGGAGGGCATGAAGGGAGGGCTAGGAATGGGGAAAAAATAAGAACCAAGATGCATTATGTAAAGGTACAATTCCTAATGAGAAATGTAATTGTGTTGTATACCTACAATGTACCAATAAAAGAATTTAATACAAAAAAAAAAGATTAAGTTGAATTACCAATATATCTTGATTTAAAATAATAATAGCTCCAAAGGGCTAAGGATTTTGCTCAGTGGTGCCAGCTCCTGCCTCACAAGCACAAAGTTCCAAGTTCAATCCTCAGTACCAAAAAAAATAAAAAATACAAAAAAAATTATAGCTCCATTACATTGGGCTTTATGAAAAAAAGCTCTTGTGATTTCCTATTGATGGTTATCAAATACTCACTGCCATCCTATGTAGGTTAAAAAACATGAAAGCTTCAAATATAAAGTCATAGGTTTGTTGGGGTAGCACATGGAGCTCCTGGAGCCCAGGACAAAACACTTCTATACCAAGCAATGGCTGCCTGGTACTTCTAGGCACCACTGAGGCACCACAACATCAACATAAAAGGGCACCCTGGGCATCAACACAGTGCTCAAGGTGCCATGAGCAGGCACAGAGCATCTCCTTCTACATCACAGAACCAATTTACTTCCTCCTAGAATGCCACCCTGTGAACACACTCTCCACTTACTTTCCATAAAGACCTCACAGAAGAAAACATTCCTGTATGATTCATTTTTTAAAGATATACTTAATAGAAAAATAATAATTTTGGAAGGGGTAAGGGCACTCTTCTCAAAGAGCTCTGTAATAGCTTCATACCTCAAAGCAAGGTGTGTGGCTCCACATACACTCACCAAAAGCCATGAGCAAAGGTAGTGTGGCTTCAGGAAAAGACAGAACTGCAGCAGTCCATGCTTGGTGACTTGAAGGAAAGAAAAGGCAGAACAGCCCAGAAGCTGCTGAAGCCACTGCAAACAGCAGGACTGCTTTATCACAGTGGAAGAGGGCAAAAGATCTTGAAAGCAGCCAGTGGTGGCAGTGAACAAAATTCACGATTTGGACCCTAACTGCCCAGCGCTCTCATGGCTATGCGATTTAGGCAACAGTGACGACAGAATGGACAAGGAGCTGCTGGGTAGCAATCTGTTTCTTCAATTTAAGTCCCTCAGTCACATGTATCTTCCAGTACTGCCTGCCAACACCAAGCTAAATCTGATCCAATGCATTTAGATGATTCAAGCCTTGTCTGTTTTTATGGCTATTTTCTCTTCCACTGCTAGCCTAGCAAGTCTATACACACTTCTCCCTGCTTCTCTCTTTAGATTCACCCCTTGAATTCCAGTTCCTGCTCATGAAGACCCTTCTTTCGGTTCCCAAACATGCCACACCCTCCCCAAGCCCTCTACCCAAAGTCCAGATTCTACCATGTTTCCAAAGGACTTCCATCACAACACTTACCAAGCTCAAATGCGTCAATCATCTTGTCCCAGCAGTGCTTTAGGAGGGTCACTACCAGCCACATCCCACTTCTGTACCACCTCACAAAGCACGGCCAAGAGGAAGTAGGAGTTGGAGGGGGAATATCCTTAGGGAACAGCCTACCAGCTGGTGGTTACAACCTAAGGATACTACCTTATCCCAAAGCTGTCACTTTATAGAAGACGAAGGGAAAGCGCAAGGACCGGAGTTCGATCCCTGGTACCAAAAAAAAAAAAGAAGAAGACAAAGGGTGAATCTCAGACCAACAGGAGTCATTTGGAGAAGTGATGACAAAATGAAAGGACCACAGTGTTTAGGAGTCCCCAGAGCTCCCCTCCTTGCTTTCTTAAACTCCTCACAGACACATAGCCCATAACTGAGCTTTAGCCCTTGCCCAGTACAAATTCCCAGTCAGGGAGGCTGGCATCTCTGGGAAGAACAGCCCTCAAACCAAAGTAACTAGATATCTGCAAGAGAAAGGTAATGTACTGACCATGTATGAAAGGAAGCAGAATTACTAGGACAGAACAAAAATTTAATTAACATAATAAGTATCCCCCAAGGGATAAAGGAAAAGATCAGTGATACCAACTAAGGACAAATGCTACCAGAAAAAGACAAAAGTTGAAATAAAGGACACAACAGCTGAGACAAACAGCATGATGGATGCAAAAACAGAACAGAGCACTGTAATGAAAGCCCAGAGAGAGGAACACTCCCAGGAAGAAGCAGAGACAGTTCAAAGGACAACAGCACAGAAAATAAAAGCAGATGTTCTAATATTTAGAAAATAGGGTACAGGAAAAAGAGGGGGAAACAAACATAAAAGAAAGGAAAATACTTTAAGAAAATTGAGCATTAATTCTTCAGAATTAAAAGCATATGAAGGGAGCCGGGGATGTAGCTCAGTGGTGCAGCCGCATTCCTGGCAAGCACAAGGTCCTGAGTTCAATCCTCAGTACCAAAAAAATATATATATAAAGGACCTCGGGTTAAAAGTTTATAAATGACTACAGAAGATACATAAAGACCCATATGAAAGCACATTATAAGTGAAACTTATGAACATCAAGATTAAGAGCCAATTCTAAAAGAGCATAGTAAGAGGGCTGGGAATGTTCCTCAGTAACAGAGCACTTGCCTAGTATCCATGAAGCCTTGAGTTCAGACCCTAATACTACCCCCCAAAAAAGATTAATATCAAATATTTCAATAAGACAAGGAAGCAATATTTTAAAGCATTAAAGGAAGAGAAACTTGAACATAGCTTTATCAAATATAGACTGTAATAAGATATTTCCAGGTATGCAAAGCCACTAAAGGCTTGCCACATGAAGGATCACTCTGAAAATATTTACCCAGGGAGAACTCAAATAAAAAGATAAATCTTGGGGCCAGGGATTTAGCTCAGTGGCACTGCCCCTGCCTTGCAAGCACAAGTTCAATCCCCAGTACCAAAAAAACCACGATAAATCTTGTAGGATGAGGTATATGGAAAATAAGGTAGTCAAATTGCACTAAAAAGTTTGTTGTCTAAAAATCAACAAAAATGGAAAAGATAGCAAAAATTTCAGAATTAAAATGCTAGACAAGATCACACTACATAGTTCAGGCTGGCCTTGAACTCATTATGTAGCCCAGGCTGGTCTCAAACTCACAGCAATCCTCCTGCCTCAACCTCCTGAGTGCGGGGATTATAGGCATGCAACACAATGCCTGGCTCTGTTTCATTCTTTAATGCTGAAATAAACAGCCACTCAAACAGAACGTAGAAAAGCTCTTCCAATCTATGCAGATATCTACCTGGTGCCTACTGGACCCTCTAACCTCAGATTCATAAGAGACCAAATATAATGCTGTCAATAATGAAAACCTAAAGGGAAAAGCCATTAGGGAATGGCACACTCACTATTTCCACAGCTGTGAAGGAGGCCTACCCAAGCCATCAACCAAAGTATACTCATTGTTAAGGAAAATATCATGGCCCTGAATTCCTCAAAAGTCCATGACTTTTTGATCTGTCATTAAAATTGATATAAAAATCAACAGGCATTGGAATGGAGTATTTCTGTCTCACTAAGGCCTGGACATTCAACTTTCAGACTTCACCTTCTCTGTCATCTGCTGTGTGACATTAAAAATACTCCCAAACTGATGTGGATGTCATGAGAATAAAACATATTTTCAAATAAGTACCTGATAGGGTAAGTCAGCCATCCTTAAATAAGTTTCCATTTTCAAACAGAATGGTGACAAACTGGGGACACCATTGTTAGGTCTTGCAAACTGATGCAAAATAATAGCATCCTTGGAGTCGATCTCTTGCTGCTTCCTGTCAAAATCAAAACAGAAATAAAGAACAATCTGCATGTGAAATGTTCATTTCCCTTAGTTCTAGAGAGGACCCTGCAGCACTGTAGTCCTAGTGGAACATGCAGCAGTGTTTATCGCAGAGGATCACAGTACTTCACCCGGAACAGCAGATGGAGCTATTTAGTATGAGAGCCATACAAACTCTGATTATCACCATGACCCAGTGGCTCACAGAAGTAACTACAAGCCATTCTTCTGTTACCTATGCACAGGGGGAATCTTCTCTGGGACAGATAACTCTTCTCCAGCTGCCAGGCACAAGGTGGATGGGTAGAAATGATATTTTGTGCTCACTACGTATGTACCACAGATAGTCCTGAGATTTTTAAATGGTATTAAACTCATTTAATCTTCATAATAACCTTATAAAATACATGTTTTATAGATGGGAAAACTAGGGTGCAGATTAACTGGCTTAAAGTCACATTGTTAGTAAATTGTAGAATCTGGACTAAACCAGGTAGTCAATGCCTGTGTTCTTGGCCATTACAGTCTCTATTGTTAAGGAATACCAGAGGAGATTCACTCTGCTATGACCCAAGTCCACAGGGAATGTGAAACTCTGAACACACTGGTCCCTCTTCTAGACTGCCTGTGCCCTTGCCTGGCCTTTCACCTGTGCTAGTAGAACATGGCTTTTGATCTCTCTCTCCCCCTCTCCCTCTCTCCCTTCTATTCCTCTCTCACTCTCCCTCCCTCCCCCTTTCTTAGTCTTTACAGGGTATACACTTTGGCCACACAGCATATATTTTAGTGCTCCTGTTTTTCTCCTTTTTTCTGTCTCAGCCACACATCCATCTTCTCCTGTGGCTACTTTTTGGGGTGAGGACAACTTTCACAGGCAATTTCAGTAGCCACCATATAGTGAAACAAATGTTAGATTCCAAATCTGGAGTCCTGGGGATAAGTACAAGCCCAGTTTCCTATCAGCCATATCACTCCAGACCTCTCCACCTTCCTTCACCTGGAGCGTGAGGATAGTACCAATTCTATATCGATTATCATTCACTATCATGTGAATTAAATAAGGTAACATCTGTAAATATTTAGTGAGCAGTCAAGTATCAAATAAGAGTAGTAAAAGTTATTCTCATCCAAAGAGATATGGCCTAATCCCCTTATGCTACAAAATGTCATCATTCCACACTGCCCTACTTACATACTACTCCTCAGGAACCTATTGCAATTTCAGTTTTTCACTCTATCTAACCATTTATTTATTCAGATAAATTTCACGCTTTTCTTTGGCCCTCCCTGAGCTTTAGGTTCTCGGGCATGAATCCCGGTAAAATTCTACACCTACTTCTACCTAAGCATGAACAAGCCCATCACCGTCCCACTGATGCTCACTTACTTCAGCACCTCCATTTTGTAAAATAAATTCTCTTGAGGAAGTTTACCACCCAAGGGTGCATTCAACTTAGAGAGCTCAGAGTGAATCATTCTGAAAATACCAGTCAAGTCAAAAAATAAAAATATTTGCTGTTTCTCCAGCAATGTTCATAAAAAAGTTTTTCATTTAGATGAAATGTGTGAGAAGTCAGATATTAAAATCAAGAACCAAAAAATAAAATAAAATCAAGAACCCACCTCAACCATGTTCCTAGAGAGCAAACTATAGACTTGACAATCAAATAACTGATTTTGTCCAGTAAAATAACTCATACCACAAAGTGGTATTTTCATGTAAATTAGAAAAGCAAAAATTTAAGAATTCATAGGAGAAGAAATAAATACAAAGTTCCCTGCTCCCTTGGCCACAACAATCTAGCTCTAACGGTTAATTTGGGCTATATCATAATAAGAATGGATGCTAATTGTATAACAACCATAAACCAATGACTCTATACACATCACACATATTAACTTATTAAATTCTGACAATGACACTAGAGAGTATTGTTATTGTTTAAATTTAGGGCATCATGCCATGCTTATACTTTACAATAGACAAGGAATCTGAAGCTCAGAGAAGTTCAATAACTTGCCAGAGAACACCAATTTGGGAACAAGTCTGTAATAACTCCAGTTCCCAACCTCTTAAGCACTTCAAAGACACCAAAATGGGCGATTCCTCTCTTTTATTAACACAGACAGTTTGACTCAGACCACTCAAGCCATTTGCCCATAACAGCTAGTGATGGCTAACCTTTATTGAATGTTTACTATAAAACAAACTGAGCATTTTGAACTGTTACTACATTAAATCAACTCTATGAGAAAGGCATTATTATTATCATCACTATTTTATGGATGAGAAAACTGAGTAATTAAGAACTTACTCTCACATCCAAGGTACATTTTGGTTAAAGACAGAATCTGAATTTAAACCCAGACAATCTGGCTCCAGAGCCTACCTTCCACACATCAGAAATCTTCTTCTAGCTTAGGATCAGAGGATCAGGTGTGGGTTGCTTTGTATACAGATTACTTTGTAAGTGGATGTGTAAAACAATGCCTGAAGAGTATAAACTGGCTACTGTAGGAAGACATTAGCGCCTACTGCCATGGCTAAGGGTCTCACAGATGCCAGCCTCTGTGTACACATGAGGAGCTGTTATTCTGTGGAGATCAGAGGTTGACCCATGGCCTGCTTTGATTCACTAAATTTTCTAGGACAGGCTGAACCAGACCACCAAAGTGCAAATGAACTACTGGTAATGAAGTCATTACTTAGCCCATTCCATTTACAGAGAACAAATTTCCAAATGCCAATTCAATTTAAGAGCTGGCAGACTATCTCCACCAGGGAAAATAAAGTAGAGGATTGGGACAGTGTTTGTTTTATGTGGAAAGAAACATGGGTAAAACCCAAAATATTCCAGAAAAGGCCCCTGCCTCCTCCAACACTCAAAACATCTGCTTTGGTTTTACTCACTGTTGAACAGCCTGATAATTCTCAATTTTATTTTCCAATCCAGAGTCATAGCTATAGACCAAGTTAAGCTGTGCAGCAAAAAGTCCAGGAAGGGCAGGGAAGAGTTTGCAACTGCCAGTGAATTCAGTGAAGTCATTTCAAGGTGTATTTTCTGTCCCAAATATTTCAGATTTTGTTTTGGTTTTTTGCCTAAACTATATAGACAACTGAAACTTAAATTTCACCTTATGTGGAATTCTCCATCTTGTAACCTCTGAAGCCTCAATCCTCGACCCTCCTGTTTTTTCCCCATTCCTCTACCCCTCTAGAAGCTGGCAGAAAATGGGGCCACTGCCACCAGCCTGTCTTCCCCAGGTGACACCCTAGTTCTCCACATTTCTCTTCCTCTTCCCCTAACAAAACATTTCAAAATGGGCACTTTCCAGGAGGTACTGGTAAAAAGTATAGACTTGTGTGTGCACACACATTCATTTTCATGCTTGAATCTGGATCCTACTACTCTTACTGAGTGATCTTGGGCAAGCTGCTTAATCTCCCTCGGCCACAGTTTCCTGGTCTATAAAGTGTGGATCAAGCCTCAGAGCGATAGTCACTAGCAGCAACTGCAATCACGTGTACCAAGTACTTGTATGCAGTCTCCAGAAAATGCTCAAAAGTAGGGAACTCTTGCCTGCCTCGAAAGCGCAAGGTCCTGAGTTCGATCCCTGGTACCAAAAAAAAAAAAAAAAACCTGCCTCTTTTATAATATAACAGGGCTTCCCAATTCATCTTAAGCATTTGCTAAGAAATAAACATGAGCAAATAAAGGATTTAAGATTCCTTAACCCAAACAAGTATCCATGCTGGGGCTTGTGGTCCTCTAAATGGTGAAGGAGCTAGATGTGGGCAGAGAGCCAGGACCACACCTCCAAGAGCTTGGCCTACTCCTGAGTGAATTCTAACCCCCCTCAATTTCTGCAAGGTCATTTAATCCATGTATGAGACTCAGCCCTGGGAAGCCTTCACTCCCTCCACAGAGTGGAGAACTGCTGAGAAGCCACATGGCTCAGGATCCTCAAAGGCTTTGAACTGGAATATAATTGAGGGGGAAAAAATGATTAATGTTTAAAATACTGCACAAATGTTCTGGTTCTTTAGATAGCTTGAAACTGTACTTGAAATAGAGTTCTAAAACTACCACAAATACTGAATAGTCAAGGGAGACACTACACTTTAAAATGTTTTATTTGGTTTAACTAGAATCAAGGTACTAGGTTAAGTCAGAAAATTAAATGTATAAAATACACTTCTCAATTCTCAACTGTGACTGAATACTATAAAAGCAAACACATTTTCCCAGATCTAAATGATTTCCCACATTCTCAGACCCAAGAATATTCGGTTACAGTCAGGCTGTTACAATGCCTTCCTGGAATCCCTGCGGGTCCCTTAAAGGTCACCTGCTACTGTCTTTATTATAATCACTCGTGCAGCATGTTTCCTCTGGAGAAAGGTGGTGTGAACACATTTCTCCCTCTTCAGAAAATACTGCTCAGAAGGGACATCCTGAGCTATTAAAAACTGCTGTGCTTCCAGTAATCTTCCAGTGACCCAGGGCTCAAATGCATGGAAATTTCAACCATGAATTGATGTATCAATTAGCTAAAGACCATTTCGGTACCTTGTGGTATTACCCTACTCCAAAGAAGATCTCAAGTGGGACTGGATGTACCAACAGCAGGATTCTCCATTTTCTGGAATTTCCAAGTCAATCCTGTAAACGTTCTGCTACAGCAGATGCAACTGTTTACAGCCCTGGGCGACTCTGTGTTATGTCAAACACGCCCATGTGCTAGCCCTGCCCTGGGATCACCAGCTCACACAACAATAGCATTTAAACTGAAGACGGTGCTTAGCATTCAGTACCAGATAAGCAGATAACCAGGTGAAGGCTGCATCAAAAACTGCACACCACTATACTTGGCTGTGCATCTTTAACAGGGACCCGCAGGTTTCTGGAGCTTTGCAGTTGCAGCCTCTTGATGTTGACATTTAGGGAGGGCTACTGTAGAAGTAACCTTTTAAGTGATGAGGTTACCGATAAACGATCAAACATTTCATGAAAGTGTAACTCAATATTTCTACAAAGCCTAATTCTATTGTTGCGAATACATAGCGCTTAGGATCTTCCCAAGGACATCTCTCAACAAATTATTTTGCTCAATAACGACTAGCGACCCAGAGCACTCTGCTTCCAGCACAGAAGGGTTGTGAGGACAAATGTTTTTCCCTCCCACTACCAGTTAATTCTCCAATTCTCTCGTCAACTCTAATCTGCCCTCAAGGCCAGGTAACCGCGGAAGGCCTCTAGAGGAAAAGTAAGGGAAAACGCTTGGGCATTTGGGCAATGTGACCGAAGTGTTGGCACCGGACCCCCTTTTGTGCCATCCCTGCCCTGGCCAGGTGCCCCTCTCAGCGCCGTGCGGGGGCCCTCTCTCCGGCTCACCTAATGACCAGGAGTTCGTGGAGCAGATACGCAGCTGCGGCCAGCAAAGCTCCCCCGGTCAAGTAAAGGGTTTTCTTCCACCAGGGATCGGAGCCCAGCCCTGCCATGATCCCACCGTAATCCTGCAAAGGGAAAGCGATGATGTCCCCATAAAAGGAGAAGGGCTCCTCGGACCCGGCCCACCAGCCGAAGAAGGAGACGCTCTGGTTCCAGCTCAGATCCAACACGCACGGCCTGGACGAGGCAAAGCCAACCCCCCAGTGCATGCTGCGCGGCTGGCTCCGGGCGCACCTCCCAGGGCCCGCGCCGCGCGCATGGGAAGGGATCGGCGCGGCCGGGCGCGGGCTCAGCGGAGCGTGAGGGGCGCAGGCAGCGGTGACCCGGCGGGCGGCTGTGGAGCAGGAAGAGGAAGGGCGCAGGCCACGGACGGCGGGCCTGGCCGGCGGGGGCCCAGGGTCCTGAGCGGCAGCGGCGGCCGCCGGCTCCCCAAGCAGCGGCCTCTCCTCGCCGCTCTTTGTGTCGGCGCCTGGAGAAGGCCGCGTGATGTCATTGCTCCCCGGGGCAGGGAAACGGGCGGGATAAAGTCACCTACCCCGCGCCCTGCCCCCGCCCCGCATCTCCCCGGTCCGCTGGCCACCGCCCGGAGACGGCCGTGAGCCTCGGCGGGGGCTGGGGCTGAGGAGGCGGCAGGAAGGCGTCTCTGCCTCGAGGAGGAGGCTGCAGGCGGGCCCGAGATCTTGGTACCCCTCCCCAATCGGTCCCCGCCTCCGCTCCGGCCCCTCCCGCGGGCCCGGGAGCTGGGCCCTAGCGGGACTCACCTGGGGGGCGCGGCTCTGCGGGCTGAGGACGCCGCGGGCGGGGCTGGTGCCGAGGCCTGGATCAAGGCCGGGAGTCGGATGTCTGGCCAGTATTTGCATAGTTTATAGAAACACTCTTAGGACTTTATGGTTACCTAGGTCTTGGCGGGGTACTCAGGGAGAGGTGTCCAGCTTGACAAATAGCAACAAAATGTACTCTGGGTAGAGAAATCTTTCCTCTGATAAACCCACCATCAGTCTTTCCCCCTTTGAAATCTTTATGAGGATACTCGCTGTTGTACTATAGGTTCTGTGGATCCTCTTTATTCAGTACAGAAAATCTCAAACAATTGTGTGGTTTTGGCCCCCCAACTTCTTTTTTTGCAGTTTATAACTACGAAGAACAGGCTTGTGTTTCACAGTTTATGATGTATACACAAAAGCTAGCAAACACAGGCAGTTCTAAATTGTTTAGAGGAACTGAACACATGGGGGTTCATCACTCATATGGTGGAAGGATGAATTTCGGAAATTTTGCCTGAGGCAACAGAGATTGGGATGAAAGCAGCTCTCCTTTCCTTTCTACTTCCCCCACTGTACCAGCCCTAGAGAACAAGCAGGCAGCATGGTCACGTCCTTGATAAAATATCAGCAAGCTGTTAGCCTCAAGGAGATAGGGAGGAGGGCCTAGCCAGGCTGTGCCTAAGCACCAGCAGCAGTCAGGGGCACCAGTCACCCCTGGGAAAGAGCATATATGGCCTCTCAGGAAGCTGTAGTGTGTTCCTACCAGGGGCAGGTTTCCAAAGTGGAACCCATTGGAGTGGCCTAGGTGATCACCACACTACCTTCCAGGCAGCGGGGCCAGGCAGCTGCAGGGCCTTGCCCACAGGAAGCAGAGTAGGGGAGGCTGAGATGCTGGGAAGAGGGCACCAGGAGGATGGTCACCAAGGGTTCTTCCTGGTCCTCCTGTGCCCTCCCCATGTAGCACTCAGACTTGGCTCTCTACCGACATGTAGAGAATAAAATGTAATATTCTTATATCAAAACAAGCTATATTAGATAAGTATTTTCATTCCAGTTTTACAAGTGAGGAAACTGAGACACAGGGGCCAATTAACTACTCTAGTTGCTAGAACCAGGGAATGACAGAGCCAGGATTCAACCCAAAGAACATCTCATACCAGTGACACTGTGGGCTTTCTGCCAGCTATCTGGTCTCTCACACCACACATGCCCGCTGGAGCACTGTCCATGGTATTCTTTCCTTACACCGTCTGTGGCTCCATCCTGAACTATGTCTAAATCAAATGACTTCAAAACTTCAAATGCCTGTGACTTACTCTGTCACCTTTTGAGAAAGATATCTTCAGAAAATTCCTTATGCAGTTATTGCTACTCCCTGTGTCACATGTTTCTGCAGCTTGCCAGAACAATTAGGCATGGAAAAATCAAATCAGTTTTCCAAATTTTAAAGTGCCTGTGTTTCACCTGGGATATGCCATAATGATCAAACGAGGGACAATTAGATCAGTGCTTCTCAAACATTTCTGTGATCTTCTTAAAATGCAAATTCTCTTTTTTATTTATATTAGTTCATGTTTTTAGTACATAATGATTACTTTCACTGTGGGGAGTTGGTACCTGTACAAAACATCTTAATTCTTTTTATGTCCACTCCCCTCCCCAGCCTCTCCTGTCCATCTTTTAAAATGCAAATTCTTTTTTTTTTTTTTTTTGGTACCAGGGATTGAACTCCGAACCTTGTGCTTTTGAGGCAGGCAGCACAACAACTGAGCTAAATCCCCAGCTTAAAATGCAAATTCTGACTAAGTGGTTCTGAGATGGGCCTGGGATTCTGCATTTCTAATATAATTCCAGTTGAGATCAGGTCAAACTTTGAGTAACAATTCTCTGGTTTACCAGGGAGATCATGAAGTGTGGCCACTAACAGCATCCCCTGTTGGGTGGTTTCTAATCAATGTAGTCAAGTCACTATCTTGTTATTATTGTGGCCATGTCATACAGATTAAAGGATTGAGACAGTTAAAAATCAGAAACCTGATGTCCAAGTGCTGAGAGGGAGGAAGTCACGAGACAGGAGAGAGGTGAGTGGATGGAGGGAAGAAAAGAGAAGACAGGAGACCAGTAATAGGTGATTTATCTTGCTTCTGGGACCCTGCCTGGGCAATTAACAATGTCTTGGAACATTTCTCAGGTACTAATACAAAGAGCATAAATAAATGAGCAAAATAAAAATTTAATTCACACTGGAAATTTTTTTACAATGATATTATACTTCATGTTTTAAAATATGGCTTAAGAGATGTAAGGCCTTGTTGCTATGAAAATAAGTGGGTGTGATATTGGTACTATTTCTGACTTCACATAATTAAAGTTATGCTATTTCATTAAAGTATCTTTGTATTATTCAAAAATAAACAATTTGCTTAATAATGGTAAGTGAATTTTATTGTAAAGCTTCTGGTTTTTCTTTCTTACTTTTTGGATTGATTTCTGGAGAAGAGATCTAACATTACCCTACTCACCTGGGAGACATAGACCTTGAATCCTAACATTATAGCTAGAAGCCACTCTGTCACAAGGAGGTGACTTTGACTATATTCTTTCTGATCCACTGGACCAGAACATTTTATAAATCATTAAGCAACTATGAGAAAGCATGTGCTGTAGATTAACTTAGTGCTAAGAAAAGCTCTACAAATAATAACCAGACTCAGAGGAGTGAGGAGGCATTGAGAAGAAGAGATTAGGACATTTTGAGTTTGGACAATGTATTAGTTTGCTAGCACAAAGGACAGAACTCTGAAAATAATACATTTAGCAGATGGGCAAAGGAATACACTGAGAAGAACAGAGGTGGGAGAGAGGCCAGACAGGTATTGGAGCTGTGAAAGTCAAGGGAAGAGAGAGTTCCAAGAAAGTGCAGGGTGGGATCAATAGACTCATACAATCCTAAAAACAAAAGTAAAATGAGGTGAGCCAAGAGAGCAGAAATCACTAATCTTGATGGATACATTTTGCATTGCTAAAACAAAAGACAAAGATAGGCTAATTTTATAAATAAAAGTCATTTATTTAGCTCACAGTGTTGGAGGCTGGGAGTCCAAACAGCATAGTACTGACTCTGGTGAGGACCCTATGCCACATGGCAGGAGAATTTCCAGGGGGAAGGGATCACATGTGTTTTTGTTGCTTTGTTTTCTTTTGGGGAGTGTTTTTTGTTTTGGGGGGGTTTTTTTTGACAGAGTCTTCTGGGTAGCCCAGGTTGGCCTCAAACTCACAGAAATCCTCCTGCCTCAGCCTTTCTAGTGTGCACCACCACAACTGGCTAGGATCATATCTTGATAGGAAGCCTAGGAAAGATTGAGGAGTCAGGCTCAGGTGTTCTTTGTTTTTTGTTTTGTTTTGAGACAGGGTCTCACTATGTAGTTCAGGCTGACTTCAAACTCTTGGCAGTCCTCCTACCTCAGCCTCCCAAGTGCTGGGATTATAGGCTTTTGCCACCATGTCCAGCTAGGCTCAGGTTTTTATAATAACCTCATTGTTATAATACTTTATTGTTATCAAATGGGGCCAGTAAACATGCATTCTCTTATATGAGAATTCCAAATCAGAAATAAAGAGCAAAATAAAATAGATAATGGAAAACAAGGAGACATAATTTTGCAGAAGGGGTGAGGACCAAGAGATGGAGGGAGAGGAGTAGAAAGAGACAAGAAAGGGATGAAAGAAGAGTTAAAATGTACGAACTCCTCACGAGGAATATATTCATTATGTACTGCAAGTATACCAAGAAAAATAAAAATTAGAAATGAAAGCAAAGTCCATTAGCAAAGAAGTTATGGAAGGAAAAGTTAACATTGATTTCAAACTGCTAGGGCTTCTGCAACTGAGGAGAAGGTCGGCAGAAATATGGTGTGTGAAAAATGTGAAAAGAAACTTGGTACTGTTATCACATGGAAAGATAATACAAAGAATAGCATAAGAAAGTGGTGGGGGAAATGAAAAGAGAATAAACCCTGACTTCAAAAAAGGGCAAAATTCCACCACCTGCCCCATGAGCACCAGGACCCAAGTTCAATCTCTGGTACCAAAAAAAAAAGGGCAAGATTCAATCTATATGAAAAGAATAAGCCACACCATCATTTTTTTTGTATTGTTTTTATTTTTTGCTTTTGAGTCCTCACTGATATCATCCTTACCGGAATAAGGTTAAATCACAGTGTTGTTTTAACCTGTATTTCTTTAATGGTCAGCAATGCTGAACACTTTTTATCTATTTATTGGCCATTTGTAGTTCCTCTTCTGAGAACTGTCTATTCATTATGGTTGTCCATTTTTAATTGGGTCTTTTATTTTGGGGGTCTAATTTTTTGAGCTCTTTATTTATTCTAGATACAGTAATGCCCAATTCATGAATGCTTCTGTGTGCAAACAATTTGGTTTTCAAACAAAAGCTTTTGGCAAAATTTTGCTTCGCACTGGATGACAAACATGACCACAGCCATCTTCCCCACACAAACACAAATCCAGCTATCTTTCCCCAAATAGTAAAACAAATTAGGTTCCTAAATTGAGGTGCCACTTATTAGTCCTCTGTCTGAGATGTAGCTGGTGTCCTAGTTACTTTTCTCATTGCTGAGACAAAATAGCCAACACTCACAAGTTAAGGGAGGAAAGGTTTATTTAGCTCACAGTTGTAGAGGTCTCTCTCAGTCCATAATCAGCTGGCTCCAAGGTAGCGTGGCATAGCAGACAGGCATCACAGAGGAGAAACAGTTCATGGTGGGCAGAAGGTAGCAAAGCAAGAAAGCAACTGACCACAGCTCTTTCTATCCCTTATATCTTATTCAGGCTACTTAGGGTGAGTAGCACTCACACCCGTAATCCTAGTGCCCTTAATCCTAGCATTAATTCATGAATCAATTCCAGCATCACACACTCTAGATCCAGCTACCTCTAAAAAAGCCCTACCTATGACCACACGAGGCTTTGAGGGGACATCTAAATACAAGCCATAACAACTGGCAATTTTTTCCCCACTTTTAGATCATCTTTTCACTCTGTTTTCTATACAGAAGCTTTTTAACTTGATATGACTTGTGGATTCTCAATATTATTTCTTGTGCCATTGGGGTTCTCTCTAGAAAGTTCTTGTCTATGCCTAGTCTTCAAGAATTTTAACTTCAAGAATTTTATGTTTGTTTGTTTTTGAGATAGGGTCTTGCTATGTAGTTAATGCTCAGCTTGTACTCACTATGTAGTCCAGGCTGGCCTCCAGCTCATGGCAATCCTGCTTCAGTCTCCTGAGTGCTAGGATTACAGGCATGTGCCACCATCCCCATCTTTACCTATTTTATCTTCCAGCAGATTGTGTTTCTGTTTTAACATTTAGATTTTTTTAAACATTTAGATCTTTTTATTTCAGTTTAGTACATGGTGAGAGATATGGGTCTAGATTCAATCTTCTGCCTGTGAATATCCAATTTTCCCAGCACCATTCATGAAAGTGGCTAGCTTTCCTCTAGTGTATGTTTTTGTTTGTTGGTTCTGTTTTGTTTTGTTGTTGCCCCCTTTGTCAAAGATCAAACAGTTGACTATGTCGGGGTTGTTTCTTCATCTTCTATTCTGTTTTATTGACAGTGGCATAGCTGGGTTGTGGGGGATTCATCTCAGGTGGCATATTTTTGGGGCAGCATTATTGGCCAAAAGGAAAATTATATTGTAACAGTTTACTCCATTTTAACATGGTGAAGATTTGAGTACATCAAAATACAAATGCTTTCCTCTATATGTCACTTCAATTTTCTATTTAAATAGGTTAACATATGTTAGAGAGTGGCAAATTGAAGAACCACCCTGAGCAGCATGGACTCTAGCTACAGTACTGTCTATTTTTCTACATATCTGTTTTAGTACCAATACCATGCTGCACATATCACTATAGCTTTGTAATATAACTTCAAATCTGGGATTGTAATGTCTCTTGCTTTGTTCTTGTTGTCCAGGATTGCTTTTACTATTGAGTCTCTACTGGTTTTATATGAATTTTAGATTGTTTTTAGTAGATCTGTGAAGAAAATATATATATATATATATGGTTTTGGAAGTATAGCCATTTTGACTATTTTAGGTCTGCCTATCCAGGAACATAAGATCTCTTGCCACTTTCTGATGTCCTCTTCTATCTCCTTTTTCAGAATGATGTAGTTTTCATTGTAGTGGTCTTTTAGTTCCTTGGTTAGGTTCTTTCCCATTTCATTTTTGTTGATGCTACTATCAATGGTATTGTTTTCCTGGTTTCTTTCTGAGTGAGATCATTATTGGGGTACAGGAATACTACTGATTTTTATGTGTTGACTTTTTATCTTCCTACATTGCTGAATTTTGTTATTAATCCTAGGAGTCTTTTGGTCAAATTTTCGGAGTCTTCTATCTAGAAGATCATGTCATCAGCAAATAATGATATTTTTGACTTCTTACTTTCCTATACATGACTCTATTTCTTTCTCTTGTCTAAATACTCTGGGTTATGTTTTGAGAATTCTATGGAACAGTAGTGGTGATAGTGGGCATTTTTGTCTTTTTCCCAATTTCAGAGGGAAAGCTTTCATTTCTTTCCCATTTAATATGATATTAGCAGTAGTTTTGTCATAAATGCCTTTTACCAAATTGAGATTAAGCCATTCTATAACCATTTTCTTCATGGTTGGATGTTAGATTTTGTCAAGGGCTTTTTCTGTGGCTTTTCAGATGATTGTGTGATTTTTGTCCTTGCTTTTGTTAGTGTGATGAATCACATTTATTTGGTTTGCATATGTTAAACTATCCTTGCATTCCTGGTATAAAATCTACTTAGTCTTGGTGTATGATCTTTTTGATGATTTGCTGCATTTTTTTGCCAGTATCTTTTGAGGATTTTTGCATCTATGTTCCTTAGAGAGATTGGCTTGTAGTTCTCTTTCTTTGGTTGGATCCTTGTCTGGTCTTCGAATGAGGAATGACTTTGGAAGTACTCCTTCCCATTCAATTTTTACTAAAGAGTTTGATGAGTATTGGCATTAGATCTTCCCTGAAGTTCTTGAAGAATTTGTTAGTGATGCCATTGGGTCCTGGGCTTTTCTTAATTATTAGGTTTTTTATTATTGCTTCAACTTTATAGCCTGTTATTGGATTATCTAGGATTTAAAAAATATTCTTGGTTCAGTTTTGGTAATTCACGTGTAGCTTGGAATCTCTAAATTTCTTCTGTATTCTCCATTTATTGACATACAGGTTTGTGAAGTAGATGGTAATAGTCTAGACTTCAGCAGTGTTCATTGTGATTTCACCTTTTTCATTTCTAATTGCATTGCCTTGTGTCTTTTCTTTCCTTTTTTTTTGCAAGTTGGCTAAAAGTCGGTCTTTTTGTTTATTCTTTCAGAGAACAAGCTCTTCAATTCATTGATTCTTTGTATTTTTTTTAGTTTCCATTTCATTGATTTCTGCTCTGATATTTATAATTTCCTTCCTTGTACTAGCTCTGGATTTAGATTGTTCTTGTTTCTCTAGGACCTTGAGGTATATAATTAAGTTATTTACTTGGGCTGGCTCTTTTTTTTTCTGATGTGTGCATTCACAGCTATAAACTTCCCTCTTAGGACTGCTTTCATTGTGTCCCATAAGTTCTGGTATGTTGCACTGGCATTATCATTTAATTTTAGGAACTGTCTTATGTCTTTGTTAATTTCTTTTTTTTTTCTTTTTTTCTTTTCTTTTTTTGTACCAGGGATCAAACGTGGGACCTTGTGCTTGCAAGGCAGGTGGTGGAACCACTGAACTAAATCCCCAACTGTCTTTGTTCATTTCTTCTGTGACTCATTGATTCTTTAAGAGTGTTTTGCTAAATTTTTTCCATTTGCATCATTTCTGTAGTTTTTTCCCATTGATTTAGGGTTTCATTGCACTATGATCTGATAATATGCATGGTAAAATTTCAGTTGTTTTGTATTTAACTAAGCATGCTTTATTTGCTAATATGTGGTCTGTTTTGGAGAAAGTTTCATGTGCTGCCAAGATGAATATGTATTTTGTTGTCGTTGTTTGGAACAATCTGTAGATAACTATTAAGTCCATTTGTTTGAATATTTGGCTAGTATTCTAATATTAGCTAATTGGCTAATAATGCTAATATTTTGTCGTTGAGTCTTTGTTTTGTTGATCTGTCTATTTGTGACACTGGGCTACTGAGTTTGCCGAACTATAATTGTACTGATATTTATCTGATCTTTTATTTCTAGTAGTGTTTGTTTCATGAAGTTGGTTACACCATTGCTTGGCACTTATATGTTTATAATTGTTATTTCTTTTCTTTTTTTTATAATTGTTATTTCTTCCTGATGAATGGTTCCCTTAACCAGTATATAGTGGTTAAGGTTCTTTGCCTCTTCTGATCAGTTTTGGCTTATATCCAGTTTGTCTGAAAATAAGATGGCTACTCATCCTTGTTTTCAGGTTCCTGTTGCATGGAATATTGATTTCTATCCTTTGACCTTCAGTCTATGAATTTAGGGAGGAATGAATGTGTTTGTTGTACACAGCATATTGTTTGATCTTGTTTCTTGATTCATTCTGCTAATGGTTGGTGAATTGAGACCATTCACATTGATGTTTATAACTTATAGGTATTGACTTATTCCTATCATTATATTATGTTTCTGCTGCTAATTCTCTGTCTTTCCTTTCTACTTAATTGCTAGCCCAGTCTTTTGCATTAATTATATGGCCCTTTTGGTATTGTTAACTTCAGGCTCGAGAATTTTTTGGAGTGCTGGCTTAGTGGTTATGTATTTCTTTTGATGTTCTTTATTGGAAAATGTCTTTTTCTCCATGAATTTTGCAGGATATATCAGTCTGGGTTGGAAGTTGTTTTCTGACTTGAAACATTTCATTCCAAGCTCTCCTTGAGTTTAAGGTTTGTGTTGAGAAGTCTGCTATAATTCTGATCACTTTATAAATGATGTGTTGCTGATTTTAAGATTCTGTTATTGTGTTGGATTTCTGCTACTTTGACTATGATGTGTCTTGGAGTGGTTCTTTTCTGATCATATCTATTTGGGGTTCTATATACTTTATTTATCTGTATGTTAAATTTTTTTCCATGTTTCAAAAGTTTTCTGCTATTACTTTTGTAAACAGATGTTTATGCCCTTTGTGCTGTCTTCTGATTTTTCATTAATTCCAATTAATCTCAGGTTAGTCTTCTTTGCATCATCTAGCAGCTACTAGATTTATTTTCATGTTCTCTCATTGTATTTAAGGTGTCTCTCACAGCCCTGTCTTCTAAATCTGATACTCTGTCTTCATATTGGTCATTTCTGCTGCCCACATTTTCAATACAATTTTTAATCTCCTGGATTTCTTTTTGGAACTATTTTATGGACTTCAATTCTTTTCTCTTCTGTGCATTCATGGTTTGCATCTCATTCTCTAGTTCCTCTAGTTATTTAATTGTGTCTTCTCTAGACTTTATCATTTGTTTTATTAGACTCATTATCTCTATCATTATATTTGCTTTGAATTTGCCAAATCCCATATTGATCTGTTTTGTCACCTCCACTGTTATTGTTTCAGAAATTTCAAATGTGTGACTTTTTATTTCTTCCCTCTTCATTCACCCTGGGTTGATTTTAGGGGAGTTGAAGCTTTTGGTGGCTTCTGTTGCCTTGTTTTCTCATGTTTGTGTTTTTGTTTGTTTGTTTGTATTCTGTGCTGAGGCTTGTGGATTGATTATAGTGAGTAGCTTTATTGCTACAATGAGACCTTTTTAGACATCTTTTCAGAGATGTCCTTTAGGCGTAGCTAACTTTTGGTGCTTGCCTCTGTTCCAGCATCCAACCACCTCTAGTAAGTTGGTTGTAGCCTGTTTGGTTCAGTACCCAGTTCTGCAGGAATGGACTGCAGTATTGTTTATGATGCCCAGGCAATCTAGATATTGCCATAAAGGGACCAACAGCTATGTCGCTTTGGCTGAAATAGTAAAATCAATGATAGCATAAAATACAAACTGGATATTGACAAGAACTAATAATGTACCACTCTTAACTGTAGAAAATCTGTACACATCTATAGTTATAGTATAAACCATATATACATATATATGTAAACACGGGCTT
>NW_004624810.1:5639807-5679230 GCF_000247695.1 Heterocephalus glaber | reverse complement strand
GGTCTTTGCACTTGCGCAGTAGACAACGAAACTACTGAGCTAAATCCCTGGCCCTAATTGGGTTGTCTATTAATGAGCTGTAAGAGTTCTTTATATATTCTGGCCATAAGTTATATGTATTATGAATACATTCTGTTTAAGGACTACTTTTCATTTTCTTAATGATGTCATTTAAAGTTCTAAATTTTAGTATATGTGCTGCTGAAGCGAGCACTAAAGTTCTAAATTTTGATGGAATCTCATTTATTAATTTTTTTCTTTCATACATCATGTTTTTTATATCCTAGGAAATTCTTGCCTACCCTACATTCATGAACATTTTTCCTTATAATTTTTTCTTAAAGTTTTATAGTTTTAGTCTTTCATGTTTAGGTTCATCGATACTTTCAAGTTATTTTTATGTATGGAAATAAAGGATGAGGTTAATTTTTTATATATGGTTAACAGGTATTCTAGTACCATTTACTGAAGACACTATCTTTTCCTCTGTTCTTTTGAGTTTATGTTCTATGAAATGTTAATGTTAAATAATCTTTCAAAACTCAGTAGACCATATACGTGTGGTCCTATTTCTAGATTCTGTTTTATTCCAATGATCTATATGTCTTTCCTTATGCCAACACTACCTTGATTGCTGTAGCTTTAGAGGAAGTCTTAAAATTAGGTAATAAATGGGCCAGGGATTTAGCTCAGTGGTGCCGTGCCTGCCTCGAACACCCAAGGTCCCGAGTTCGATCCCCAGTACCACACACACACACACAAAATAGGTAATAAGTGTTGTCCAACACTGGTTTTTTTTCCTTTTTTTTCTCTTTTTACTTTTCTAGGTCCTTTGTACTCTTACATAACTTTTAAATTTCAATATCCAATTCTTCATGTATAGCAAGTATACATAGGTCTGAATTTTTATATATACCTTGTGTTTTCTAATCCTGCTAAATTCAAAAACAAGTTCTAGGGGCTCCTAGAGATTTCTTAGTATTTTCTCTGTAGATGATCATTTCATCTACATATAGATTTTACTTCTACCTTGCCAATCCTATGCTAATTGTTTCTTTTTATTCCCAGGCTATTTTGGTTTGGGCCTATGTTTCAAAGTTTAATGGACAGATGAAGAGTAGGCATATCTGCCCTTGTTCGCCACCTTAGGGAGAAAGCATTATATCTTTTCCATTCATATAAGGCATTTTTGCTGGAAGTATGGAGTACGTGTCTTATCTGTTGAGAAGGTTCTGTTCTACTTCTAGTCTCTTGACAGCTGTAGAATTTAGTCCAATACTGTTTCTGAAACTACTGACCGGATCATATGTCTTTTTCCTTTCCTCTGTTAAAATGATGACATATGGGGGTGGATCTTCCAATGCTGAACCAACACTGCCATCCCTATAATAAAACCACTTTCTACTCCCTGCCTCACAACCACAAGGTCCCAAGTTCAATCCCAGTACAAAAAGCAAATCTCTTCTAGATTTTTTTAATGAGCAGTTTCTTTCCAGAATGTATAGTTTTTGATTCCAGCAAGTCACAGTTTTATCCACCTGCCTTTATGGGTTGTGAGTTTATGAGATGGCCCCCACACACACACTTTCAGAGGTTGCTCTGTCCATGCACCCCAGGGTGTGGCAACTGTCCAAGCCAAGGCATGTCCTTGCTCACATTGGTAGATGAGTAAAGCAATCAGACCACTCATCTGTGATGGATAGGGGCAGCAGGTTGGGGGGATCAAGCTGACCACTGGACTTAATGCCAGCACTTTCACATTCAGCCACCTCTGAAAGCTGAATACACTGGGCTTGGCTTCTCACCATGGAGAGTGGGGCCCTGTCCTTCTTGCCCTAAACTTACACTTCTCAGATGGTGTATGTCTAGCCTGCACCCTCTCTGTAATCGACTCCCATGGTTGTCTCTCACCCAGTCACTGTGGAAGTGGTGACACTGGAAACCCCAAAGTGAAGTTGTTTTTCAGTTGTTCTGTGGCTCACTCTTAAATAACTAACCCCTTCCCAAAATTGCTCCAGATTAAACACTCAAATATGTGACACACTGCACTGGATTTCTTCTCCAACTCTAGCAGGCCATGTAGAAGGAGTCACTTCCATGCTGTTTTTGTGGTCTATAACAACCATCGGCTTTTCTTGGGGTTAGCACTTCTGGTCTGGTCTGTTGTTTCTTCCTGGTGCTGCTGACCTTATTGTGACTGTGGAGAGAGGTTCTCCTTAGGAGCCTGTGTGAGTTTTCCAGGCTGCTTCATCCTTTTCTCCGTGTTGTGCCCAGTTTCTCCAGCTTCTCTGTAATTTCTAATCTTCAGGTCAGTTTCCTTCCAACTCCTTGAGATCTACTTCTTTCTCTTCACCAAGTTATTTTCCAAGTACTGGAGGCTGTATTTTTCTGGTGGTTGTGCCTCTGCCCTTTTCATTTTTTACTTTCTATCATAGTTTTAGAAAGACTTTTTCCTCTGAATGGGATGTTCAGCTCTATGACTTCATTGTTCTTAGGTGACTTAAAGAGCTAGAATGTGTTAAAAGAGAAACTATTCTGATGTTTACTAAATGCAGTAAGGGAGAATTTATTCAAGGAAGTACAGTGGTACCTCGGTTCACAATCTTAATTCTTTCCATGATTCCGGTCACAAACCAAGTTAGACAAGACCCAAATCAAATTCAGTGGTTAGGTTCAATGTTGACCTTATGGAGAAATTTAATTTGGTTCTCATCCAATTTGGTTTGTAAGCAGAATCATGGAGAGAATTAAGTTCGTGAGCCGAGCTACCACTGTACTGTAATAGGATTCTGCAGCCAAAAATCTGAGGATGACTGAGTTCAATTTCAAACACAACAAGGAAAACTAAAGATTTATAGCCAAGGAATAATATGGGGGGGGCGGTGTCAGTGGACAGACTATTACTAAGAGAAGATACCAAGACTAAGAGGGGTTGTTTTTAAATTTACCTAACAGGATTCTTACTGGAAGTAGGCCAGCATGCTTAGATATCACATGGGTGATGAAGAAGGGATTTTTAATTTTTTTTATTTTTTGGTGGTACTGGGGATTGAACCCAGGACCTTTCCACTGAGCTACATCTCCAGAGCTGGTTTTTCTTCTTAATTTTAAAATAGGTTTTGCTAAGTCTCTAAGTTGCCCAGGCTGGGCTCAAACTTGTAATTCTCTTGCCTCAACCTCCTAGACTGCTGCAATTACAGGTGTGGACAATCACTAGTGGTGAGGAAGGGAATTTGGTAAGTTATTAAGGATGATCAAATATATAGAGGAAGGAGGATCCTGGCCAAACTGATGTAGTAGGATTCTTGCTGAAATAGGACAATGAAATGATGCTTACAGGAGGCCCAAAGTTTAAGGCTTAGTTGAAAGCATGGCTTAGAGGGGCCTGAGTAAAGTTTGATCAAGAAGGCACATCTGTCAGATGTGGCTGTGAAGTCAGAAGCCTCGAGAGATAAAGTCCTGTTGTTGATGAGGTTGGACATGAACCATCCACAAGAACCACTCACTGGAGTTACTCAGGAAGGAGAACAAAGACCTTGTGAACAAGAGAAGTGGCCAGAAGAGGGAGTTTGCAATGAGTAATGGAGAATAAGAGAATAGACCTGAGGCTTGGATAAGCATGAGCTTTTACACAAGATTAATGACAGTTTGCAAAAAAGACCTGAACCCCCACCTCCCAACTCTGAGATTCAGACAAAATATAAAACTTCCTCTAGGTGAAGGCAAATGGCTCGAGGTGAAATCATCCCCAAAGGAGAGTCAGGTTTCAGTGAAGATAAGAAGTAAAGGGACTTCAGTGAATATTTGAGAAGATAGGTAAATAGTACATTATGAAATAAGCCTTATAGAGGCTGTATGAGAAAACTGCAGGAGATCAAAGGGAGGTTGAGTCAGGGAAGACAAATTCAAGGTAGCATCTTTGGGTAAAATTTTGTGAATGAATTTGTAAGGATGTCTCCATGTTAAGCAGCCACTAGGAGTAGCAGTGACCCTTTTAATGTTATAGGAGTGGTACAGATTTCTGGCCCCTAGAGTGGCAGTGATGGCCTGAGCTGATGGCTGTCAGGGAGAAGTGTCATCTGAGGAGCACAGAAACATCTGTCTCCAAAAGAACTGATTTTAACCTCCATCACTGGTTCTCAGGGAATATTCTGGGTTCAAAACCACCAATCTTTTTGTTTGTTTTTTGAGACAGGGTCTCACTTTGTAGTTCAGGCTGGCCCTTATTATATAGCCCAGCTGGCCTCAAAGTCATGGTGATCCTCCTGCCTCAGCCTCTCTAGTGTTGGGGCAGATGTGGACCACCACACCAGACTCAAAACCACCAGTCTGTGCATGCTCAGGCAGGTGTGGTGGGTGTGGGTGCTGCCATCTGGTATGTTTGAAGGTTTAGGTGGATAGAAACAAGAACTGAGCTGTTTTGCTACATAAAAGCAGTCCCCATGGGCTCTTGGTTAAGTGTGGTGAAGTATCTGGTAGCCATCCACCCATCTGTCCATCCCCATATGTCCATGTATGTTGTCCTCTATTAACTATTGCTATTTAAAACCAGCAGTTCTTCTGAGATGAATTTCTTTAAACACTGTAAATCTATTAATGAGTCTAGACTGGTCTTTGATCATCATACTATGACAAAAAAAAAAATTTAAGCAGAATCCCAGAAAGTCTTTTCAACTTCATCTCAAAATACCCTAAAAGAGGCAATTTATATCTTGTTGCTGTTCTTTTTCTTCTTTCACAACTTTTGATAGCCTTCATACTCACTTTTATACTATGTAGGGAAAACACAAAAGCAATCATGTTTTTCTTTCCCTGATATATTTCTGTCAAATAAAGATTATATTTTCCCACTGCAATGTTTTAGAGAATTTTTAATGATTTTTGGTTTTTGTTTGCTGTTCTGTGGTACAGGGGATTAAATCCATGGCCTTCACACTGAACTATACCTTCAGCCCTTTTCTGTTTTTTAAATATTGAAACAGAGTCTTGCCAAGGTGACCAGTTGGGATTCCAACCTGTGATCCTCCTGCCTCAGCCTCACTCAATGCTAGGATTAGAGGCTCGCACAATGGCATATATCAAATGCAGTAATTTTTAACCTCTCTAGGGTCAGGGAACTTTTTCAGACTCTGACAAAAGCTATGGGACACTCTCTGAATTAAAAAAAAAAATGCACACACACACAATTTTGCTCTCTATATTGGGAGTTCCTGGGACTTGAGAAAACTGTTTGTGGACTTCAATTACTGATCCAGTTTTGGGGACAGGAAAAGAGTGGAGATCTTAGGAGACAGCAGTGAATTATATATTCATTAGGTCCCATCCTTCAAAAAGAAACAAGTACTCAAATCTAGCTGAGGGGGGAAATTTTCATGTCCCTATTTACCTTGTAACTCAACTCCCATTCTCAACTCTGTTGCCACATTGTCTTGGGAACATATTTTCTTTCCCTTTAGGTCCAACTGGTGCTTTTTATCTCCCAGACAATGGTTCTTTCTATGTGCTGGGTTCTTTTCTCACTGGGATACAAGAGATTTATTGATCCTATCATCAAATCTATTGCTTTCCATCCAAATGGTCAGTGTCAGGATTTTTTTTTATACAGAAAATGGTTGCATATAATTTGCATCTCATTAGTAATAAGAATTTCCCTTCTTAAAGTGTTACTGTAAGTTAATTTTGTAGTCAGGGTTTTGCAAGGAAAATAGATTTAATACGGAACACATAATTTATAGGATTATTTTATAATAGTCCCTCAAAAAGTTAAATGCAGAGGAGTGCAAGAGATCTAGCCTCACACTAGAGACCCAAAGAATCCAGCCAAGGGCCTGGATCCCACAACAATGTCCTGCACAAGTCCAGCTGAAGGCCTAGAGTCCAAGCCAATGTCCTCCATGAGTCCAGCCAGTGACCTAGAGCCCAAAGCAATATCTCATGCTTGTCCGTATCGAGGATCTGCACCTGGAAGGCCCAAAGGCCAGTGGTGGAAGCCAGAAAACCTGTGCCAGTGGGGTGAAGGATTTGTACCATCAGGCTGAGGGATCTACACTGGAGCCAGGAAGTGATGCTCACAGTGAAGATCAGAACTCCCCTGATAACAGCAGCCATTCCAAGTGATAGCAAGGCCCCAAGCTCCTCTTCTGACAAGAACAGGAAAAACATCCGCAGCAAGCTCCTCCTAGAAAGTCAACAGCCCCCACGATCTTCCCCTCCAGTTCTCTTTTTATGCCACTGGCAACAATCCTCAGGTAGGTCTTCTACACTCAATCCATGCTGATTCAGTTCATCTGGGAGCTACAAGTTGATCATTAGTTAATCTACCACAGTTAATAAAAAACAAATATGTGTTGGCTGTCCCAACATTTTTATTTGGTCTTGTTTCCACCTTTATTTCTACACATTTTCTTAGATTCTCAGACTTACTTCTATAGACTATAATGATGCAAATATGTTTTATGAAATTGTGAGTGCTTCAACAGTTAAGGTTTAAAAAAATACTACCAGTAAATTTGATGAGAGTTTGTGCCCAGTTACTGACCAGTTTCTAAATCTCTAGTTGATAGCTCTCAGTGCTGTGCCTCTCAGGTGAATAGTAGTGCAGATGCTCTCTTGAATGTTTCTGGCATGCATTAAAGGAGTGTTTTAAATAGTGTCCAAAAATTTGACTTTTTTGCTTGGCTAAGATATTTTTGACACGGAGTATTTTAACTCATGATTTTTTGTCAATTTATCGTCAATACAATAGTAAAACTTACACTGTAGAAAGTAAGCACATATGGAATTTTATTCCATATGTTTGAAGCCCCCAAACCTAAAGCATGTCACTCTTATAAGCACTCTAATAAACAATCAGAATTCAGATCTTGACTTTTCAATACCAGTCTCCAGTAAAAGAAATTAGGGCTCCTTGAATTCCAGGACTGGATCTGGAAAAATATGGGTGGAGCCTGGACCATCTTGAGTGGTAAAAATTAAGGAAGTGTTAGAAAAAATTATGAGACATAAAAGGACTCAGGAGGGTTTCCCAATGGCCAAATATGGGATAATCTGAGAACCAAAATGATAGTAGTAGATGGAGCCAGGTGTGGTAGTGAACCCCTGTAACACCAGCACTCTGGTAGGAGGATGGATCTCAAGTGTTAAGGTTTATATCTAGATGTGCCCAGAGCCTCATGCACTCCTAGATGGGGCTTTTGGAAAGTCACTGAATCGTGGGGATATTATAGCTGACTTGCTGTTAGGAATGAGGTCCGGTCAGAAGACTGCTCACCAGGTGTGTGAACTGAAAAGGGTGTTATCTCCCTCCCCAGAGCCTCTTTTCTCTCTCTGCTTCCTGGGTGCCATGAAGTGAGCAGCTTTCTTCTGTAGTAGCCTCCTTCCCCATGCTGCTTCTGTCCTGGAGCCTGCTGACTGTGGACTGACACCTTTAAAATATGTGAACCAAAATAAATTTCTCTTTTAATTTGCTGGTGTTGGGTATCGAGTCCCAGGAAGGATAAAGTGACTAAGACATCAAGTTCAAGCCCAGCCTGAGAAACTTATAGAAGATAACAAAATCCATGAATTCATATCAAATAAACAAACAAAGAAGGGCCACATTTCTTCCTTTTAGTAAAATTCCGTTAATTATAGAAAAGAAAACCACAATTAGATAGACACCATAGCAAACAAGAATCATAAATACATGATAAAACTAGTAGCCAAAATATGATTTTTTAAAAAACAGGGTATTTAAATATTCTCAAAGTAGTGTACTGTGTGATACTTATTCATTACAAAGGGAAAAAAAGTAACTTACAGTGAAGAAACCTAGTAGACACCAACCAGTTCCAGGACAGACTGACATCATGTGCTTCCTGACTGCATGAACTGAGAAGTGCATGGTATCACTGCTGTAGCCTTCTTTAAAAAAAAACCAAAAAAACCCCAAAGCATCACCTAAATGAAATCATGAAGAAAAATCAGAAAAACCTAAGCTGCAGCACATTCTAAATAATGCTCCTCTGCTCTTCAAGTGTCAAAGTGATCAATGTCTAAGAAAAGTAAAAGAATTGTTCCAGATTAAAGACATGTTATGAGTTTTGAGAAGTAGGAAGGGCCAGAGTATGTGGAGATTTGGAAGCCACAGTAAGGAAGTAAGGCATTTTATCATAGAATCAATGAGAAATTACTGAAGAGTTTTAAGAGGAGTTTAGGGTATGGAGTCAGTGTATCAGTGAAGATCCCAACAGGAATGAAATAGCATATTCAAGACAATTTGAGTAAGGTTAATTTACATAGACAATATAAAAGTTTGCACATAGGAAACCATCTATCTAAAGTCAAGGGATGGGTGAAAAGAAGAAAGTCTGGGATCTAGACTGACAAAGAGTGGCCAATCAAGGAGGGTAAAGTCATAGAAATGGAAGACGATTTTAAGGAGGGGATAATTAACAATGTCAAATGAGCAAGATAAGAGCTGAAAATGTCCTTTAAATATAGTCATTTGAACTTTGCTAAGAACTTTTCCAGCAAAACAGTGATGGAGGAAGGCAGATGAGGGAACTGAAGAGTAAGTGAGAAAATGGGGACAACTCTTTGATTTGTTTGGCTGGGTTGGGGAGAACATACTTCATTTTGTAAATTTTCCAATTATCCACTTTGAATAATAGGAACACCTTTTAAAAATTTCCCTAAAGAGGGGCCAGGGATTTAGCTCAGTGGTTCCGCCACCTGCTGCACAAGTGCAAGGTTCCAAGTTCTAGCCCCAGTACCAAAAAAAAAAAAAATTTCCCTAAAGAGAGTGGGGATTTAGCTCAGTGGTGCCACCACCTTGCAAGCACAAGGTCCTGAGTTTGATCCCCAGTACCAAAAATTTTTTTTTAATTTCCCTAAAGAAAAATTCTAGAAATTTTTATGCTGGGCATGATGGTGCATGCCTGTAGCACTCAGGAGGCTGAGGCAGGAGGATTGCCATGAGTTCGAGGCCAGCCTGAGCTACACAGTAAGTTCAAGGCCAGCCTGAACTACATAGTGAGATCCTGTCTCAAAATAGTAATAATAATAATAATAATGATGATGATGATGATGATAGATTCTTTGTGCCTTGAATTTTAAGTTTTACAAAGTAACTTTATTAACAAATCATAATCAAATAAAATGTTCAACATTAGCATTTAAGTGGCCCTCCTGATTTCCAAATCCTAACATGATCATCAAAAATAGAAAATGTCCTAAGGTCACAGTTACAGAAATATTAACATTTTCATTTGAGAGTACTCAGGCACGCTGTAGTGGTTAAGCTTAATTGTGTCTAATTGATTGGATTGGGTGCTGCCAACGGCATTAGTAAAGTGCACTTCTGGGCATTTCTGGGTGAGTCACGGAGATGCGACTTGGGGTATTTTATCTGGTGCTTCACACCATCCTCTCTGGCATTGTTCACTTTCTCTGCTTCCTGGCCACCATGAACTTTGTTCCATCATGCCCTTCTGCCATGATGTTCCAGCCTTCAAGGTAACCATCCTTGGACTGAAGTCCCTGAAACCAGGAGTCAAATAAGACTCTCCTCCTTTAAATTATGGATGTTGGGTATTGTGTCTCAGCGACAGGAAAACTACTACTCATGATTTAAGGGCTACAGAGACAACATTCTAGTGCCTAATTTAAACTTGTAAAACAAAAACTTTTTGTGATGTTTTCCCCAAAGGAAAATATATAGAACACATAAATATTATTTTATTCATTACTATTGCTAATTTCTGGAGTTTTGCTTTTGGAAGGCTCCTTCAGGTTGCATAGGAGATTTTCATGTGTACTTGGTGCTGGCTTTTATTGTTTTTTATATAAGTTTTGGGAAAAGCCATACTATTTGACTTCTCTCTTGTCATCACTTGCCTCGCCTATGGCTCTTGCTACCATCATTCATTGCTATTTCTAAGTGCTGAAAATTTTCTCAAGTGATCATGATCTGAACTAACCTTAAATGGTCTGACTTTTTTATAGTTAGAGCCCCATGAGATTCTGATAACCTTCATGAGTACTAGATGGCCCAGGTCACCTCTCAGCTTTCTCTGACTCCAAACCAAAGTCTCAAGCAATCTACTTTTCTGTTACCTCCAGCCTTATTCTTTTTCTTTCTAGGATAGATATTCAATTTCATTTGATGGATTACTAGCCTGAAAGTTTATATCATTATTTTTTGATGAGGATTCTCATGTGCCCAGAGTTCCTGAGGGAAGTTTTAAAGTCCTTCTTATAACCCTACTTGTTATATTACTGGTTTTCAAAAATAGGTGGTTCTGAAAATTAGAATTATTGTGAGAAGTCATTACGTTACAAACATATGAGGTACAATTAAAAAAAATGGTGAACAATGCTGCTGAGTGTCACCCAACAGAAAGGTAGAGATCTTCAATTCAAGAAGTGGCTCATCTAACCTTTAACCCTGCCTGACAAGTTTCAACTTGTCCAGTGCAGTCAGCTCGGAGCTACGGTTGAGAGGTGTGTTTTACAGTGTGCTGTAAATCAGGGATCACGAACAACACATTAACATGAAATACTGTCAATTTCATGGGAATTGTGTAATTCTGCTGCCTGAGACTCCAGTGTTTTTTAAAAAACATCATAATGGGAAATTAAATGTGAGTCTATGATTCTGCGACCAAGGTTCAGTGTCTTCGATGGAAATCACTCAATTCTTGTGCAAAAAGTGTGTCGATCAAGACCCAATGTTAAGGTGATGTTGACTGTATTTTTTTACCTTCATGGAATTTTGTGAGCTGAATTTGTACCAACAACACTACAGTGAGCTCTGAGTATTCTAGGAGTTTATTAGAGAATTTAAGAAATAATGTGTGTAGAAAACAGACCAAAGAACAGGCAAATATTTCATCCTCCATTGTGACAACACTCTGTGTCACACATTACTTCTGGTTGAGCAATTTCTGTCAAACAAAAACATTAGAGTGTGTCTTCAACCACCTTACTCACTGGATCTGGCACCATGAGACTTCTGGCTGTTCTCTCAAAATGGTCATGAAAGGTAAACATCTTAAGTTGATTCAGGACATCGAGGTAGCCCCAAAAACAAAACTAAAGACATTCACAAAGGACAACTTCCAGAACTGTTTCAGAAAACTGCAAGAATGACAGGAAATGTATTGCAAAGTGAGGGAGTGATTTTTACAGCAATAAATTTTAAAAGATTTAAACATTCAATGTTTTTTTTTTAAATCATCTCATTCTTTAAAAAATATTATGTCTTTTTGAGCCTATTTCCTTTGGAATTTGGTTGAAATCAGCCTATAATTTAAAATTAGATTATACACAGAGGCACAATATTTTCATCTCTTCATTTCATGGGAAGTCAACTAAAACAAGAAAGAATTGGGCCGGGGATTTAGCTCAGTGGTTCCAGTGCCTGCCACACAAGCACAGGGTCCCAAGTTGGATCCCCGGTACCAAAAAAAAAAAAAAAGCAAGAAAGAATTATTACTGAACTATCCTCAATTACCAGTGTTTAACAATGTGTATATTCAATAACTGTGAAAATTAGAGCTCTCTTTCTAAAATAGATGCATTTTGTTTGGGAAATTGCCTTTCGATTAATTGCAACACACATTTCTTAATTCTTAATATCAATGGTTTTTGTTCTAGTAGATGGAAAGAGGTAGCTTGATAAGAAAACTATTAGAATTCAGACTAAGAATCAAATTTTTAAATGAAGGCCAATGAAAATTTCTAATTTTAGCTCCCTAATTAGCCACAAGCAATTGACATTAAAATTTCTTTCCTAATTCTTTAAGTTTCAATTTCCTACCCTAAAATGTCATTGAGAACAAATGATAAGTTAAGCTGGTTGGGAACTATTTGCCTGAGGAGCCCAACCCAGGTCTCTGACAATACAGTAAACAAGAGCTGAAAAATAAAAAAGGCTGACCTCCTACAAGGGCTATATGCTTTTAATATATATAGTCATACTTGGAAAATACCATTTGTGTATGTCCTTATATTGCTTCTGAACTGTGAGAAAAAGCCAAACATATATTTTAAGAGGCAAAACATGTATTTCAAATCAGCCCTTTTATTGTAGATATAGTAACTGGAGAAAAATTTCATAACTAAATCTTTAAGTTTTAAGAAGTCCTTTCTTAAAAAAAAAGGCACCATACAATTTTAGGACATCTACACAAAAGTATGTTCAATATAATCTGAATTTCTTGATTTTAATGCTTGAATCCAAATCCAGTACATACATATTCAACAACTCATTTTACTTCCAACAAAGTGAAATTCAAAGGAAAAAGTATTATCTTTCTAAATATAAGTGATATAAAACTACATTTGAGCTGGGCGTGGTGGTGCATGTCTGTAATTCTGGCACCCTAGAGGCTGAGGCAGGAGGATCACCATGAGTTCAAGGCCAGCCTGGGCTGCATAGCGAAACAAAAAACAAAAAGCTACATTTGATTTTCATCAGTTAAAAGCATAAATGGTTTTAATTAAAATCAAATAAAAAGGAACATTTATGATACAGATTCCTTATTAAATTAAAATAAATAACAGCATAAATGTATGTGCATGCATGTGGGGAAAATATATGTATAACCTGATAGGTCTCCCACCACCTCAGCAGCTATTATGTATAGTAGCTGCATGGTGCCTTGCCCCCTCCCCTGTGTGACATCATGCCAAGATGGTTGCTCCCACCAAAGAATAAACCCTTCTTCCCAGTATGCCCCTGTTCCCGCCTAGAAAGTAACCTAATACTCGCTCACCTCCTACCATCTAGTGACATCATGGGCTCCTCCATTCCCTAGTCACCACCTCACTCAACCCCACCTCAGCCCCTACAAACCCCACCCCAGTCTCTATAAAAGACTCTCCCTGCCCCGGGCATATTGCTTTTGTCTCTCCTTTGTTCAGAGACAGCCCGGCAGATCTATTCCCCTAATAAAGGCTTGTTGTGGCCTGGTCTGGTCTTGGTCTTTGGCCCTTTTACCTGACAACCCATAAGATCAAATGAAATATGCAGCTACTGTAGCTTTCCATGATAGCCCACGCTGTGTTTTCCAGATGCAGCACATACTTTTATCTCTGTTCTTACCCTCTTTTTCTATTTACTTGGCCTAAGTTTGCTCTGCAGAGCCAGTTTCTCCCCCACTCTTCACTTTTGCTTAAATAAACTTTGAAAAAAAAAAAACGAAATAGCATTCCCTGTTTATATAACAAAGACAAAGAACTCCTAGGTGTGAACTCCTAGATCACATACACCTTCATAAAACTTTTTTATCCATAGAATCCCCTTGCGAGTAGCTATTAGATGCCATACAAATTTTTGTCCACGGATTTAATTTTTTTTATTAACCTTTTCTTCATGATTTTTTCTCAAAAGATAAATTGTATATTTTTTAAAAATATAAGGATCCAACTTTCAAACTATATTACTACAGTCTTCAGAAACAATTCATTTCTTCAGTTCTCCATGCACACCTGGGATGGTGGAAACCTCAGCTTGAGGTTCTTCTGTTTCCCCCTTAAAAACAACCTCAGCAGGCCCCGAGTGATCTGGTACCATGGATTTCACAGCATGGGCTGCGTAGTTAAGGCTGGTATTTTCATTCCAATGCCAGTAACCTGAGAAGGGGTTGTAAAGCATTCCTGCCACAGTTTGAACTGACAGACCATCTGAAAAAAATATCAGAAAGTGTAGCCTTAAAAAATATTTACCTTCCAAGTACCAAAAGTCTCCTATAACTCTGCATATTAAAAAATAATTGCTAATTTAATGGGCAAAAATTCTTTGTTATCACGTACAGATCATAATTTAATACAGACTAGAATACATACAGCAGACTGCCAAGATTCAAACCCCAGCTCTGGTACCTCCTACACAGTGATCCTAGGCAAGACACTTATCCTTTCTGAATCTGTTTTCCCACATGAACAGAACATACATCATAGAGTTGTTGGAATTAGAAGAGATATTTGTATAAAGTACAGTTCTTGGAATTTGAAAAATACATAAAATAAATGTTAGCTGTTATTAGAAACTATCTGTCAATAAAATACTATTTTCAACAAAGTTACAGAAATCTCTAGAACACACTAGTTTGCTATGGACTATTAATATTCCAAGTATTTCAAGTTTAATACATTGTGGGCTGGGGATTTAGCTCAGTGGTTCTGGCGCTTGCCTTGCAAGCGCAAGGTCCCAAGTTCAATCCCTAGTACCAAAAACTAAAACTAAAACTAAAAATAAAAATAAAATAAAAATACATTGTTATATAAACAAAAAGCATTATAAATACAATAAGTCTAAGTACTCAACAAGAATACTTAATGCCAAATAAATGAATTGAAAACCACTATTACTGAACTGGGAGTGGTAGTGCGTGCCTGCAATCCTAGCATTTGATAGGCCCAGGCAGGAGGATTGCGCAGAGTTCAAGGCCAGCCTGGGCTACATAGTGGGTTCAAGGCCAGCCTGACCTACACAGTGAGACCCTGTCTCATAAAACAAAAAACAAAACAAAACAACACTATTACTTGACAGGAACGCAAGACATAAATTGACTGCTTACTGTGTGTAATACAGAATGAGGTAATGTAGGAAGTACAAAAAAGAGACATAATCTTGTCTTAAAGGAGCTTATATGCCAAAAAAGGGCAAAAACCCACTACAAAACTATAATATAAAGTGTGCTGTAAGTAACATAAGATATATAAAATGTGACAAGAAAGTTCAAAATATATCTGCGTACAGAGGAATCAGGAAAAATAAGAAAGATAAGTTGATATATACAGGGCTTAGTAGGGTGAACTGAGGATGCATATAAATAAATAATATACATTTGACTTGTATCTCATCCTTTAACAAGTGAAGGCAAAATACTCAAAAGGTATTCATTTGTCATCTATTATTAGCTTGACTCTGGGTTAGGTGCCACGAGCAGGACAGAAGAGAGGTACCTACTACTTAATTCCAACTTCAAAAAGTGTAAGACATAGTTGAAGAGATGAAACCAACATCCCAAAGATAGTGACCTAATTAGTTGTACTAGGTTATGTGATTAATAATTACAGTGCATTAAAAGTTCAGTTAAGTCTTGAAATTTCAAAAAATTCTTCATACTTACTCGATTCCAGAATGCTCTCTAGCTTTTCAGGTGAAACAAACTTCTCCCATGTATGAGTACCTTTTGGCACAATGCCCGCAATCTGCTCTGCAAACACAATCCCCAAGGCATAGGACAGCTGTGTTTTGTTGATTGTAGTAATGAATAAAGAACCAGTAGGCTAAAAGAAGCAGAATTATACAGAGGTAAAAATGTATAGAAGTAAACTTGAAAAAGTTATGAGTATCAGTTAAGTACAGGCTTGGCTTCCCCTCTCCTTCTTTTCAAATGTTTTAAGTATAGTTAAGATACATAAGTATGAATAAAATATAAATTGCCAAAATAGTATTTTTTTTTTCCTTTGGGAAATCTACTGTTAAAGGCAATCTACTACACATTCCCTGAGTCTACACAACAGTGCTTATAACTCTTAAAATCATAAATTACTAGGATGTATGTGCGGGGTTTTTTTCTCTTACTTATTTGCAAGTGTTCTCTGACAAAAATGTTAATGATTAACGTTTGAAATTTTTTGTTTTAATTTGATTTCATTTGTATAAATACTATGAAGAGATCAAGATAAGCACTTAGGTGCATGCAAACCAGAAATGGGACTGTTTAGTTTGCGTTTTTTGGTTCTACTCTGATTATATTTATAGCATTTCCTACATTTAGTCTTACAAATGTCAAGGACACAAATATCCCCTCACTCTTTTACATATTATCATTAGTTTGATGAGGATAAAATACCAGAAATTCCCTCCAAAATAATTAGATTACTCTTTCTACATACATTGGGGTAGAGAGAAAGAGATAACATATTTCAAATACCATCTCAAACCAAAAGTAAAAATGGTAAGAGGAGCCCTGAAATACTGGGGTGTGCACTTAAATTAAAACTTGAAATACTACATACTATATCATCATACATTGTAATTTTCCTCTGTAGAACTATGGCACAGTATTCTAAAATACCTTATTGAGACTCACTTATGAATCTGATCATCTATCTAGTCTGTGTTCAATAAAACTGTACACTAAAGAATTAGTGATAAACGATGTTTATTTTTTTAAAATACAGGGTCTCCGTTATAGCAAAAATTGTTTTAAAGCCCAAAATGCCAGCATTCCCCATATGTGTCAAAGAACCTCCACTCATATGCACATACTAACACACAACACAGAAATTAATAATTAAGGAGTTTTACTTGGACAACAGGAAATAAGCCTTAATACAACTCCATTTAAAAGTAACACCAAGAAACCATCACAGAATAAAGAATAAGGAGACATGGCAACGAATTGTAATGTAGGAATCTGGATTGGATCCTGTAATGGAAAAATGGCATTAGCAGAAAACTAATGCAATTTAACAAGGTCTGCAGTGCCTTAAGAAGCCTAACACCAATATCCGTGGTTCTGAGAACCTGATGTTCACGGGTAGCACCACGGTGAACTGGGACAAGTTCTAGGACACAGACCCACAACAGGCAAGCCCTTCCATGTGTGCAAGTGGGGGCCTGCACCTGACAGGCAGGGTCCCCTTCGCTTTTGCGTCCTCGGTGCCTCACTTGCTCACCTTAGCTCCTACCCTTCTGTAGGTGGTTAACATTAGAGGGTGACAGGTGAAGGTGACACTCTACTGTCTTTACAACTCCTCTGTAAATCTATAATTACTCCAAAATAAAGCGTTTTAGATTTTTTTAAAAGCTCTACTGAGATACGGGCTAACCATCTCATTCTTTTAGCTTTTGACTGAGCTTCTTAAATTTTTTTAAAAAGCTCATTTTAGATATTGGCTAAGCATTTCATTCTTTTAGCTTTTGACCTTAGGGTGTAACATTTTAAGCTTATAAACAGAGTCTATATATAGCAATAATAATAATAGGACTTTAAGGCTATTTCTTATAAGAAAGTTTGGAAACACATTTAGAGAACTAAGTCTGGGCAAATTATATACCAATAATAAGTAATGACGATAATCAGACTTGGAATCAAAGGATCTAGCCTTAAGCCCCATCTAAGTGCCCAGTGATCTTTGCCATCTCACAAACCCTGAGTCCTCATATGTCAACAAAGGTGATAACAACATCTGCTTTTCCTTCATTACTGGGTGCTACAAAAAGTCAAATACATATTAAGTAACTCTCTCATAAGCTGAAAACTCACATACAGAGTAACTTAAATACGATTTAAGTAAATTTATGCTAATCATTGTCTCTACTGATTTTTAAGTATTAAGTGAAATTCACTGCTTGGTAATTTTCATATAACATCAATTAAGTATTTAATCCTAACTATCTCCATGAGGAAATATCACTAAAAATGCAGTTTTCAAATAGTTAACACTAACATTTTCCAAGGCACATTAAGATACTAGTAGGACACTGAAAAACCCTGCTACTGAGGTTAATCTGATGGGCAGGAGTAATCTCCAGCAGATAACCCCTAATCCTGGTTTCTTGTTCCTTCTCTCCTATACCTTGTCTGCTAGACTGCTAAAGTATTATGGAATACTTTTTTTGCTATGGATATATCCACACAGTCAGAAGAAGAAACAAACAAATAAATTCCTAAATCTTACTTTTAACACTTGACGGCAGCACTGTATAAATGTTTCCAGATCAGCCACATGTTCTACAACTTCAGAAGCTATAACGGCATCAAAAGTTTCTTCAGTTTCTTCCACGATCTCTTCCAGAGAACATACCCTGTACTCTATCCTCTTATCCAGGACTGGATCAAATGCTTTATGGTGCTGTGCTGTTTTAATGTTTTCATCCACAGGATCGATTCCAAAAACTGAAGCCCCTAGACGCCCTAGAGGCTAATGATACAAAAAAATCATCACTCTCAGGAAGAAAGGACAACACATGTTAGCAATAAAAACCTTATCAAAAATGAAAAAAGATTGGGCCAGGGATTTAGCTCAGTGGTTCCACCACATGCTCTGCAAGCTCAAGGATCAGAGTTCGATCCCCAGTACCAAAAAGAAAAAGAAAAGAAAAGAAGATTAATCATGAGGTGGCAATTACTGGAGTTCACTTATGGGTATATGGGTTTATATATTTTGAAATTTTCTATAATGAAAAGCTAAAAGTGAGAATAATCAAAACAACAAAGATCTATGTTTACTTGCTTCTCTAGTACAGTATTAATACACTTCAAATGCAATAAATGTAACATGCCATGTAAAAACAGCTATCATTTCTGAAATATGAAAACATTCTTTTTTCTTTACTGTCAATTAAACTGATTAACTTTATTGGGTTTAAAACTATATCAAAGTTCACCCTAAAACATTTTGCAAGGCAAAATTATTTAACTCAAGGAATATTTAATAAAATTGAACACTAGAAATTACAAGCAATTTTCAAAACAAAATATGAAAACATTCTAATGAACAAATGTTTTCAATATTTTCTTCTATAATTAACCAAAAATACTTTTTCTTTTCTATTCTTTTCTTTTCTTTTGTGTGTGTGTGTGTGTATGTGTGTGTTTTGCTGGGGATCGAACTCAGGGTCTTATGTATGCTAGGTACCCAAACTACCATAGAGCTATCTCCCCAGCCCCAAGAAATAATTATCACAGCTAATTCTTTGTTCAGTTTTTAGATTTGAAACTTCCCATTACATGCTCAAGTATTTAAATACAGGCTGAATATTAATCAAACTTGCATAGTATTTTTATTAAACAAAGTCAATAAGCTAAAAGTATAATCACATTATTTTAAATTGAGACATAAGATCTACAATAATTACATTTAGCAGATTGCAGAACACATATATTAAAATCTTAGTTAAAATTTATATACCACATATTCTTGATCTAATGGATGTATTTTTACAGCTTTCCCATTGCTGGACATAATACCCAGCACTCACAACTTAAAAGAGGAAAGGTTTAACTTAGCTCACAGTTTGGGAGGATTCAGTCCATAGTCAGCTGCCTCTAAGGTAGGAATATCAAAATGGAGGGGGATGGCAGAGCAAAGATGCTTAGTTTACAGTGGCTGGGGAGCGGAGTGAGCAGGGGAACAGTGCTAGACAGGAATGGGCAAGGGATCATATATAGTACCCAAAATCATGCCTCCAGGACCCACCTAGACACACTCAGCAGTGTCCTTTAATAATCTGCTAAGCGCTTCTTTATTCAATGAAGCTGACATTAGGATAATAGTCACACACATTTTGGGTTTCTTGAAATGTTATAATTCATGTCAAAAGAAGCCAGCCCACATCAAGTGAAGAACATAGTTTCTGTAACATGAGAACCTAACCATACATCAAAGGCCTCTATTAGTTTCACTGTCAACAGGGCTGAGTTTTGGACCTGGACAATATCATATCCCATTTAATCATTTTATTTTATTTTGTTTTTTGGTACTGGAGATTAAACCCAGGGCCTTCTCACTAAGCTACAACCCTAGCTTCCCTCCAACTTTTTTGGAGATAGGGCCTCACTAAATCGCTAAGTTGCCCAGGCTGGGCTCAGACCTGCAGGCCTCCCACTTTAGCCTCCAAGAGTGCTGGGATTACATGCATGTTTCACCACTCCAGCTTAAATCTTAACATTTTGTTATTTCCCTAGTGTTGCTTAAATGTCTTTCAAAGATCAAATTATGATACAGCATTGTAGCAAGAAGTTCCTGTGCTGATAGAAGAATATAAAATAAAACTGCAAGGTATAAAATTACTATAAACTGAACCAAATATTCTTCATGGGAAAAATAATTACTCTTGCAAGTACTCTACAGCACCCAAGAAAGATCCCCACTAATAGGCAAAATTCTATTAGGTTCTGCAATTAAATGCAAACAAACAGCCTATTATTGCATTTAAGGCAGTAGGAGCTCCCTAATTTCTTGTGACAAAAAAGTTCACAGAAAGCTATCTGAATGACCCATGTCCTAATTTTAATTAAAAAAAAAACCTTCAGTATAATTTTCTTGTCTGTCTGTCTACCTACCTATACTGGCGATTGAACCAAGAGTGTTCCCACTGAGCTATATCTCCAGCCCTTCTTTTAAAATTCTGAGACAGGGTCATGCTAATTCGATAAATTGCCTAGGCTGGGCTCAAACTTGGGATCCTCCTCCCTCAGCCTCTCATAAAGTACTGGGATTACAAGCATGTACCAATATACCTAGCTTGAAATTTTTCGATTCGTAAAAAATATTTTTAAAGCATATATTACGTGTATAATAACAAAAAGATTATAATCACAGAAAGACTTAAATCAACATTACTAATTAAAATAACAATGAATATTATTTGTCAAAATGGTAATTGAAGTACAAGTACACTCCTCAAATATTTTTCCCATTTAATGGCAGAAAAGCTGTCAGTCACTTACTTCAGTTAATAATCCACCACCACAGCCAACATCAAGAATCTTCATCCCAGACAAAGGTTTTCCTGGATGGTGATTAGCAACTGTTTTCAAAAGATTGTCTCTTTAAAAAATTTTTAAATATAAAAAAATGATTAATTTTATCAATGAAAAAGTTTAAAAATATACAATTTTGATGAAATGTTAATCCCTATTTAAAATGGGTTACTGATATTCTTAGATAAATGTCATAGCTTGCATTGCCCTCTAATATATTTTATGTTCTGTATAAATAAATATGTCACAGTCCAATGGAGTTCTCAAACTAATCCAAATCACCTGAAAGGTTTGCAGAACCCTGATTGCTAATTTCTCAGATGGAATCTTGAGAATGTGCATTTCTGATGATTCCCAGGTTGATAACTGATTTTGCTGATCCAGGGCCTACACTTTGAAAAGCAGTTGTCTAGCCTAATAAAACAACATTCCTGCTTTTCTCTGACTTAGTATTTGAGTGATCCACAAATTCAATGATAATAGAAAGATGTCAATATTTCCTCTTTGCTGTACTGATTCTGCATGAACCAGCAAAACCCAATCAGAAACTTCCTCGAGAGTAGAGTCTGTGCATGATATTCTGTGTCAACTACAGAGCCTTTCCTATATCAGCTACTCAAAAATGTTTGATGAATAAATAAATGTACAGCCCTAAATGAACTCTTGTCCTTATCTGCCATAGCAAACACAGGGACCATGTTTCATTTATTTCAGTAGCTTTCAGAGTCTAGTCCCAGAGCCCTTTGTAAGACAAGCTCTCAAAAAATATTTGTTGAGTCAACTGTCTCAGTGGTACAGTATTTTTACCTAAATGGCCTAAAGGCCAGTGGGGCCACAGCAGGCCAGTAGCTATAAATGGCCTTGATGACACAGGACCTTAGTTTCCTTTCATGAGAATTTAATTCTGATCAACCTGAAATGTCCAATAATGCTTCAAGTTATATTATGAAAGCAGCCTAGACATTGGGCAGTCTTACTAAAAATTATTAGTTTCAAACAGTGAGTATCAAAGAGATTTTCCCTAATTTCCAAAGAAAACTTAAAATGCAGCATTTTGAACCTAAGTATAAACCAAGAGAAAATACAAAAGATGATGAATTCTTTAAAAGAGTCCCACTGTAAAGACGTGGAGTTTTTGGAATGTTACCTAATAAATGGCACCCGCAGGTCATTCATAGAGTGGAGAGGTGCAAACATTCCCTCCTCATCCCACCACTTGTGAGCCATGGCCAGGAAGGTTTTCACCTCATTGCTGTCAACAGTGGTCTGTGAAGTACTGTACAGTCTTGTCCACAGCTGCCTAAGGAAACAAAGAGCACACAAATACTGATGTCTTTAAAAATAAAACATGGGGTATGTCATGTAGAAAAATATCCTCATTTATAAGTTATGAGATTCTAAATATGTAATTGCTCAATTTTGATGCTATTAATAAAAACCAGATTTTCTTGTAATCATACTGCTCACATATATTCACTGAGAAACAAAATTACAGTGGACCCTCAAGTTATGACTGGCCTGACACACAAACAACTTGGGTTAATTAGGTTAACGGAAGATTCATCTGCCTCTTGTTACCTATAGCATGTACCCAGGTAAACATGCAAATCTCAACTGTATTGACTTACAACCAACTTGAGTTACAACCAGCCCTCAGGAACTGATGGAGTTCGTAAGTCAAGGGTCCACTGTAATTTGTTTTTAAAGTAAGTTACAACTAAAAACATAGTTTATAAAACTTGGGGCCAGGGATTTAACTCAGTGGTTCTGCCGCCTGCCTCAAAAGCACAAGGTCTTGAGTTCGATCCCTGGTACCAAAAAACAAAACAAACTTCGCTTCTGGGTCACATCTAATAATAATAATATAGACTAAAGTCCTTTGCATGGTTTATGAAGCTCAGGATTATTTAGTCCCCACTTCCTTGCTCTCCAAACTCACCTTGTTTTACTCTCCTCATCCTCCGCACTCTAGTCACACAGGCCTTCCTTCAAAGTTCTTCAAAGTGGCCGTGCTCCCTCTTTGCACAGGCACTTGGCAGATTTTGTTCCCTCTGTCTGGAACATTCTTCCAACATTCCCTGCCCCTTTCCTCCTCCAAATGCCTGATTCATTCTTTCTCATCCTTCAGATCTTAGTTTAAATGGAATGTTTGTTATCTACAAAGTCTTCCTTGATCCTTATAAGTGGGTCACAGTCCCCTATTTTAACTCCTATGTAACTTTTACTTCCTTGTGGGCTCATATGATTATTTGGTCATGTCTGCCTCCTCACTAGACCCTAAGCACTGCATAGGCAAGGCATGGACCATTTTATTCCTAGGGACTAGTAGGGTTCCTGGAACATATCCCCTGCTCAGGAGACATTTGTGAAAAAAAATAACCTGAAGGAAAAGGCCAGAGAAGTATATAACTTGCCTAGTCTTTTTTTTTTTCTTCAATCATATGAAAACAAATAGGGACTAAACAGAAATTAGACACTATACTGAGTTCTAAGTCAGAGGAACAGTACAGAAAAAAAATACTCCAAAGGTCTGTTTAGGTAAAATGTTGTTAAGCTAGAAAAGATAATGCCATTCAAATTTCTATTGTATTTCTTAGTTATATATGAAGAGTATATTCTATGGTACCGGAGATCGAACTCAGGACCTCGCACTTGCGAGGCAGGCAGCGGAACCACTGAGCTAAATCCCTGGCCCATTGCTGTTTTTTCTTTTTTGGTACCGGGGATGGAAGTCGGATCCTTACGCTTGCCAGGCAGGCAGCATTGTTTTTTCTTTTAAGATGCAGTCAGGTGTGTTGGCACTTGCTGTAAACCTAATACTCTGGGAGGCTGAGGCAAGAGGATTGATTGCAAGTCTGAGGCCAGCGTGGGGTACTTGGCAACTTAAGGAGACACTCTCTCAAAATTTTATAAAAGCAGGGGCTGGGGTTGTTGATATAGGTCAGTGTGAAGGCCCTGAGTTCAATTCTCAATACTGTAAAATAAGTAAATTCAAATGTCACTTTTCTTTAACATTAATATTATTTTAGGAATATCAGTCTTTTTTCCCATGTTTAATAAAACTTCAAAAACCAAGGATTAATTATAATAACCTTCCTTTCTTCCTGCCTACTTTCCTTCTTTCTTTCCTTGCCTCTGTCCCTCCCTGGGATTGAACCCAGGGAGTGCTGACCTTTTAATTAACTTGTGATCCTTCTGCCTCAACCTCCCAAGTGGCTAGGATTACGGTATGCACTACTGTGTCCGGCTCTGTAATTTGCAACAGATCTCAGTGGTAGCTTCTCAGTTGACAAAGAATGGTTTCTTTCAGACACACAATTTCAAAGGTGCTCATTTACTAGTAGGAGCACACATATAGAAAACAGAGCTCATCCTAATCTGAGCAATATTTTTCACAAAGTTACATACTGGCTTATTCAATACAAGTACAGAAAGACATTACTTTGATCTAATCTTCCTAGAATGTATCCACCTTAATGTATCCACCTTATAATCATACTGTATCCATAACACTTATGATTTTAAGTACCACATTATTATGTTCTGTCATAAGAATATTATAATTTAAAATGTTTCTCCCTGTAATAAGGTCTTCTATTAAAAATAAAGGCTTTTGGGGATTTAGCTCAGTGGCGCCGCACCTGCCTTGCAAGCGCAAGGTCCTGAGTTCGATCCCTGGTTCTAGGAAAAAAGAAGCCTTTTGGGCTGGGGATTTAGCTCAGTGGTTCTACTGCCTGCCTCACAAGTGCAAAGACCCAAGTTCGATTCCCCAGTACCAAAAAAAAAAAAAAAAAAAGGCATCTTGAGTGCCTCTTACTGAAAAAAAGGTTTTCTCTGAATTTAGATGAAGGATATTGACTGGCTATCGACTGTATTACTCTATCAACTTTTCTATGGGTTTAAAATTTTCCAAATTTAAATTGTTAGAAAATAAATTAGTTAAGAACATTTAAATAAATAAAAGCTACTTTAACCAAACCACATAAGCTATTATATACCAACCAAGTTTATTAAACACAAAAAATTACTACTCAATTACTATTGCACATAATTATATAAATATCTGCCAGAGCAATAAATAAACTTACCAGTAACTTTTCATTCTATTCAAAGAGAGAAAGGTCATCCTACAGGATTTGAACCACATGGTTCTGTATTCATCGAAAACCCATGGTTTACTTTGTAAAGTCCAAATAAGCTGGCTATTTGAACAAACTGAAAAAAATTAAATGTATAGAAAAAGTATTACACAGTAAAAATGCTTGATATGCATGTAGTTGAAGAAATTCTATTTTATACAGTAATATTACAACTGATAAACAGGAAAATTTTATTTATTTTTTGAGGTTTTTCTTAACTTTGGATTTTATTTAAAAAATAAAGGTTTCTAAATAGGACACACACATGTGTGTAAATACCGAATAGTTTCTCTAGTGTCAGAAACTGAAAGTGTAAATAAGGATTAAAATGAATAATTGATAATGTGAAATAGGAAAAGGTCCAAAGGTGTAGGGGTGGTGGGAGGAGAAGGGGAAAGGAAAGAAGGGAAAGGAAAAATTATGAGAAAAGAAAAAAAATGGAAACAAAGTCTATGTAAATAGGGAAGGGAGGAGGGGGTGAAGGGCGCACAGGTAATGGAGAAAAAAATAAGAACCAAGATACATCATGTACGGGTACAAGCACCCAATGATAAATGTAAACGTATTGTATACCTAAAATGTACCAATAAAAATTTTTTTAAATAAAGATTTCACATTCTGTCATCTAATTCTAACCAGACATTTCTGAAATTATAATTTGCAAAAGTAATATATGTAAACACTAATTTTTGTATCCACATTATGTTTAAAAAATTATATAAAGTGGGGCTGGGGATTTAGCTCAGCAGCACTGCACCTGCCTTGCAAGCACAAGGTCCTAGGTTCAATCCCCAGTACCAAAAAAAATTGTAAAAAGTGATTTTCAACACCACAGAAATAGAAGCAAAGACAAAAATCACATGATCATCTACACAGGTGCAGAAAAAGCTTTTGACAAAATCCAGTGTCCATTTATGATAAAAAAAAAAAACCTTGAGGAAAATGAGTATAGAAGGGCATTATGTCAATCTGATAAAAGCCATTTATGACAAACCAATGTCCAACATCATATTAAAACAGGAAAAGCTGAAAGCTTTCCCTCCAAAATCAGGAACAAGAAAAGGGTGTCCACTATCCCCACTCCTGTTCAATGTAGTACCCGAAACATTAGCCAGAGTAATCAGGCAAGAGAAAGAAATAAAAGGGATATGTATAGGAAAGACAGAGGTCAAATAATCATTATTTGCAGATGACATGATCCTCTACATAGAAGACCCCAAAATTTCCACCAAAAAACTCCTAGAATTAATAACCAAATTCAGCAATGTAGCAGGATACAAAATAAACACTCAAAAATCAGTAGCACTCCTGTACACCATAATGAACTCATTGAGAAAGAAATAGGAAAACATTATTCACAGTACCATCAAAAAAAATTAAATACTTATGAGATAACCAAGGAAGTAAAAGACACCTACAATGAAAACTGAGGGCTGGGGATTTAGCTCAGTGGTTCCAGCACCTGCCTCGCAAGCGCAAGGTCCTGAGTTCGATTCCCAGTACCAAAAAAACCCCCAAAAACTGAAAAAAGGAGATCAAAGAAGATATCTGAAAATGGAAAGATATCCCCTCTTTCTGGACAGGCAGAACCAATATAGTCAACATAGCCATACTTCCAAAACTGATATACAGATTTAACACAATCCCAATCAAAATACCAATAGCATTCCTCACAGAACTAGAGAAAACAATCCTAAAGTTCATATGGAACCAGAAAAGACCCAGAACAGCAAAAGCATCACAGTCTAGGACTTCAAGTTATACTACAAAACTACAATGATAAAAGCAACATGATATCATGGTATTGGCATAAAACAGACATGTGGATCAACAGAACAGAATAAAGGATGTGGAAACAACCCCAAGCACATTCAGCTATTTGATCTTTGACAAAGAGGTAAAAACCATGCTGGAGGAAAGATGGTCTCAGTGCTGGTAAAACTGGCTATTCACATGCAGTTTGAATACAGACCCATATCTCTCACCATGTACTAAACTAAAATAAAAATGATCAAAGATATAATAAATGTTAGAGAAAGACTTATGTCCTGATAAAATAAGTAAACTCTTGAAGACATAGGCTATCTTAGTTATTTTTTCTTGTTGCTGAGACAAAACACCCAACACCCAAAGTTAAAGGAAGAAAGGTTTATTTGGCTCACAGTTTGTAGAGGTTTCACTTCATAGTTGGCTGGCTCCAAGGCAGGTTGGCATGGCAGAGGGGCATCGCAGAGGAGAAAGTGCATGGCAAAGCAGGGCCAGCAAAAGGCAGATGGCAGCATGGCAGCAACCAATAAGCAACAGGCAATGACCCTCTTTCTGTTTCTTTTTTTTTGGCAGAACCGGAGATCGAACTCAGGACCTTGCACTTGCCAGGCAGGCGGTCGCACCGAGATAAATCTATCCAGGCTACGAGCCCTTATGCAGGTAGCACTCACATCCAGCATGGGGCACCCTTAATTCTACCCAGAACTATGACAAACCAACCAGTGGACTAACTTAGTAATCAGACACCCTTGATCCCAGCACTACACACTCTAGATGTAGCCACCTCTGAAAAGGTCCACATATGACTGCCTGATGGTTTGGGGGCACATCTAGACACAAGCCATAACATAAGCATATGCAAGGACTACCTGAAAAGAATCCCAATTGTACAGGAAATAGTACCAAGACTCAACAAATGGGACCTCATCAAATTTAAAAGCTTCTGCACAGTAAAGGAAACAACCAGCAGAGTAAACAGACAACCTACAGAATGGGGAAAAACTTTTCCCAGCTACACCTTGGACAAAAGACTAATATCTAGAACATATAAAGAACACAAAAAAATAGACCCCCCCCACAATAAAAGACTCAATCAAAAAATGGGCAACTAAAATGAACATACACTTCTAAACCAAGGAAGTACAAATGGCCAATAAACAAATGAGAAAATGTTCAACACTGCTGGCCATTAGAGAAATGCAAGCTAAAACAACACTGAGATTCCACCTTACTCCAGAAGGATGACCATCTTTAAGGACTCAAAAACCAACAAATGCTGCTGAGGCTGAGGGGTGGTGGTGGGGCAACATGACAGGATCCCTTCTGCATTGTTGGTGGGAATGAAAACTAGTAAAACCACTATGGAAATCAGTATGGAAATACCTCAAAAACTTAAAATAGAAATTCTATTTGAGGGCAATTCCATGTCCAAGATCCCTTTGTGGTGGGTATACACCAGAAGGTTTTTTTCTTCTTATTTCCAATAAATATTCTCCTAATTCCCCCCTTTTGTCTGAGATTTTATTCTTCAGTTTCCTGAGACAAAGAGCTTGGGTTTAACTGCTTCGTATTGGAGGTCTCACCAAGATCAACTCTGCACTTTATATCTGGCAAACCAAGACTGACAGGAGGTAACAGATTGGAAAGTGTTTTATTTTTTTCTCTCCATTTAACTGTGATTACATTTATTACATAGACACAATTTGTGTTTCCTCTCTTCCTCTCTCTCTCTCTCTCTCTCTCTCTCTCTCTCTCTCTCTCTCAACTAGATAGCCTTATGCCTCTTCCCTGTAGATAAAGTTCCTGTGTCTCTCAGATTAGGCTAGTGGTAGCAAGCCTATGCACGCATGCCACAGCAGGCTGTGTCACTGAAAGCTCTAAAAGGTTTGCATTGCTAGATTAGGCACTTTCTATTCCTTCTCCCAAACCCTTCCTCCAAGAATTAGAGGTCATTATACCACAGATGATTTCACTGATCGAACAACAACAACAATAACAACAAAAACAGGTTAGGGCCTCAAAGGGCTCCAGGCTATGACCCCAACTGCTGTAGTCCATCAGGGTACAAGCTAGAGTTTTTTCATCCCCTAGTAGAAAATCTTACTTCCCACCTACAACTCACAGCCTTTGCCAGCACCACTCTCTAGCAAGCCACTTTGACGTCTTTTGGAACCTCCCTCACTCTCAACACAGAGGAGTTGATAGTGGCAGCCCATCCAGAGTGAATCTGTCTTCCTCTAGTGATCCATTCCCTGTGGCTGCTGGACTCTTCAAGTGCAGCTTTTCTATTCTTCATGGCAGGTTTTCCATCTGTCCAGAATGGTGAGTTTCCCTCTGTCTCTGTGCCTTACTAATTGTCTCACTAGGTCATCTGGACCAATCTGATCAATAGGATAGTGGCCCCGGTGCCATGGAGCCCCTCTGTTTAGGGGATGATCCAAAGGAGGCAAGTATCTCCTGTGTCCCCCTGGGATGGAAAGTTTGTCATCCTAAGGGACACTTTTTGGGTAAAATTTCTCCATAGGACCCATAATGGGTCTCATGTTTCCAATTTCCTCTGTCTGATCCCCTGGGCTATATTCTTAAAAACTGGTCTAAATTTAATTCTCATGGGAGGAGGCTTGCCAAAAAAAAATGTTCAAAAAAATGTCTATTACAACACCATACCTTTAAAGGATCTGTCTCTCTGGAGAAAAACATTTACATAAGAAACAGTGTGGTTATCAAAGGAGCAGTTTCCAATAATAACTCTAATACAGAGGACTCCAAGGGGGCTATACTGTGGTAGCAGATATTCCAAAGATTAAGATAAACCATCAAACTAGGGTCTTTCTTAAAATAGTCCTTGTTTTCATGGGCATAAAAGAGATAAGGCATCAAATTTCAGAATAAGGAGAGATAATAATTTATAGCTTTTAACAATTATACCTAACAATTTAACATCTAACAATCTATAGCTTTTCTATCTTCCTCCTTCTGACTCTTATTGGTGTTAATACAAGAGGTCTCTGTTACAGCTCACCTAAAAACTGCTACCATACCACCTAGACAAGGTTCTGACTAGTCTATTTATAGCTATAAACCTAAAATTGTAAAAAAGATTATTACAATTCAGCATGGCTAATACATTTAAAAGTGCACTATGATTTTGATATATTTGCTTTGTATGTTCTATATGTTTCCTTGTCTGCCTATAGAATGTTTTAATAACTGGTTAAAGTACCTGAAGCTGCTTCATGAAAGATTTTTTTAGCTTTTATCAATTTCATCTTTCCTTTTAATTTTTGTCCTTTTAAACTTTTGGCTCTTGGGCAGGGGATTTAGCTCAGTGGTGCTGCCGCCTGCCTCACAAGTGCAAGGTCCTGAGTTCAATCCCCAGTATCAAAAAAACAAAAACAAAAAAACAACTTTCGGTTCTTTTGAGACTTTCATATGATTAGGTTAATGCATGTGCTTCTATGTGTTACTTTCCAGGTTTACGTTTTACTTTAGTTGGCTTATAGACAGACACTCATGATACTAGCCAAAATGCTTACTTACATGATTTAACAGTGCACTAGTTTAAATTTGTTACTAAAATAAAGGTAAAGATGTCTTTAAAGTTGGTAACATGTTTTCATTGAGGTTGTTAGCCAATCCAGATAACATTTTAAAAAATATTTTAAATTGTTTTATGTGTACAATAAGTTAGTTTCTTCTTTGATTAAAGATATATATATAGGGAGCCAGGGATTTAGCTCAGTGGTTCCGCTGCCTGCCTCGTAAGTGCAAGGTCCCAAGTTTGATCCCCGGTACCAAAAAAAAAAAAAAAAAAAAAAAAAAGATATTTATATATGGACCCATTGGGGTTGGAAAACCACTGGACTAAACTTCCCTCTGTGGCTCTAAAACAGCTGCCTGAACCAATTTCCTTCAGTTTTCTCCAATGATGGGTGACTTTTCTGGCTTTCCCAGAGACTTCCTGAATTATTATAATACATAATTAAGTTGGCTATAATTGAGAGGATAAAAGTTTCCTATGTCTAAATCAACAAAGTTTTCTTAAAATATTAAATGCTCTTTGTGGGGGACAACTCCATGGATTATGTCCAAAGCAGGCTGTAAGTAGGACAGGCTGTAAAGAGTTAATCCTGCTTATATTTTAAGAAGTGAGTCTGACCATATGAGATAACACACAGCCAAGGTCAGAGTGACTCTTACTCAAATTCCATTCCCAACATAACACAAGAATGCTTTGTCTCTTCTTTCAAAAGCCTTGTCTATATCAGCAATGTAGCTCTAGCAACCACACATAGCTTCTTCACTCCAACTAAACAAAGATTGTGTCACCAATAAATATCCATGGTTCTGGCTATTCAGGGCCTTTGCTTGCTCAAGCACTGGTCATCCCAGTTCCCCATCTAGGTCTCTGTAATTCTACTTCTAAGTCTTCTTGCCATGCATTGTAACACTATGCAGATCAGGGTCCACTGCAGGGCTTTTCAATAACTTGGGCCCAATGTGAAGGCTTAAATCCATGAGGGATCACCTGTTTGGTGAATCCCACCCAGAGTGGACACAGTGTTTTGATGATGTTTGGCCCTCACTTGATGAACTGTGGACACCCAAGAGGAAGCAAGTGCCTCTGATGCAAGCAGAAAATCAGCTGGGATTAAAACATGGGGTAATCACTTTCAGACAAAGAGCAACAATACATCCAGTGCTCCGCACCCTTCTTAAACAAACTACACTGTGCTGGCCAGCAGTATCAAAAAAAAAAAAAATGCAAGAAATAGTTAAATATAATCCTTGGTTCCCCCAAAGAACCTTAGTTACAGAACTTTCGGAACATGTCAGAAATAACCTCTGGACAGTTCAAGAAAGATAAAAGTTATCTTCCCTGAGACCTTAACTGAAACCTTGACAACCTGGAGCCTTGTGCATTGTTTTGTGGCCCTTATAACTGGACCTGGGAGCCTCTCAAGATTCTACTTTGCAGAAATACACCACTGCCAAGAACCATTTGGTTTTGGTTTTAAAACAACAACTCACCAAATCTGCTGTCTCTCATATGGCAGGCTTGCCTCTCTCAGAAAATGTGACATTGTTACAGGCAAATCTCAGTGCTCCTCCTCTGGGGGAGGTCAAGCTGCCTCCCTGTCTGCCTGAGTTGCTAAAACCACAGCGTGTCTGTGGAGGAGGTGGGGATAGAGGCATAAGGAGAACTGCTTGGCTTTAGTGCGCTGGGATGTGCAGGCAGGATGCAACAGGCAGACTCAGGGGGAGTCAAAAAAAACCTACAACCCCAAGTGGAATGCAGGAGCAGCCCACAAGTAAAAGTGGCTCATAGGTGACTCTCAAACAGCTGGCAGGACAGGCCCACAATGACAGTGACTCACATAAGGGGGTGCTGGGAAATCAGACTCAGAAAAAATCAAACAAACACACACCCAGGTTGGAAAGAACTGAAATGAGAAAATAAGTAAATGGAATGAAAACAGCTGGGAAAGCTTGGGAGAGGTCAGAGTAAAACAGTTAAAAGCCCCAAGACCAGCACTGTGTCACCAGCCTGATGCTGCTTGCAAATATCTGGAAGCCAAAACAACCCCAGCAAAAGTTGAGAAACTGTAATTTTGCTCTACTAGATATAAAGAGATTTTTTCAAGAAAAATCCAATTTCAAATTTCAGCTAATTGATAAATGTACTTTTGTTCCAATTTGAGTTGCTGTTTAATTAGTGTGCTTAAAATATTTCTTATGCAATGCAATTTTTTTCTGGCACCGGGGATCGAACTCAGGACCTTGCACTTGTGAGGCAGGTCAGGTGCCACTGAGCTAAATCCCCAACCCGCATTCTAAATTTGTGAATTGTAATTACAAGGTTAACTTGCTCTTCTCTCTACTCTGTTGATTTAAGAACTCAAGATTACTATTCTATAGGCAGCCAGTCAAATTTAAAAATGTAATAATCTGAGAACAGAAAAAAAAAGAAGAAGAAAGGACACTTTAAAAGTCAAACAGCTCTGTCTGCCCTGCCAGGGTTGGAGGTACAAAGCAGGGGTCATCTTTTAATTTCAGAGAGTGCTTGGGCAGGCAAAGTGAAGTTTAATAAAATAGACACTTTAAAATTTAAACAGCTGAAGCCAAGTTTGTCATAAAAGGTTTATAGTAAGTCAACCAAAAGACAAAGTCATTAACCTAGGGCCCACCTTAGTTTTTTCATTTACAGGTATAATGGGCTTTCATTCCTTCTGATTCTAGTTACAAGAGATTTCTGTTAAGTGAACTACAAAAAGTTTTGGCTAGTCTTATTTACAGTTACAAACTAAAAACTATAAAAGGTTTAATATAATTCAATTTGGCCAAATACATCTGAGTGCACTCTAGTTTTATAAATTGTCTTATATATGTTTCCCCAATCTTACAGCTGTTTTATTTGAGCTCAACAATTTTTTTCTTTCTTTTGCCCTGTAAGATTAAAAAAAAAAAATCTGCCTATAATTTAAATTGGCTTATAGACAAATGTCATTAGAGTTAAAGACATGCTTCACTCCCCCAGGTTGTCAGCTGACCAAAATGATGTCAAGATTGATTTCATAAATGCAATGCATATTGTCTGAAAAAAATCTTTTATTGGTCAATAATAATGTGTTAATTATTACAATCTAGTTCTTATAGGTCATTTAAAATTTTTAAGGTGATTAAATAGAGACCCTTAGGGTTAGGGGTACTGCTAGATGGGACTCCTCTTTGTGAATAAAGGAGCACCTGCCCAGAAATATTTTCCAGCCTTTGTTTGCTAGGGGGATGCGAGATAGCTTCCATTATAAAAGACTTATCCCAGTGTATACTGCTAAACATTATTGTGATATGTTTACATTGTTTATCTTCAAAAAGTTAAATTTTCTGTGGACAAACCAATAAGATTTTACTAAAAAGATGCTTTTGGTATAAAACTAAAGGATAAAAGGTTTTATATAATTGTGATATTTATTATTGTTAATTATGGTGTACTAAATGCATTTATGCCTTTTAGGTACATAAGCCTTTTAAGATATTGTTTATGGTAATAACTTTTATTTTTTTTTCTTGGTACCAGGGATCAAACTCAGGGCCTTGTGCTTGTGAGGCAGGCAGCAGAACCACTGAGTTAAATCCCTAGCCTGGTAGTAACTTTTTGATTCAGATATCTTTTTCTTGCACTCTAGCTACTTATAATAATGGGTACATGTCAAACCAACATAAAATTATCAGTTAAATAATAGTATTTTTTTATGATGTGTATATGTGTCATTGCACTTAGATGCTTAGGCACCAAAACAGTCCAAATGATGTCACACACTAAAATTAGAGGCTAAAGAGTATAAATTTCTAAGGTACATTATAGGCTGATACATTTTTAAAAATGGCATCCTATTAAAAATAATAATTTAGGTGAAAGTTTTTTGTGTTATTTAATATTTTGTGATCAGATAGAGATGTCTGACTAAAAGGCTATTTTATATTAAGATGGACATTTAAATGTGTTACAAAGATAATGTTACCATAATTGTTATGCTAAAATGCTATGTATATGGTTTTTGATCTTAAGTTTTCTCTATAAAACTATATAACTGTTGATTCAACTACTATGACAAGCATGATTGATAAAAATAAAAGTCTTCTACCTATATTTTATATTTCAAAGTGCTTGATATCCAGGTAAAATTATAATAGTGAAGGTCACTACTTCCACTAATTGCTAATGTTATTGATCTTCTCTTCTGCGTGTTCAAAACCTTAATTTTAGAGACCAAAACTAAAAAGGTAACTGAGCTAAGAAGACAGCCAATATTTTGGCCCTGGCCTTCCAAGGTCAACAAAGGACCCAGGTCACGAGAGAACTTTTGCTACAGGATCCTACAACCTTGGTGAGTCACCCAACCTCCCGACCAGGGAGATTGCTGGATGCCTGAAGACAAGAATCAATGAATGAAGTATACCAAAGGAAGGTCACCAGGTGAGAAAAATCTCCCATGCTTTCATAAAAAGCAGCATGGTCAAGCGAGGCCATGACCCATCCTGACCACTGACATGGATAGGAGCTGAGAAGCTCTATACATGGTTCCAAAACAATGCCCAAGGAGACTTAACTGACCTTAATAGATAACAAGACATTAATTTTAATTAATATGTCTCATTTTAACTTGGTCCTGAACACCAGAAGAAAAGTATAACCAAAAAATATTAAGGTTATAAAAGAGATATATTTTTATATGAAATGATTTTGTATGATAAAGGTTTTATCTTATTAGAAAGATAAAATAATTACAAGACTAGAAAGCTTACACATGTTGAGAAAGTGTGCAGAAGTGACTTATCAAGGAAATATGTATGTTTGCTTGTTGGTTTCAAGTTTGTATAAAAGTTTTATAGTAAGTGAGATGGAGGAAAAATATTAAGAAGGCTACATAGGGCCAGGGATTTAGCTCAGTGGTTCTGGTGCCTGCCTCACAAGCACAAGGACCTGAGTTCGATCCCCGGTACCAAAAAAAAAAAGAAGGCTACAGGTACGAGATATACTTTTGATATAAATGGATTTTGTATGATAAAGGTTTTGTCTTGTTAGAAAGATAATTACAAGACTAGAAAGCTTATATACATTGAGAAAGTGTGCAAAAATGATTTATCAAGAAAATATGTATGTTTGCTTGATAGTTTTGTAAAAGCCCACACTGTTCCTTCTAAAAGCTCCTTATCAACTTTTGTTTTAAATTTTTTGAATCCTACAGCTGGCTCTACCTTGCTGCCAGCCATGCTTCATTGGCAACAAAACGTGTCCATCTCTGAGGCTAAACCACAGGTTGTCTGGGAAGACATATAGACAGGTTCCTCTCTCTAGAATAGACCTTCCACCCTGATAACAAGGGACCAGATTATGCTTGTATTTTAACAGGGAATGCAGAGACGCTGTGGCTGTCCTCCCAGAACGTACAACCATAGAACAAGATGATGGATCCACCACAAGCAGTGCAATGTGACACCCCTTCTGAGAGCCATAAAGAGGCTGTGTCTGAGCTATCTCCCTAACCCAGAATGGCCTTCAGACCTTTGAAGATCACTGGACCCGATGTGCCACCCACCACGGAGCCCCAGGAGCAAACAGGCCCCAAGGATTGCAGCTCATCCTGATACAGCTACTGCAGTTTCCAAAACAGAGAAAGGGGAGATGTGGGGGACTACCCCATTGATTATGCCCAAAGCAGGCTGTAAGCAGGGCAGGCTGTAAAGAGTTAACCCTGCTTATTTTAAGAAGTGAGTCTGACCATATGAGATAACATACAGCCAAGGTCAGAGTGACTCTTACCCAAATTCCATCCCCAGCATAACACAATAATGCTTTGTCTCTTCTTTTACAAGCCTTACTTGTGTAAGCGATCACATGTAGCCCCTTTACCCCAACTAAACAAATATTGTGTCACCAATAAATATCAACAGTTCTGGCTGTTCAGGGCCTTTGCTCATGCAGTGGACATCCCAGTTCCCCATCTCTGTCTCTGTAATTCTGTCTCTACATCTTTCTTCTTACCATGTATATTAGTTATTTTTCTCTCATTATTGAGAAAATATATCTGACAACAAAGTATAAAGGGAAAAGGTTTATTTGGATTATAGTTCATAGAGGTTTCAGTCCACAATCGGTTGGCTCCAAAGCAGGGTGCCAGAGGGACAACAGTCCCTGGTGGTGGAAGACAGCAAAAACAAGAGAACTTAACAGCATCTTTCTGTCCCTTTTATCTTATTCAGACTACTTAGGTTGGGTACCATTAACATCCTTAATCCTAGTGCTCTTGGGCCTAGACCCACATGAATCAATCACACACTCTACATTCAACCACCACTGAAAAAGCATGAGGCTTTAGAAGAACATCTAAACACAAGCCATAACATTCTGTCCCTGCCCCCCCCCAAAAAGACTCATGCATATCCCTTTATACAAAAAAGCATTTAATCCATCTCTAAGAGTTGCCAAAGTCCTATCAGTTTCAGCATTTCTAAAAAGTCCAAGTCCCAAGTCTCCTCTGAGATTTAAGGCAAATTCTTAGTTGTAAGCCCCTGCACAAAGGAAAAAAAAAGGTAAACACTTCTAACATTCAATGGCACAAGATAGACATTTTCATTCTGAAAGATACAAAATGGGGATACAAAGGAATGAAACCAATCAAGTCCAAAATCCAGCAGGGCAAATATTAAATCTCACAGTTCTACTTCCGGCAATCTGTGGCAAGTTGTAAACACAAAGGAGCATGGGTGCCTCCGCCTCTATGGCACTGCAGAGGGTTGTAGCTCCCACAGCTTTTCTCCTGGGCCTGTTCTGCTCCCTCCTTGCAGCTTTCCTCAGATGATTCACACTCCTGGCTTCTCCAAACTTCTGGGTGTCCACTGTACCTTTGGCTTCACACACTGCCCTCTAAGGGGCACATTGCCTGGCCTCCCAGTCCTTCTGAAATCTGAAAGGGAGCCTTCCTGACCACACAACTCTCTCTGACTACATGCAGACATTCCTCATTTAATAAATGAGTTATGTTTCCATGACTAGCTCATTACACAAACTGGTAGCTAAATGAGGAACTGTATAAAGTATGTACATTATAATATTCAGAACAAAGAAATGCTCAAAGGAAACTCCAACTTGATGAGTTTGCTTTTATTTGCATCAATCTTACATACAGTACTGCAAGGTAAAATGGAACATAAAACTACAGTTCTGTACTATACAGTACAATCAGCAAAAATTACAGTACTATATAAGGTATGCTGTACCCAAAAAAGACGTTGATGCTCTATAAACAAGATGTACAGAACTGTACCAAAAAAAAGGTGGGTCATAAGTCTGAACAGCATGGCTAAGTTATAAGTTTGAACTTTAAATGGGTAGGTCACTAAACAAGGAATATCTTATTAATTTCTATCTAACTTACCTGTCTAAATAGTTCTAATGTTGTCATGATTCTTATGCTAAAATGCTTTGTTTGCTCTTAATTTCAACTTTTCCCTGTAAAACTCTGTAACTGTTAACTATTAACAATCTATAGGAATTTGATTTATAAAACAATCATGATTTGTAAAAGAAAGAGTTCTCTCTGGCTATCTTTATATTTCAAAGTTCTTGATATACAGATAAGATTATGATATTTAAACCTATTACTCCCACTTCACTACTGGTGTAACTGACCTTCTAGGTGTTCCACTACTGAGGCTTAGAGACCAAAGCTAAAACTAGGCTAAAAGGACAGGTAATATTTTGGCCCTTGCTCTCCAAGGTCAACAAGGACCCAGGACATGAGAGGACCCCTCTAAAAGGATCCTACAATTTCAGGGGGTCACCCAACCTCCTGAGCAAGGACATTGTTAGACCCCAGAAGACAGGAGTCAACCAGTGCACACTGTGCTAAGAGGAAGGTCATCAAAAATGGAAACATCTCCCACACTTCCAAGGCAAGTGATCATATGATCAACCAAGATCATGATCCATCCAGGCAGACAGGACTGGTAGAACAAAAAAAATTATGTAAGAGCTAAAAGGCTGTGCATATGGTCCCAAAAGTAATCCCTGAGGAGCCTTAACTAATCTTGATATATACAGAAAGAGGTTAATTTTAATTAACACTGGTCTCATTTTAACTTGATCTTAACACTTAGCAGAAAAGTATAATCAAAAAGATATATATATATAAATAATAGTAATAAATTTAATTTATTGCTAAGACCAATAAAATTTATAAACCTTCAGCAAGGATGACAAAGAAAGAGATTTAAAGTATCAATATCAGGAACTAAAGAGGGCATAGTACTACAGCCCTAGTAGAGATTAAAAGGTTGATGAGGGAATACTACAAACAACTTTATACATCACAATTTTAGTGTGTGAACATCACAAAAATACTCATGCAAGGTAAAACTGCCTGGATAGTCACATAACTACAAAGAAAATTGAATTCATAGTTAAAAGCTTTCTAAAAAATATTTCTAGGCTCAAATAGTTTCACTGGTTAATTCCACTAAATTCTTAAAGAAGAAATAACAACCTATACCCAGTATCTTCCACAAAATAACAAACACTTTCCAACCCATTTAATGAGACCAACATTACTCTGATATGAAAAACAAAGATGGTACATCAAAGACCACAGATCAATTCTCTCATGAACAGATAAAAACTTCTCAACAAATATTAGTAAACAGAATTTGGCAATATACAAAAATAATAATAAAGCAAAACCAAGTGGGATTCATTCCAGGCATGTAACACTAGTTCAGTATTAAAAAATCAGTCAATATAGTCAACCACATTAACAATAAAAGAGGAACGGAAGACACCGAATCACCCCGCTGCAGACAGGCAGGTCTGCCCACGCCCAACCGAGGTCCTGAGTCACATGGAACACGCCAAATCACCCCGCTGCAGACAGGCAGTCACCTGGTTCCACACTACAAACACGCAGAGGACACCAGACCACCAGACCAGCAGACCAGGGTTCTGAGCGTCGCTGCTCCCGGCCCAGAGGGAGGGGCTTCTGAGGCACCATCCCACTGCTCCTGGTCCAGAGGAAGGGGCTTCCTGGCCACCATCCCTCCCGCTGCTCCCAGCCCACAAGAAAGGGTTTTTGGGTCACCATCCCTACCGCTGCTCCCAGCCCCTGTCCCACCTCACCCAGCTCAGAGGAGGTAATCCGTGAAGGCGTTAACAGCCCCGTGCCATAGTCGAAATGAGAAAACACATAAATAAGTCTCAAAACCAGACTTCCACATCACCTACAGCAACCCCAAAGGGACATGAGATCAAAACCTCTGATACTCAACCACCTGGACCCACCGAACTGGCAACAAAAGGGGATCTGGAAAAAATGAAATCAGAAATAATTTCTCAGATAATAGGAGAAATTGTGCCCCTAGTGCAAGATATAATTAATAAATCTAGAGAGGACCTGAGGAACATGATGGAATCCCAACATAAGAAACAAATGGAATCCATAAAACTGATGCAAATAGATTTCCAGGACATGAAA
>NW_004624810.1:5606416-5616524 GCF_000247695.1 Heterocephalus glaber | reverse complement strand
AAAGCTCACGCAGGGCTGGGGATTTAGCTCAGGGGCACCATGTCTGCCTTGCACACACAAGGTCCTGAGTTCGATCTCCCATACCAAAAAAAAAAAAAAACCAGACTTTTCCCAGATACCTTCTTTCAGCAATCTTCATTTAACATCTTGAAGCCCAGACCTGTCTGGCTCTACCCTACTTTCAACCCACCTTCCAAGTGTTTCTTTTCTATTTTAGTCTGATAACATTGCTTCTTTAATAATTTCCATTGTCCTCAGGATAAAGTCTACCTCAGGAGGAGGATGGGGCTTTCATGGACATGTTTTGTTTCTCATCCCTTGCTACTCCCTGCCCTCAGCGCCTCACTTCCATCCACACACTTGACTTTCAGGGTATGCTGCAGTTTCCCACAAACCTCATATTTTCCAGCTGGTCCCTTGCTTTCTCCAACTGCCTCTAAAACAGCCCAACTCCTTCAAGAAAATTCTCTCTCAGTGAAGAAGTTTCCCTGGTTGCAAATATAGAATTGCTCCTTCTTCAATTACCACCACCAAGTTTGGAAATAGTTTTACTGTTTCTTTCCTGGATTTCTAATTATAAAAGATGTATTTATTGAAAAAAATTTGGGAAAAGTATATAAAGGATGATAAAATGATAGAAAACCAATGAACCATCATAGTTCATCATCACTAAAATTAGGTATCTCTAACTAGATCTCTATCTCCAAGTTCATAATATATACTGACTTGTACCTTATTTTCTTAAAACTATATCCTTATCATTTTTTTTCATATGCATAGAAATTGATTTAAACTGTTTGATTGGCTATACACTTTTTCACTGAGAGTATTATAGACAGTAGAAATATTATAGGCAGACAGACCTAGGCCCTCGGGAGTCAGTGCAGAAGATGAGAGCACATTACAACTGTGGCTGGAGACACATCCGTTGAAGTCCAGGCCTCAAGATAAAGATGCAATGATCAGTCCTGCATGCCTCTCCAAGGGAAAAACAATAAAGATTATGCTATAATTAGTATCACCTGGTTCAATAAAGTCTAGGTAGACATCAGTCACCCAGGTGAGTGGCCAAGACCTCCTGATCCATCACTTCCTCAAAAAGTCTTTCTTTTTCCGTGTACATTCGCTGTGTGACCTGCTTCCCCATTAGATCAATATTACCTAAGCGGCTATATTTGTAATCTTATTGGTCGATCATAGTTTTGACCCACATTACACCCACCTCGTGATTTTGTACCTACCTCATGATTTTGCACTATAAAACTTCCTTTGAGAAGTGGGCTCCTTGTCAGCCCACTTTTGGGTTCCCTCCTGTCTCTCTCAATAAATTTTTCCTACTCTTAACCTCCATTGTTCCTTAAAATTTATTCTTTCATTTTGAGAAATACAAACTCCATGTAACTGACATCTAACAGGTTGAGTTATATTATTTCCCCTTCATCAAGAGTACTAACCAATCAACTCTTGGTGTAGCATTGGATTTTCCATTTTTTGTTTATTATATCCTGATCTTAGGTCTATCCTAATATTATGTTTTTGTTTTTTGAGACAAGGTTTCACCATATGATCCAGGCTGGCCTTTCACTTACTGTGTAGACCAGGCTGGCCTTGAACTCCCAGCAATTCTCCTGCCTTAGCCTCCTGAGTGCTGAGATTACAGGTGTGGGCCACCATGTCCAGCTTCTAGCCTAGTATTTTAGAGACTTTAAAGTATCATTCCTTTAAAAATTGCAGTGCCCCCATTGAGGCCATACTCTTAAGTGAAATAAATAGGACACACGTGTATAAATACCGAATAGTTTCTCTGGTGTGAGAAACTGAAAGTGTAAATAAGGATTAAAATGAATAATTGATAATGTAAAATAGGAAGAAAAGAAAAAAAAATAGGAAGAAAAGGTCCAAAGGGGTAGGGGAAGTGGGAGGGGTAGGGGAAAGGAAAAAAGGGAAAGGAAAAAATGTGAGAAAAGGAAAAAATAGAAACAAGCTTTTTGTAAATAGGGAGGGGTGGAAGAGTCGAAGGGAGGGCAGGGGAATGGAGAAAAAATAAGAACCAAGATACATCATGTAAAGGTACAAGTTCCCAATGATAAATGTAAACGTATTGCATACCTAAAATGTACCAATAAAAGAATTTAAGGAAAAAAATTTCAGTGCCCGTAACAATGTCTTACCATACAGCATTTGTTATATGGGTTACAAGTAGTTATTTTCCTGCTGATATCCACATACCCACAGTCTTTTGCATAAATCAATACTCAAAAAGTAGTAGAGCTGCCTTAAATTCTTTCTGGAAAAAAGGACAAGATACACGCAAACAAAATACAGAACCAATGCTATGAATCACTACAAGAGACCAGCTGGTGTGTCTTGCCCTGGCAAAGAAAAGTAGCACGACCTTCAGACTACAGCGTTCAGCGTGGGTCGCCGGCTGCTGGGCACGAGCTCTACCAAAATGAGCCACAGGTCGCAGGATCCCTCCGGCCGCCGTGGGCGGTGCCCTGCGCGCCAGGACCCCGAGCGCTCCGCAGCTCCTCCCCGGCCTCTGCAAGCGCCTGGGGAGCCCAGTCCTGTGTGCAGCGCGGAGGACCAGCACCGAGCCGCAAGTTACAGTGCGCCGCCGGAGTCAAGGGCAGCCCTCCGCGCTTCCGCGCTCGCGCACCACTCACCCGCCCACGAAGTTAAGCGAGGACGCTGGGCTTGTCCGACTCGACACCCAGCCCTAAGAACTCCTAAAGAACGACCCCAGAAGGAGCTCAACAGTCGACCTCCCCCCATCTTGGTAAAGACTCCCACTCCTTTTCCGGTCCCTCTCGCAAAATTGCCCCAGCAGAAAGGTTCCGAGACCCACTCGCGCCCTCTACAGCGGATTTGTATGACTGGATTACTGTTAAGGCTGGCCCGCTACTTTCACGCTCAGTATCTGCACTCTGCGAATGCAGCAAAACGATGAAAAGTTCTTGGCACTGTAACTTTTAAGACCCTCTATTCTACCTAATCCCACCACCTCAAACCTCATGATCATAGTAGTCATTATTTCATGCCTTTATCCCGTATAGCTTCATATTTAACGTCTCCCCAAGTATATTTATATCCTTATAAGATATTCACTCTACAGCTTAAAATTACAAAAGAATGGAAGCCCTTTTCTAAGAGTTGGACTGTTGCCCTTTCAAGACGCTCAAATCACAGAGGGCCAGAAGCCTGATTTTCAACTCTGCTACAAGTGACCTAATATCCTGGACAGGATGCATGTCATTAGAGCAGAGGACTGTTAGCACTCAGTCTAGGCAAACTTCAGAGCTAGAACAGTAATCAGTAACATTTTACCTCTGAATGTATAAAATGCCTTTCCTTGGGCAAGAATAATTATAACTTCCAACAGTAAATATTCTATTTTCAACAGGCAGGGTCAAATACGTAAAGGGTTCTTTGAATTAGTAACGTTTATTACAATGGAATAGTCTTTCACCTACGTCTCCTGAGCTAAAATACTGGCCTTTCCCGTAAGAGTGGGTGTAAACTTGCACTCTATATCCTCTTCAGAGGCACCTTCCGTTAAGATACTTCCCCAAATAAATAACCATGTGTTACACGTATTTGTTGAGATGACAGATCCAAAGAAAAAGTCAAGTCCAAATATGATTGAAGTTTTAAGAGCTTTATTTAAATATACTATGCTTTCTTTGAATGTACCACACCCCACTGGGCTTCAAAGCCTGCTCACTACATTTTCAATTCAACAACAAAGGCAATCAATGATTTCCTTTAATAGGAAGCAAAAGCTTTTTGAATCCCCAAAACTAGTTTGGACCTAATACTCAAACTGGTTTACAGTCCTTTTCTCTAGGGACGTTTTTTTAAAAAGGCTTTCCCAATAACCCTTAAACCCAACTTGGAAATAGTTGTTAAGCGACAGGGATTTAACTCAGTGGTTCCTCCACCTGCCTCGCAAGCACAAGGTCCTGAGTTCGATCCTCAGTACCAGAAAAAAAAGTTGTTGGCTGTAATGTAGCATGTGGCTGTCGTGGAGACATTTTCCAGACTACACTATGGTCTCATCCATAAACATATAGTCTACAAATTGATCTTGCTAGAAAACTTGTAACACATATAAAATTGTAAAATACTTTTAACAGCTAAGTTTTCTCTTCAAAATGAATTTTCATATTAAAATTCTACATAAATTGGGTAATAAAAAGTGCACTATCATAATCAGAATGTGGCAGATTGAAGCAATGTGTTTACAGAGAAATTCTTAAGAGGATACCTGATGTTATGTGTGTTAAGAGCTAATAAAACACTGTTTCTCTGGTGTGAGGAACCGAAAGTGTAATCAAGGATCAAAATGTATGATAGATATAGGGAGGGGGTTGGGGGAAAAGAGAAAAGGGAAAATAGAAGGAAAAAACCTGAAAACAAAGCTTTTGTAAATAAGGAAGGGAAGAGGCATTGAGGGGAGTGGAGGGGAATGGAGGAAAAAAAGAATCAAGATATATTATGTACAGGTATGAATTCCCTATGACAAATATGATCATTATATAATGTATCAATAAAATTTTTTTAAGTCAAAGCAAAAAGTTAATAAAAAGCTCATTTTCTCTTAGATTTCAACCAAAAGCTGCTTAAAACTGAGAAACTAGGCCTACAAGTGTCCAATGCCTTAGCGATCAATCATCTAATTCCTTCCTTAAAACAGCTGAGGCCATAGTAATTTAGTGATTTGCTCAACACATCAAATTAGCAGAGCCAGGGCACTCCAGTAAATTAACTACTTCCATTAAACTACATGTTACATTTTAGAAATTTCAAAAAATTAAAATACACTCTATATAAAAAAAAAAGTTTGAATGTAAAGGTGGCCATAAGGCAGTATTACAGTAACTTTCGAACTAATATGGTGCCTTGTGAAAATTTCCAAATAAAATTTTAAGAACTCACCTACCATTATATTTCATGTCTCTGAGGAAGTGAAGTAATGCAAGCTAAAAACAGATTGGGAAACTTACCTACTGTGAGTCACACTATTAGAAAGAGATACTAACAGCTAAGAAAACATTTTATTTTACAATGGCAGAAAACAAGTACACTGAAATTCCACACCAATCTTTATTTGTATTTTAGGGACCTGAAACAAATCTTGTAATTACCTTTTCCAGATTATGTTTTATTCTCTTAAAGGTGTGGTTTACCCCCACTCCACAAAGCAAGTATGATTAATATACTAGATATATTTTTAAGAGGCTCTTTTAAAGAAGACAGATTGTATTGACCAATCCAGACCAATGATTATCTCAAAAATGTATTAATTTTCTGGTGGTGTCATTTTAGAAAAGATTTCATAGTTAAGTTATATATCTAACTTACATGTAAGTTTTAGCATTCACATCCTAAATCATGGAAGCTCTATTCTACATAATCTTACCACTCAAACACTAAGTCAAGGAAATGGTGAATTCTCTCAATTTTCCATAAAATATGAAAAACCCAAGTATCTAATAGTAACACTGATATCTACTATTCACAATTGTCATGATTTTTTTAAAAAACTATGGTTTTAACTGATAAGAAGCTTGCAAATCATGACAAAGTAGATAAAACCGTCAAATATACTTTTGACTCAAGTTCATATTTTGTCCAAAAATGTGTATATCATAGCCAGCAGAATTTTTCTGTATAATTTTATTTTGAAAATAGTATTTCACTTGAAGATTAATCTAAAAAACATTTTAAGATATGAAAATGTTATACAACTTATCTATTACAAATAATCAGATAATTCTTCAATTAGGTACACTTCAGTTAGCTCATCTACATAAAAAATATTGCACATTTTTCTTGTCTCTATGATCTAAACCATATAGACTTACAAACTATTTTAAAATTATTCTGTGAAATGTCAACTTTATAAATATCAGAACTAAATGCACTGTAAACAGCCATTTTGGTAAACATGCATTTATTCACAGTTTACTTCCTTTAGATAAATGCATAACTGCTCAAAATTATTTAAAAGAACCTATGTAGAGGTACAAGAGCACACTATACAAATCTATTTTTATCTTCATTTTGAGGAAACACTGATCTTGGCAAAAATCTGGCATTATTTTTTAAATGAACTATTGCTGGTAAGAAGGCATACTTTAAAATTGTCTGTGTCCTGACTTGCTTTTTAAAATAAAATTTAAAAGCATATGTTTTCAGATTCATCACTGCATAAGTGCATAATCATTAAAAAAATGGACCCTGATAGCACTTGATTTAAAGTTAAAAATGCCTCAAGAGCCCCATTCTACTCATAAGCTGTGACTGCTTTAAACTGGACCACTCATTGATCATAATTTTTAGAAACTGACAAAATCATACCATTTAATGTTAAGTAATTGACACACACCTGCATAATACAGCACTCCTCCACTGGGTTGAGGTCACGTTATACTTTTAAAAATATAAATATATTGAAATTTTAAGTCTATTTCTATAGTAACTCAAGGTGTTTCAATATACCTCTAAAACAGAAATGAGTGAAATAAACTGGGTGTAAAATATAGTTCCCAGACTTTACTATTAGTGTCAAACACAGTTGTTCATTACAAATAACTATACTGATGCACTGGCTTGATTGATTCCAGCAATTTCATTTTACAAGTGTGAATCCTATCTTATACATACAGCGAATATGTATTTACTTGAAACTCCCCAAAATAAGAAAAGTTTCAAAGGTTAATCAAATGCTTCCAAGTGAAAATAAAAGGTCTATTTCTGGCCCTCTTCCACACCCTTAATGTTGGAATTTGACACAAGTCCATGGATACAATTTGCAAACTCTGACAAACTTTTAAGTTAAAACTGTTTTTCTTTGGGGGAGGTGGAAGGAAGTACCTTTAAAAGCTGTTGTACAAAATTCCAGCTGCCTTTTTAGAAAAGTATGTTCCTTAGATTAAAATTATAAAATTAAGGTGCAAGAGTTTAACAAAAATGAACTAAAGAGCTTTATTGACATCACAGTACATTCAAGAATAAGTTTAAGAACATTACAGCTGAAAGAGAATGGCATGTTTATAGTCTTATTATGCACTATTTTTTGAAAAAAATGTAATACAAAGAAATCCTATTAAGTAACTTGGAGCAGCATTTGGAAAAAGTACACCTATTTACAGATTAAAAAAAAAAAAGATTCTGGTTTCACCTACACAGCCACAATGTGCCTCTATAATGAGACAAGCCCTTAAAACTCATGGAATTTTTTTAAAACATCATGGCATTCTTGCCACATCATTCCTCAGCGCTTACGACGGGGAGGGGTTGTTGATCTGCAAGAAAAGGGAAAAGACAAAATTTAAAAATAAAAATGTATTTTAAACTAATAATCTGCAATTTTAAATAAATACTATTATATAGGATTTCTAACATTATTTAAAACTATGATCATTTATCAAGTACCAAACTGACTTTATTAAAGAGAGAGAGAAAGGACACTTTCAACTTTGAATAAATTCAGTCAAATTGTTTTTTTAAAAAATCAGACAAAATACTTTAAAAAGTATACTACCTTGATCGGGACTTAGACTTGTGTTTGCGGCTTGCCTTCTTACCAGACCTTTGAGATTTCTCCATGGATCGCGATCGACTATGTTTAGGCTTCTTAGCCTTCTTTTCTTTGCTACTTCCTGGAGATTCAGAACTGCTCCTTCCACTAGAATCAGAGCCTGAATGCTTTTTACTATCTTTGGTAGTACTTTTCTTACTATCTTGTCTAGAATCATGTCTTATAATTTTAACAGATATAGAACCACTCCTTGAGAATGTTCTTTCACTTTCTCTTTTCCTCTTTAATCTATCATCTTGACTACTAAACTTAAAATCTTTTTCTTCCCTTTTTTGTTTCTCTTTTCTTTTATCCTGTTCACGCTCCCTTTCTTTGTCTTTCTTTTTCCTATCTTTATCTATACTTCGACTCCTCTCCTTTTTCCTCTCTTGTTCTTTAGCCTCACCTTTATGCTTATGACTGCTCCCACTAAGATTTCCACGTTGATCCTCAATTTTACGCCTATCTCGACTCCTACTGCGACTGGAACGATTGGTTCGTCTATCCCTTGAGCGACTTCTACTTCTACGTCTCTCTCGGGAAGGACTCCGATTTCGTCGTCTTTCTCTTTCAATGCTATTTCTATTAGATCTCCTCCTGTCTCTAATCTTCACCCTAGCCCTACTGCTCTCTATTTTAATTCTGCGAGAGTAGCTTCTACTTCTACTACGTCTTGCTTTAATTGTTGGAGATCTACTCCTACTATGTCTCTTTTTTCTTTTAGGAGAAGAAGACCGAGAAGAAGTATGACTACTACCTGAGCTAGAACTGTAAGAAGAACTGGAGATAGTACTGCTAGTACTACTAGTTCTGCTATTGCTACTGGAACTACTGCTAGAACTTCCTGATCTACTCCTTCCTTGTTTCTCTTTTTCTTTATGGTCTTTTTTTGGTTCTAAAATGGATGCCGTTTCATTTGGAGTTCTTTTCTTTTCATTAACCACATCACCATCTGCTTCTCTTGCTTCTAGAAGTGATAAACTATTTTGCTCTTTGTGGATAAATTCATTCATCTCTTTTGTAACCCTTTCTGACTGTTGCTTTTCTTCTGAAACAGAAAAAGACAAAAAAAAATTGAATGTAAAATTAAAATCTCCTATACTACTAAATTTCAAGCTACTAGACTGTAACAATTAGGGTACAGAATTAGGGTACAAATCAAACAATTCAAGATTTTCTAATGGCCACATTAGTCAGGCAAAAAGAAACAGGTATAATTAATTTCAGTATGTCAAAAATATTATGTTAAAATGCAATCAATTCAAAAAATACTGATATTCTTTTTTTCACATACCATGTTCAAAGTCTAGTGTGTATTTTATACCTACAGCACATTTCAATGAGGGCTAGCAACATTTCAAGTACTCAGCAGCTTCATGGAGTTAGCTGCAATTCTGAACAGTAAAACAGGAGTATCAAAATGCAGAGATGCATAGATAGGAAGTTTCCCTTTTATTCAATTATAACAATGTAAAGGTAAAATTGAATCTTTAGCTGTTAATTCTTAATTACATTTGCAGCTGCCCAAAAAGATTTTTCAAAAATAGAAATACTATTCTTTCATTTCTCATACTATTAAATACTGTACCCATGTGAAGTATTTTAAATAAAAAACTTGTAGCCTTTATCCTTTAATATTCTAGCTACTTTTCAATTGTTTTACAAATGTATTTCCTCCATTTCAAAAGTCATTTTTCACTTCAACAATCCTAATAAGAAATCAAAATAACCTATTAGATAGCTGGGTTTATAGCCTCCAGAATGAATGGCTCCTAAAACAATCTAAAAGAAATACCTTCCATCTGTTTATCATGTAGTAGCTGCTGTTCTTTTTCTTTTCTCCAAAAAGCTTCCTGTTTTTGCCGGATTCGGTGCCGTAATTCTTCATCATCAGTGTCAGATGACTCAGAGCCTCTGTCACTCCGCTCATCTTCACTGTCTCCTGATCCATAACCACCCAGTCCACCTGTGAGCATAAAGCTCAGTCTATTACATGAAAATATTGTACAATCTATTAAAAACTTTTTAAGGTCTGAGAAGAAACCTCATTTCTTTTTTCATTGCCTTTTCCCGAAAGAATGTATGTTCGGGGTGAGGAGAAGTATACTTTCAAATGCTTACAGAATTCAAAGAACCCTCAGACAATGGTTACCTACTACATTATTATTTCTGGAATATTTCATGTATTTCTCACCATTAAGTAATCTTGATAATGGCTCACTGGTACAGAATTGTTATTATACTGAAACTACTCCCCACCCCGAAGTGATCTAAGTGGTAATCATAATAAAACCACATGGGCATTTTTCATTCTACCCACAATCTTGTTCCTCACAAAAATTAATATGAAATGAAGATGTGGAAAAGGCAAATTCAAGCTTTAGAAACTTGATAATATATCATGCAAATACCAAATTATGAATACATCACTACTGTTATACTGGATAAGATAAACCCTCTCCTCTGTTAAAATTTGACTTGCTACAACACAATTCATATGAAAGTCATTAAAACCATTAGTGG
>NW_004624810.1:5532670-5606236 GCF_000247695.1 Heterocephalus glaber | reverse complement strand
TGAAATTTTATAGATATAAAATATACATATTGGAGCACCTGATGAAGAAATCCTCCATTCAACTTGCCCCAATAACCTATGAATTAGCCATCACATTTATAATAGTCCCACTGTGAATGCTTTAGTTAAAAAATGTAAACCTTGCAGACACTGATATACCCTGAGACCTAGGTTTTATAAACTGAGTAGGAATACTGCAATTTCAAAACAGAGCATGTAGAAAGACAAGGTAAGTGTGACTTTCCCTTTAGGCCCTCTCAGAAGTAAGGAGAACACTTACCGAGTCCAGTGAGGGAAGCCAGTGCACTGGACTGTGCCAGCTGTTTTGCAGGAGCTTTGTATCACATCAACAACAGGAACAACATGTTAACACAAATAGCCACGATTTCATAGTCATGAGAGTCTACGGGGCATTGTTAAATCTACCACTATTGCTGCTTTTTGGGGGAGAGAAGAAACATTAAAAACATAACATTCATTTTAAACCAGTATCATGTCTGGCTTTGAAATCATAATTATGATGTGAGCTGAAATTGTTTATGAGGAAAAATGTTGACTAGTATATCTGTATTTCTGCTTCTGAGATATGGCATATAATTTTTGTTTCAATGTTTTTAAAGTGTTTCTAAAATCATGCGGGAGGGCTGGAAATTACTTGCTTCTGTAAGAATTTTGACTCTGAAAACCCTGAAGATTCATAATTCAAAATTCATTGTCAAATAAACCGTATTAGAAGTCAGAAACCAATACCAATACCATGGCATGTATTAAAAAAAAATTAGGAGAAATAAATTAAACATCAGGAATTTTCTACAATACACTCTACAAGACAATACCATGATTGCTAATCTGTACTCTCAGGTAGTTCAGATAAAAGTATCTGTGTTGTTTTAATATAGTGTCTACAAATCTAATCTTTCCCAAAAAGTTAAACATGCAAGAAGAGAATGTTTAATACTGATAGTAATTCAGAGGACAACAAAAAAGTCCAAAATAGTCATTGAAACCAAAATTCCCCCAGAAAAGCAAAACCAAGAACACCCACAATATACCTTTTGTTGCTTTCCGATGTGTGTCTTTGGCTATATAATAAATTTCTTCATCTGTGACATCCAGAAGAATTTCAGTCAGAAGCATTTTTGTCAGCAACATCTAAGGAGGAAGACTTTGTGTACTGTTTCTAATTTAACTACTAATTTAGTTACTAATATGGTTTGATGCAAAGCCATCTTCTAAAACATTCTGAAATCAGAATCAGCCAATCAAAGGAAGAGTATCTTAAAAATTATTCTAAAACATCAAAACTTAAAAAAAATTCACAATCAGGGCTCAAAGGAAAAAAAATTAGTCTGTCCATGCAGACACTAAATTTTTATTTTAGAACAAAATGTAAAAAATTTATTTAATAAAGAAATTCTATAGGTGTAAGTAGCTTGTCACTTAATATGTGTAAGCAATACTAGTTTAAGTCACTTTTGAAAGGTTAAAAAGGAGTGAAAAAAACAAGAAAAGGACAAAGATAATCCATTCTTCCAGATGAAGTCCTTTTATTCTTGACTACTATAATAAACTTGTGAGCAATAACAGCATCCTTAAAAGTAGAAGTTAATATAAAATGGAGAATATACTAGATTTGAAATAAGAGCTGGATTCCTCTGGCTTGGCTACCAACAATTGTTTGAAATGCAGACTCCTAGGCCTTTAGTTTCTCTGTGCCAACTGCTCATCTATTAAAATGAGGTACACAGAATTAGTATCTAAAGATCGCTACTCTTTCAATCTGGAAAACATACATTACATTCCTAATTTCATGAAGTGAAAATATAATTTATAGATAATAAAGGCTTTAAGAATACTTACAATGAAAAAATATTTTGTGTTCAATGCTAGTGCTTCCTAAACTTACAGTGTTATAGTGATACCTGAGTTCTCTCCATGATTTGGGTTGTAAACCCAACTGGACAAGAACCAAATCAAATTTCCCTATAAGGACAACACTGAACCTAACCACTGAATTTGATTCAGTTCTTGCCCAACATCAACTAGATTTGTGGAAAGAATCAAGTTCGTGACCAAGGTACCAGGTTCAATGTTGACCTTATGGGGAAATCTGATTCAGTTCTCATCCAATTTAGTTTGCGACCAGAACCACGGAGAGAATCAAGTTCATGAACCAAGGTACCACTGTATTTTTCTTTAAGTTCTTTTAATCTTTCTCAGTATTTCCACTTTAAAATAAAAATTTTAAAAACAGATCAATAAGTTCTCTTGGGCCTCATACAGTAAAACTTTAATTCCATCACTGCTGTTAAGAAATGGGCTTAATAATTACTCATAGGCTGTGACTTCGTATTAAATATTAAGTAGATTTTTCTGGGGGAGGATGTTGCTGGGGACACTATCTGAATTTTATATAGACATACTTTGCCTAACAAATCTACATGTGAATAAATATAATTGTTTCAGATTTCTCAGTTTAAATATTTCAGATAATCAATCAATAGTTTAAAAAATTACAACCACCAGGTGTAATGGCACATGCCTGTAATCCTAGCACTCAGGAGGCTGAGGCAGGAGGATCATTCTGAGTTGGAAGCCAGCCTGGGATACATAGTGGGTTCAACCCCAGCTTGAACTACATAGGGAGACCCTGTCTCAAACAAACAAACAAACTAACTAAATTACTGCCTACAACAGAAACTTCACATCCTACCATTTGATACTCCTTCTCTTCTTCAGTCATCTCTGGTTCACTCTGCTCTTCCTGAGGAACTGGAGATGGACTTCTGGTGACTTTTCCACTGCTTGCAGCCTCAATGTTTTCAGGATCTTCATCTTCTTCATCACTATCCTATAAAAATAGGACAGCTCAAATTTATGCTTGGAATATAAAATCCCTACTGAATTATCAAAATTTTAAAAGCTCAAATTAAAGTTGACAAAACAAAAACATAGTAAGTGAAACTGCTGTCAAAATTACATTTTGTCCTGGTCTTTCATTTTTTGGTGCTGGGGATTGAACCCAGGGACTCATGGATATTAAACACATGCTCTATCAATAAGCTATACTTCTAGCCCCTCTAAATTAATTTATTTATTACAGATTTCATTTGATAATTTTAAAGTGTAACCTGGGAAGAAATGTAATATTACAAAAGGACTTAAGAAAAATCAATTATTTACTTTCCTCTTCTCCTTTGTCAATTTTGACCTATTTTGTAAATAACTAGAAAAACATCAAACCCAGAGAGATTTAATTAACAGCCATTATACATGATGGTCCTGAAATGAGTGGCTTGTAGAATTTTAGAAAAACGGACCAGACACATTATTCAATGTAACTTTTACAGCTATAAATAAGCTACTTACCTAAAACCATGTGACATAATATGAAAAATCTCTGGTCAGTTCCAAGACCTCAGACTGCCCTGGAACTTAGTTCTTTTTAGTTACATAATGGACAGATAAAAAATAAGATCTACCTCAGACTGAGCAAATACCTCTGTCTTTGTATAGTTTTAGGGTTCAATATGGATATATCCTAAAAATAGGACCCTTCATTAGTCAAACATGTGTCCCCTAGTCACTGAGAAATCCTAAGAAAATGGCCTTGAGAGAAAGATCCACTTCCTTCCTATGCTGCATTCTTACCTGTGATGTGGCTACTGCACCAGCTGGAAGGAAGCCCATTATTGATGAACAGATAAACTCCTAAACTACTCATGCCACCTAACTGATGAATGAAGAGTTAAAACACTTAAAACACTTACTTTATTGCTCATGGCAAAAATTATTACATTCTCAGGTGTTAAGTATACATTCAAATACTCAAAAAAGTCATCTTTATTTCTCTATTATCATTTAATATAATTTTGCTTTATATAATCCACCAAGAGGGAGTCAGTTGCAACACAGAAAATATGAATTTGTCTATAAAGGTAACACCTATCCAAAATCTCACAGAAGGGGATCTCCACCCTCAACACACACACACAAAAACTTAAGTCCCAATACACTTACTACAAGTTAACTCAGGAATATTAATATTTTTCTGTCGGCTAAAATGTCTATTTCAATAAACTTCACACAGAGTTTCATAACAGAAGACTCTACTTACAAATTTACTTCTCTGAGGTAAACGAGGGCCATCACCTCCTTCAGCATCTTCTGTGGCCTTCTTTTCTTTTTTGGACAATTGTGAACGTTGTTGTTCCATCCTTTCTTTCTCTAATTTCTTTTGCTTTTCACGTTCCATTTTTTCAAGACCTTCACGAATCCAAGCTGGAAGAGTCCTGCGTTTTACTGCATCTGTTTCATACAAGAAAAAAAATCAGTTCCTTATTCCTGATTCTCTCCAAATTTTTTGAGTAAAAACAAAAACAGACAATATTTATTAAACATTGTGCTTTTTAAAAAATGATCCCTTCTGACAAAAGCAGGGAATATGTGCTAATGCTTAATCTGCCAGGACACAATAAAACAACATTCAACTGTCACATTATTTAATCTTTACAAAAGTCTTCAAAAATCACTACTGTTATTGGAAATCTTTTGCAGGTGAGGAAATGGACACTCAAACAGGTAAAGCTATGTGCCCAAGATTAAAAAGCCAACAGAGAGTGATGTGAGCCAATTCAAAGCCAAATTCTTATTAAAAAAAAACAAACAAAAAACTACTTATAATAAAAACAGAACAAAGTCAAACAAAGCACAACTCTGTTTTCACACTATATTCATTCAGTAGATTTTTTAAAAAGCGGTAAGTCAGAATATTCCTAAAATGTAAAAAGGAAAAACTTCATGTAGAAAGGAAAGACTGGGCATGGTGGCATACACTGGTAATGCCAGCCCCTGAAAGGCTAAGGCAGAACTGGAGGCCAACCTAGGGCACACAGTGAGTTCAAGGCCAGCCTGAAATATACAGAAAGAACTTGTCTCATCAAAACAAACAAGCAAACTCCCAAATAGCAGCAACAACAAACATCTACCAAAAAACAAAATTAAAAAAGACTTAAATTTTTTAGTCCACCAGATGATTAGGAACTTTCTAGACAAAGTAGCACATATATGTAACTTGCTACTGGCAGAAAGCTAAGCTTTCTTATTAAAATTTTCTGGCCAAATACTTATGAAAAGGAAATAATCAAAGGAAAACTAATCTAGCAACAGTGTCAAAGAGTAACTGAAAGCAGGAGAGATGCAGACAAAAAACATTTAGGCTTTAAAATGGAGAAGTATTGACTTCTAATGTATCACAGGCATTAGAACAATTTTTAAGAAAATAAAACATCCTTTTTATAGTGATAAATCATGCCAACACGGTTCACCAAACTTAAATAGCTACCAATTTGAGGAGGCTCCTGCTTCACAGGAAGGGCAATAGGTGACCGCTGTCGATCCCGGAATGACGATGGCCTTTCTCTTCGATTCTGGGGAGGCGCTGGAGGTCCTGGAGGTCCTGGTTGCCAATAAGGAGGATGAAATCCACCTTGCGGTGGACCAAAAGCAGCCCCATGCTGAAAGAGTATTGCATTTTATTTTTCTTCAATTTGATACAATATACTCTCTGGGACACACGTGTGTTATGAACTGGGACAGTAGAAATCCATGCGTGCAGGAAATCCAAGAATTCCATGGTTCTAATATGCACGTGTATTTCTGTGGCCCCAAGAACCTAGGCTTGCTTAAGGCAGATTTTTTGCTTGTGTGAAGTGCAAAGAGCCTTCTAAAAGCCAGCTAATACACTATTTTCAAGAAATAAGGAAAAGACTACATGCATGTGTATAAATACATGTATACACATATACACATCTGTATGTGTGTATATATTATATATGAATAAACTCTTTCATTGTGAATCTATAAACTATCCCTACTACCACCAAAACATCAGATAAATATTTTTTCTTTAAGAATTTTTTATTTTTGGTTCTTTGAGACACAGTCTCAGTTCTGTAGTTCAGGCTCGCCATGAACTCCTGGTGATCCTCCTGCCTCAGTTTCCCAAGTGCTGGGATTACAGACATGTGCCACCATGCCCAGCTAAGAATTTTTTGTTGTTGATTGCAACTTCCTATCTCTAGTGAACTCAAATTGTTTTTATATTTTTGCATGATATATTAATATACAAAGAAAGTTATAGAAATATTATAAAAATTTTGCTATTTTCAGAGGCTTTTTTCAGGCCAGTTGCCCAAGGAAAACTAGGGCAAGTAGAAGTACCCTATCATTTCTTTTATTTCTTCATAAATGAAATAAAAACTGTTATATATATTCCAAGTGTGAGTACATAAGTATGTGAATATGTATTAAACTAAAGGATTACTATCTCAAGATGAATATATTATCAAATCTCCCTGAGAATTAGTGAAATAATACATGGGACATTTCAAAATGTTTAATTTTGATAGTTCAATTTATAAAACAACAATTGCATTCAGGTATTTCAAAATGACACTTAATTCTGTAATTTTAGGGTAGATCCTTATAGAGTGGATTAAAAGCCCCACATTTTACCACTATTCTCCATAGAGTTCTATGTCCCTAGGAATGGACTGGATGTTACAAAGGAAATCATGTACAATTCCATTAACATGCCATGTCAGAATGGAAAAAATAACAATAGAAGAAGTCATAATTCTACAGGAGGAATTGTAGTTAGAAAGATGACCCATGTTCATGTGTTTTTTTCATGTCTTAACCCTAATCTATTATTGATGATGTATTCAACTAATGTGTTTTCTAAACTTTACTTAACATTTAATCTATTGTTTTGAAATTAGAAAATACAGCATCATATAGCTTTTGCACTTACACACTTTTCATTCTATCCAGAAATTTTCCTAATGAACCTTTTATACCATTTTCCTAGTCACATAAAAAACTGATGATTTCAATGCTCAAAAATTGTTAAATTGTTCTGCAAGCCTGTATGTGGTTATCTGTACAACTCTGAAAAGTAAAACACACATCTTAGGTATTCTTGATGAGACACTTCCAAAGAATGGATTACGTGCACATCTACGGTATTAAAGTAACAAAATATCTTTCACCTGATAGTCAAACTGGTTCACTGGCCCCACTGCAAAATTATCGGGTGGTCCACCAAAGTTGTGATTGTTCTGGTTAAATATATGCCTGTTGTCAGGGGCAAATTCCCCACTGTCCTGACTGTTGCTGTCTTCAGAAGGAGGAACAATGTCCACTGGGCCTGGTGTTGGTGGTATCCATGGCTGATCTGGAGGGGGGTGTGGGGGTTGCTGATGCATTCCCCATTCTATTTAGGATTCAGGCATAAAAACATTCAACAGGGGGTTATAATAAAATCAACACAAACTTCAAGATCTCAAGTAAGTTGTATTTTTCAGAAAAGAATTATGTTAAAAAACAACTTATGACTTCTTGATCAAATTCCTTATATATCTTTTTGTTTGTTTTGTTTTGTTTTGTTTTTGGTACCGGGGATCAAACTAGGGTCCTTGCGCTTATGCAGGAGGCGGTGAAACCACTGAGCTAAATCCCCGGCCCCTTATATATCTTAAAAAATAAGCAATTAACTAAAGTATCTTACAAATAATTCAAAGGCGTTAATACCACTGTAATTTACACCCTAAATAAACAAAAAAAAATAATGCCCAACATTATTTTTAATGAATATAACAAAATCCAAAACAACTTTTTTGTTGTATTTTTCTATTTTTGCTCAATAATAACACCACAAAAACAATACCTCAAAACTTTATATAAATCCCTTATTCCATGAACACATTTATCCTCACAACATCCCTGTGAGGTAGGGAAAAACCAAGTATTAATTTTGCTGATTTTAGGAGAAGAAACTAAGGCACACAAAGGTTTAATAACTTGTCAGGATCACAAACAGTAGAGGGGGGATGGGTTTGGGGGTGGGATGTCAGGGTAAGTCACATATAAACTTGAATTTTGGGAACTAAAATATCTTCAAACTTTGGGAAATTTGGCTTTCAAGAAAGAACTACCTCACAGTATCCAAGACTGGAATATTTGTCATTCTTTTAAAGTGATGTTTGGGAGTTCCTTCCTGTATTTTCCATTCTTACAGTAATATTAAAAAAAAATACTAATAGGAAAAGGGAGCATGACTTCACCAACAGCATACCCAAATGTGAAATTCCTTCATAATTCCAAGTGCTTATTAAAAATAGTAACAAAAGTCATAGAAAACTAAATTAGCACGAAGGAATCTCAATCATACTGTGATATAAAAAAACAAAAACAGACAAAAACTTATGGAAGATCTTCACTATCTCAAAAAAAGGGTAGAAAAAGGTGGGTAGATAATAAGAGCAGAGTATATCTGACAGACTTGTCACATAGGGACACAATTTTCCTTTAACTAGAGGCTACACATATTTTACTCTGCCAGTGCTGCTTCTGAAAAGGCCAGAGGTTGCAAGAGAGAAAAACAACACTTTCTTCCCTAAATGCCAAGTGAAGTTTCCAGTGTTCCCAGCCCCTGTCAGCCTAGGAATGAAGAACCAAGAAAAGAAACTGAGTGCCACAATGCTAGCAAACAGCACAGAGTAAGTTAACAACAAAATGTCACGGTCAGATCGAGACTGCCTACTCTTTACTGAACATTAAATTTCAAGAAGTCATAAAACAAGCAAATTAAATAACTCACTATTAATCATTTTATTTTAAAAACCACCCTAAAATTTAGAAAACATAAACAACAAACCTGGTTGCCACATTCTGTTAAAGTTTGAATCTCCTTGAAAATTCCCATGATTGTTAGGCCCAGATTCCATTGTAGACATATCTTGTCCATTTGGCATCATCCCTGGTGGTTGTTCTACTATGCTTTGCTGTCCTGAAGCCTCTCTCTGGGCAATCCAAGCTTGAGCCAATGCAGCCCAGTCAATCTGGCCTAATGTAAATTAACAAAGAATGTAGCATTCAGAATGTAGGAGCTCAAAGAATAGTACTTCTGGGTAAAACAAGCATGTTAGTTATTTTTTAGTTATCCCTGAAAGGATGTTTAGAAAATAATCCATATTTTTTTCTTTCTCTACTTTCCTTTCCCCTACACCCCCCCACTTTCCCTTCCCCTTTGAACCTTTTCTTCCTATTTCACAAGAACCAAGATATATCATGTACAGGTACAAATTCCCAATGATGAATGTGATCATAACATATACCTAACATGTACCAATAAAGGGGGGGGAATATAATCCAAATTCAGGCAACAATGTAACCCATTTCTAATATTAACTCATAGATAATTTATTCCCTACATCTTAGTTTACTGAATTTTTAAAGTCACCTCCCTTTTTAAATCACCATAAAAATAATTAAACTCAATCATATTCTTTCCAGGACTACCTTTGAGCTTACAGAACTTGAACTGGTGTAGCCCTATCTCTGTTCCTCATCATGGCTGCCCTTCTTTGAGGCTCCTTTTTCCAACCAAAACATGTTTCCTTAACAACTTTTCCGCCATTCTTTTCTCAAAAGTCACTGTCCCACTGTTTTGAAGGTCTTCCATTTTTCCTCTCCAGACATCTCTAACATTTTAAGATCTAAGTCATTAATTGTTGGGCCAGGGACTTAGCTCAGTGGTTCCGGCGCCTGCCTCGCAAGCACAAGGTCCTGAGTTCAATCCCTGGTACCAAAAGTCAGTAATTGTTTAATTAATTTTAAATAATTTAATTTCTTTAAATTAACTGTTTAAATAGAGTAAAATACATTTTATTCACATCTCAGTTTAAGAAAGATTAAACAGACATTCTCATACTTTCATGAAATATAAAAGCTGGCATAACACAGATGGGAGTTAAACCTGACAATGTGTATAGAAATGTTCCCAATCTGCAACTGTGACCTAGCAAACCTAGCTCGTGTTAAGAAAACAATTGACAAATGAATAATGATATGTATACAAAGAGTAAAAATCAAATATCCAAAAGCGGGTTTGTTAAAGTGTAGTAAAGACTTGCTATGTAACTACTTTTAAAAAGAAATGACATTAGATTACTCAGTAAAAACAGAGCAGTGTAAGTGATCATACTGTCTGTGAGTTAAATGCTAATACAATAAATGAGAGCTCCCTATAATCTTTCCTTCTACCTTTGTCCATATTTGAAATACTGCACAGTAAAAAGAAATCTTAAAAGTGATGTAGTACAGTACACAGGTTTAAACTAACTGTAAGACTCAGAATTAACAACAGAGGTATTGGGCGGGGGGATTTAGCTCAGTGGTGCCGCTGCCTGCCTCCTAAGCCCAAGGTCCGGAGTTTAATCCCTGGTACCAAAAAAAAAAACCCCAAAATTGAAGTATGCTCCACTTAACAAATTTTATACTTTCTCTAAGTTTTAAAAATGTAAAATCTTCATAAAGCTTTCTGTCCTTTGAGGAAGTCTTCCAAATAAACTTCTTCTTATACAAGCTATGTATGGCAAGGCTATTTAAGGAAAAGATTACACTCAGACGATACAGTGACTTGATGTACCAACCCTAATTCCATCATCTATCTCCTACCCATCTCAAATCCCCACTGCCCACCCTCTTCCAAATTCAGTTTCCTTACTTGGATCCTGCTGGTGCTGGAATGACTGCATCCATTGTTGTTGGTTCAAGGGCCACTGCTGCCAAGGCTGTCCTCCTTGATCCCACATCTTTTCTTTAAAAATATATTGATTTTCTATCTTTAATAAATTAAACAGTTTAAAAATTACAGTGCATTTTTTTTAATTTTTCAAACTCACCTATCAGAAATTATTATATGATGATATATTAATGTGATGAGAGCTCTAAAATTCTGGCCAATAGGTTACCAAAAGCAACTACAATTTTTAGCTTGGCAAGTAAGAGAAAATTTTACATTAATGCTGATGTTGTAGATTTTTTCCTTTAAAGACAAATGGCTTCTCCAAACTTCCTCAGGCCTAGCATATAAACTGCCACCCCCACCTCTCCTTAAACCCAGTAAATGGTCAGTATATGCAGATGCTGGCACCAAGAGGTCAAAGTCCAGTTTCATTTCCACTGGAAAGGGTGGAAGGGGTCTGGGTCTAGGATGGTATGAAACAAGCCTTAATACTGTATATCTACTGTCTCCCTGTATTCCCTCCCCGTACTGTTCCTAAAACACCTGTACTTGGTGAGATGGTGATTTGTGTGATGAGGCCCCTCCATCCCCTCAGAGCTACTTTTGAACAAATCCTCTTTCCTTTGTACCAAATAAATTTCCTTGGGTCAGCCGCAAGCAAATAAATTTGATTGTACGTACTAAGTGGCCAATAACAATGCCAGAGTTTGGTGGCAACTATAGTTCAAATCAATTTAGCTATAAATCTAAAAATCTAATTATTTTGAAGATCCATTAAAAAAAGTGATTTATTCTCTCCCAACCATGACTCCTTTAAAAAAACAACTAAACTGCTCTAGCTGACGAAGAAAAGTTCTTCCCTGGGAGTACAGTGGTACTTTGGTGCATGAACACTTTGGTTCACAAACAAGTGTTTGGCAAAATTGTGTTTTTGTTTGCAAACTCTCCATTGGGTAAGGAACACAACCATGGCCATCTTTCCCAGAATTATGAAATGAATTCAGTTCATGACTCAAGAGTACCATTGTAATTACAGCTAATAAATGCAAAAGGTAAAACCAACTTAGAAAACAGCCATATTGACAAACCTAGCAATTGATTTAGAAAACCTTAGAAGAAAAGTTGATAATTAGAAATTCAAAGGTTTCCAAAATATATCTTGTGATTATGTGATATCTGTAAGATTCATTATTATGTTCCCAGTACCACTATGAATATTCTCACCAAAAATGTTTTGCTGAATCCAACTGAGCTTCCAATGTAAAACAATGAGGGTAAAGGAACATGGTAAGTAACCTTAGAAGAAATAACCAGACAAAGCCAGAAAGGGAGACAGTCTTCAAGAGCTAGTTTCCTTAACATGTTAAATAGCATGAAAAAGAAGGGGAGGAAGGTACTAGTCTACTTCTCTGTAAACAAGTCTGAAAACTTTTTTAAAAGAAAAGTTTAAAATTCCCCCAAGTCTAATACCTTCATACTTACACAACACTGATATATAACCCTGTTGATGAGCCAATGACACACATGGTACGTTTCTTCTTTTTCAGCAGGACTGGGGACTGAATTCAGTGCCTTCACACTGAGCTACATCCCCAGCCCTTTAAAATTTTGAGAAAGGGTATCATTAAATCACTAACTTGCCCAGATTTGGCTCAACTTTCAATTCTCCTGCCTGTTTAGCTCTTCTTTATTTCTGTATCCCAAGGCTTAACATACAGCATTCAATAAATGTTTATTAATGCTAGATTGGCCCTTTCCTCTATCCTAAAAAACAAGACAAAAAGCAAGCCTTAGTATTACAAATTCACAAAAAGTGAGAAAGCCAGATAAAGAAGAAAGTAAAGACATGAACTCTAATGGACCGCTGGCTATTGGTATTCAGATATTTAAGTTTGCAACTCAGTCTTTGAAGCATTCTTTGAATATCAGACAGTGCCAGATCTGGATTTCTCTACTGAAGAACACTGAATTAGGGGAAGTTGTGTTTCTTTGTTACCCTAATTTACTTATAAGTCAAATGTACTTATCTTTTCATTGCACTAAGATAGTCTATTACAAGAGCTTCACTAGAATATGGCAAAACAGACACAATATTGCCCCATAAGTGTGGTCAATAGCTGGAACTGGGTATCAGTTCCAAGCTAAATATGCTTCTTTTACTAATCATTCTTCAGTGTTTCTTCTTCCCTTCTCCTATTTCCCAACTACAACTTTTAAAAACCTCTAAAACTAAAAGAGTCCCTGAAAAATAGCTTCAATTATAATTTTAGTATATGTGCTGCCGAAGCGAGCACACTTCAATTATAATTTTAATTAACACCGATAGGGAAATAAATGAATGAACAGAAAACATCAAGAAATACCAACTGCTGTTTTCACTGACCTCAGAGGCTCACCTTCTGTTTAAAATTTAGGTTGATTCACACTACAGCTTGAAAGCATAACAGCAAGAAGAGTTATGCCCTAAAGGAGAGAAAAAAAAGTGTTTGGTCATAGATTATAAAGATGAGAATAAATTTTAAAAACGCAACATGAAAATGTGATCATCTCCAGATAAACATGTAAGTTTACTTTCTATCAACTTTATTATGGGTAATTATTTTACCACTATAAAGGTTAAGGGAAAGAGATATAGCAGAAATGAAATGGCAAATATTTTTAGCATTGTTTTTTAAATTTTCAAAATACTTATTTGGAAAATTCATTCAAATACAAAACAGTGCCACACAATTTAGAAAGTGAGAAAAAAGGAACATACATTTGAAAAGATTGCACTTGCCTACTATTAATTGAAATGGTATAAATAAGGTAGTAATATACATTAAGTCAGATTTTTCCAAGGAATTCTGTTTAGAAATCAGCATTAGGAGGCCAGGAGCGGTGATGCACACCTATAATCCCAGCACCTGGGAGGTTGAGGCAGGATAATTGCAGGTTGAGGCCAGCCTAGGCTACACAGTGAGTTCATGGCCAGTCTGAACTACATAGTGAGACCCCTGTCTGAGAAAAACCAAAAAGAAAAAAAAAAAAATTAACATTAGGAGACAATTTTCTTTCCTTTAGATCAAGTTTCTTAAAGCTGACAGACCTGATACATTTTATCTCTCTGTATCTTCCATAAGGTACAGAGTAACATCTACATCACAGGCACTAAATAAATAACTGAGTGGTCACTAGCTCCTTCTGTTTTACTTTTAAAGGTAAAAGAAAACGAAGCTGTTGACCTAGACTTAGGAGAACGGATGAGCTGGTCTAAACACAGCTTTGCCATGTTTTCCAAACTTTTCACAGCTTATCAACAATTCAGTGCATGGATTTTTCTCTTTAAGCTCTATACAGTGCCAACTGGAGTTGCAAACAGTGAAACTATTTTAAACAATGAAATAATGTGTACTGGGAGTCATGTGATGTAACTGGGTGACCCGGAGGGGGTTTTCCACGTTTCCAGGCCTCTGGAACTCAAAATGTTGTGGGGATCAGGAGAGCTCCATGAGGGGAGGGGGAAGGAGCACAAGGGGGGATAGGATGGGGGTGGGCCAGGGGATGGGCCGCAGCGTGCTGACCCATTGGGCTTCCAAAGGCCAGGAGAAGGCTGGGGATTTAGTTCAGTGGTGCTGCCACCTGCCTTGGAAGCACAAGGTCCCGAGTTCAATCCCTAGTACCAAAAAAAAAAAAAAAAAAAACCCAAAAAACAAAAACCCAAAGGCCAAGAGAGGAGCTGGAAAAAAGTGAATAAAACCCTCAAATTGTGTCTCACACACACACACACACACACACACACAGAGTGTACTAACTGTATCATCATTTCCAATACATAAGTTTATGTTTTCAGAAACCATTAGTTTCTTTTTCTAACTCATTTCATTGTTGTCATGGACAGCTTTTTCAGTTCTCCTTTTAAATTCTCTGGTATTCATTTGTCACCTTGACTTCAGAGCAAAAGCTCTGGTTCCTACCTAACTCCTTTACTAGCTGCGTAAACATGGCCAAATTACTCTCCAATCCTTAAGTTACTACCTGTAAAAATAGTGTCCACCTCAGAGTTACTGTGAGAAACACAAAAACTCAGCACAAGCAGCTCCAATTACCAGTGGTTAATATATTACCAGCGCTTACTCAATACCTTTTCTAGTAGCACTGAGTTTACAACTACGAGGAAGTTTAAAGAGGAAGGGAATGGGCATGTAGCTCAGTGGTATAAAGCCTAAGAGGCCCTGCTTCTATCCCCAGCACCATCACCCAAAACAGGTGGATAAAGCCAACCCAGTTCTTCTCCAGAACTTGCCCAGATTTCATTTTAGTATTGGAAGGATTCCTTAGTTTAAATTTGTCCTCCTGTCCCTACTTCTCATACATCACAGGTTTAAGCTTTTACTGTCTATTATTTTTAAAAGTCAGGCTTGGTGGTACATGCCTATCATGGCAGATACTAGGGAGGCTGAGGAAGAGGGAGCAAGTGCAAGTTCAATACCAGCTTGGGCAATTTAATGACTCTTCATGTATTCCTATGCACAGCAGTTTTATTTGCATATCTTCAAGAGTGTTACCAATAAAATTAATTTTTAAAAGTTTGATTTGTATTACTTAGAGCCATTTTCTATATATTTAAATAAACACTTATTAACTATAGCTATTTTCTAAACCTTTTCTTTCCCAAGAAACAAAAGTTCCATAAACTTTCCCAAGTTTATGGAAGCTACTATTCAAGTATAGTGTTTGGTACATGTGAGAAAAATATAGAAAAAGATGTGAAATTATAAGAAGCAGAGAATTTAAAAAACAGCAAAGAACATGACAGTAAAAGTCAAAGAAGACATTAGGAGGTATTAAAATGTTTTAAGTAAGTCTGGAGTTAAGAAACTTGATATGTGGCCTGGGGATTTAGCTCAGTGGTGCTGCTGCCTGTGTAGCAAGCGCAAGGTCCTGAGTTCGATCCCCGGTAACAACAACAACAAAAAGAAACAAACAAACAAACTTGATGTGGCTACTAAGTATGACCACTGGCTGAGGGTGTAGATGGAACATCAAAGGGTTAGTCTTTCAGAAGACAATTTAGCATTACCTTATCAAAAGTGTAAATGCACATCCCTCTGGCCCAGAAGTTCCACTTCAGACTTAACTGCTCAAAGCATAGCTCAAAAATCTGAGCAAATATCTGAACAGTAAATATGTGCTTTTAGTGAAATTTAATTAAAGGTAGAAAGTTAAATAAATTAGAGGGAACCATATATAATGGACTTTCAGCCACTGAAACAAGGCAGATGTTTATGTATTGACATGTATTGATATACAAACTGAATTACTAGGTGAAAAAAATTACATGAAGCAGCATTAAAAATAATGCCACTTGAGGCTTTTTCACAACACAATTAAATAAAATACAGAAAATTCCTAAGTTACGGAAACAAAAACCTTACTCTGAGCTCTGAAAAGCAAAACCAGGGATCTGAGAATCTTGATTTTTAAATTTTATATCCTTCTGTACTCTTTGCATAATTTTATCATGTGTGTATTCTTACAAATATACAGATTTTAAATGAGAGAGAATTAAAGGAAACTGACGAGCACAATCTATAATGACTGCTGTAAGCAGTAAAAAATACGTAAGTCATCTAAATGTGAGACACTGAGCAAGTTATCGGATGTTTCATTTTCTTGTATGATTTAAATTCCTACAATCTACCCTAAAAAAGGTACCTCTAGTCATGAAAATTATATTTAGTGTTATGCTAACATTTGCAGAAAAAGAACAAATTTTGGTTAAAGAGTTGGTATGAAACTAGAATTATTCCTATACTTAATATAAGCTTTTATATGTTTCAACCCAGCCCAGCATTCAATGATACTTTCACTAATCATTTTCTAGGAACAAGATTATAAACGATCAATGGCAAACGTTTAGAAATTCCTTTCTTACTTATTTTTATCATAAAATTTTCACTACTAGCAAAGTTAACTAATGCAAAATTTGGAAAACAGAAAGATTACGAAGGCACACCAGAGGCAGGTGGTTCCTCTCTATCTGTAAAGACTAGTTCCAGGATCCCTATAGGTACCAAAGTCTGAGAACTCTCAAGTTCATTACATAAACTGCCTTAGTATTTGCATATAACCAACCCTCAAATAACCTCCAATACCAAATACACTGTAAATGTTACATAAACGGTTGTTACACTTATATTGTTTAAATAGGGACAGGAGGAAAACGGTGTGGTGGCACACGCCTGTAATCTCAGTGTTTGGAAGGCTGAGGCAAAAGGCCTGCCTGAGTTCCAGGCCAGCCTGGGCTGCATAGTGAGTTCAAGGCCAGGCTAAAATACATAGCAAGACTGTGTCCTAAAAAACCAAAATAAATGAATGAATCAATAACGACAGGAGAAAAAAGCCCGTATAAGTTTAGTACAGATGCAATTATTTTCCCCCATATTTTCCATCCACAGTTGGCTGAATGCATGGATGTGGAACTCACTGATAGAAAAGGTGGATTTTATTTTTAAATTCACTGCAGGATTTTTTGTTGTTGTCCTGAGAATTGAACCCAAAACTTTCAAATGCTAGTAGGCAAGCCCCCTACCGGAGCTACACCTCCAGCCCCACTATGGCTCAATGAATAACATAATCTTGTACCACTGAAAATGACATTTACACTTTGGTTTAATAATGATTTGGAAAATATTGGTAACAAAGACAGGCACTCAACTATACTTTCACATTGTTTAAAAATTTCCAAAGTAAGTTATTGATGAAACAGTTCAAACAATATATTCCCAATTTTAGAGTAAATATATTAAATTTTCATGTTTTGTCTTGGCTCAGATAAGAATCTTCTTGAGGGCAGAAGAAATACAATTACTTGAATTCTCCACAGTGCTTTGCTCATATTAAGAGATTAAATATTTCAAGTGAATACATTAATACTGAACCACAAAAATAACATTCTAGGGAGCTAGGGATTTAGCTTAGTGGCACCGCACATGCCTCGAAAGTGCAAGGTCCTGAGTTCGATTCCGGGTACTGCAAAAAACAAATTCTAGGGCCAGGGATGTAGCTCAGTGGTGTAGCACCTGCCTGGCAAGCGGGAGGCCATGCTCTGATTTTCAGTACAAAAAAAAGAAAAGAAAACAACATTCTAGTACTGCTACTGTCACTTTACAACATCAAAAATTTAAAGTGTCACAGGCTCAACTTTTCAAGTTTGGAGAAAGGTTTTTACTGTGAGCCAGGCTGTAAGGTTTTCCTGAGAGTACATATTTCCCTTCATGAGCTCAAGCTGAGATTTCCTTGGGAAACAACTAGGATCCGGAAAGAATAGAAAGATCAAAAACCAAGGTTTGCATCAGATCATCAAAACTATCACAATGCTAGGGGCTGGGGATTTAGCTCAGTGGTTTCACCGCATGCCCCGCAAGTGCAAGGACCCGAGTTCAATACCCAGTACCCCCCCCCAAAAAAACCTATCACACTGCTCAAAAAATATTAAACTTATGATTATCACCAGTGTTATAAACTGATTTGTGTTGATAGACTAACCCCTGATACCTGTGAATGTATACTTATTAGGAAATAAGTCTCTGGAGATGTATTCAAATTTAGATGCGTTCATACAGTTCTTAATTATGTGAGATCTAATCAAATGACTGGTGTTCTTTTAAGAAAAAAGACAAATGGGCCGGGGATTTAGCTCAGTGGTTTCAGCGCCTGCTGCGCAAGCCAAAGACCCAAGTTCGATCCCTGGTACAAAAAAAAAAAAACAAAAAAAAAAAAATGAAAAAAGACAAATGTCTACAGTGGTAGAGATTGGAGTGGGGTATACAAACGTCACTGATGGATATAAACCACAAAAAGTTAGGAAGAGAGAAGGAAGGATTCCTCCTCTATAACCACAGAGCATGATCCTGCCAAAACCTTGTTTTCAGATGTTAGCTTTCAGAATTGTAAAATAAATCTCTACTGTTTTAAGCCATCCAGCTTATGGTAATTCATTATGGTAACCCTAGGAAACTAATATCAGAAATGGTCATTTATCTGATCCTTATTTCAAATGAATTAAAACTACCATTGCTTTGAGTTTCCTAAAATGACTTGTTAAATGACCATCATTAATATTTGCAAAAGTCATTAAAACTGTGTAACAAAAAGATAGATAAAGAATTAGTGTGATTCTTGCCAGGAGTGGTGGTGCATGCCAGTAATCCCAGCACTTTGGGAGGGTAAGGCAGGAGGATCACAAATTCAAGCCCAATCTAGGCAACTTAGTGACTTAGCAAGACTCTGTCTCAAAATAAAAAATAACAAAAGGGCTGGGGATTTGACTCTGCATGAAGACGCTGGGTTCAATTCCCAGTACAGGGAGTGCGCAGGAGGGGGAAGACCAAAAAGTGATCCTTTAAGCATCAAATGCAAAATCAAAGAGAGACAGAAATACATTTATCCTTTAAGCATATGGTGAAATGGTCCTCACAGCAAATACAAAATTGAAATTCACAAAATATAACAATCTGCTTCACCCCTACCATTTCAGTCTTATACACATGACTGACCTCAAAATGGAAAAGAATTCATTTGCTCAACTCAGGTTAAGTAGAAATGTTGCTAATGAAAGCTAATCTTGTAATTTGGAGACTGGTAAATTTTTTTTTAATCCCTTGACTTCACATGCTTTTAGTATATATGAAATATTCTTCAGCTTGTTGCTCAAAAGAGATACGTATTCAAAAAGTACTGGAGAATTGGATAGTTTGGTTATAAATACCCCTCCCTGTGAAAATAGTAAAACTAAAAAAGTCAAAGAGAAAGCCTAAAGCAACACCCTACTAGTAATAAGCACATCTAAGCACCTAGAACTTGGTTCTATTATTATTCTGTAATAAAAGGACTGGGAACTCCTTAGAGAAATGGCTGATTCCAGGACTGGGGGAAGAAATATAAAATGATGAGCCTGGACCATATTAGTGCCATTAAAAAAAAAAAAATAGATGGGGGCATATAAAAGGCAAACCGATTTCCAAATAAATAATGGAAATACTCCAGTAAGAAAGGACTCTACAATATACTTGATCAATACTGCTTAAAGGGGCCGGGGATTTAACTCAGTGGTTTCATCACCTGCTTCGCAAGTGCAAGGACCTGAGTTTGATCCCCCGTACCAAAAAAAAAAAAAAAAAAATACTGCTTAAAAAAGTCAAGGTAAGCCCAGCACTTTGAGAGGCTGAAGCAGGAGGACTGCAAGTGTTTAAGTCCAGCCTGGGCAATTTAGTGGGACCCTGTTTCCAAACAAAACAGAATTTTTTTAAAAAAGAAAAAGGTGGTGATGTTGCTTGGTACAAAGGCCCTAGGTTCAATCCCCAGTACTGAAAGAAAAACAAAGTCAAGGTCACAGCATGTACATTTGTTAGGGCTGCCATAACAAAGTAACAGACTAGGTGAAGCAAGGGAAATTTATTTAACCATAGTTCTAGAGCCAAGATAAGGCCCTAGATCAAAGCTTCAGTAGGGTTAGTTTCATCTAAGGCCTCTCTCTTCTCCTTGGCTTATAGATGGCATTATCTGTATCCTAATTCATTCTGGTTCTCTCACTCATATCTGGCCCCCAAGGTTCTCGGGGTCCAGGCTACATTCCCAAACACTACCACTACTTGGGGTGGGGTGGGGTGTAAAAATGTTTATTAGTACATGTTTGCAGTACATAATGATTACATTCATCGTGGGGTGTTTGGTACATGTACATAACAAATCCTAATTCTTTTGATGTCTCTTTCCCCTCTCTCTCCCCCCTCCCTTATCTCTTGGGATCTTGCTAAAATTGCTTAAACTGAGTTCAAACTTTTCATCTTCCAACTTCAGCCTCCCGGATTGCTGGAATGAGAGGTGTGCACCACCATGCCTGCTCCTAATCTCTTCTTATAAAGACACCAATCAAAAAAATAAATAAATAAATAAAGACACCAATCATAGTGGATGAGTCCATTCTAATGACCTCACTTTAACTCTTTAAAGACCCTCTCCCATTTGGTCAAATTCTGAGGTAATGAGTTTAGGACTTCCACATATCAATTCTGGGAGGTCTCAAGTCCGTAACAGTCATCAAAACCAAAGAAAGCCTAAGAAACAACTCAAAAAAAGCCTAAAGTACATAACAAATACAATGTGGAATGTGGTATTCCACATAGGATCCCGGCACAGAAAAGGAATTTTAGGTATAAACTAAGGAAACAAGAATAAACTATGGACTTCAGTTAATAATTTATCAATTTTGGTCCATTAATTGTAGTAAAAATATAATAATGCACGCTAGTAAGCAAAGAGGTAGGAGGAGGTCGATTATGGTTATGTACCATCTGCTCAATTTTTGTGTGAAGCAAAACCTATTCTAAAATATAAACTATTAACAAAAAATTTTACAACTATAGAACTTCTCAAGAACTGATTTACTGTTAGTCTCCCAAAAGCCCCCTTGACCTTTTGTAAGACTAGGGCCGGGAATTTAGCTAAGTGGTTCCGCCGCCTGCCCAGCAAACGCGCAAGGACCTGAGTTCGATCCCCAGTACCAAAAAATAATAATAAGACTAGGCCACAAGTAAAATCTTTAGTGCATTTTTGGTTTTTGCGTTGGTATACTAAAATGAGAAATTCCACGCTTATTTTATCTGGAGTCAGGGGAAGAAAAAATACTAATGAGGTACTGAGATCTTAAATGTGAATGTTAATTTAACAATTTTACCACCCACGATCAAAATCTGTCTAGTGCTCAATCGGTTTAGATGACAATACTATCTACCACTGGACCAAACAACTAAAATTATGGATGCTGTCCGTCACCTCTGTGAAGCTTAACGCATAATGTCTACCACCGAATAAGAACACAAGAAAGACCCTAAGGAACCTACTTGTAGTTAACAGGACTCAGCCGCCCTTGGCTGCGCCTGCGCAGTCGGAACCACACAAGAGTCTTAAGCTCTGGGTCCCGGCACCAGCCTGCTGCGTTGCGCTGGCTGCACCCTCCTCCCTACAAGAGTTTCTTCTGCGCACGCGCAATATTTAACGGCCGGCCAGCAGCCCAACAATTAGTCCCATCTCATCCGGGAGGAAACTCTTTCTTAAAAGTCTTGAACACTCTCCTTAATAAGAACACTTCCTTTTCACCAAGAGCACTGCTGATTCACGGGCGGATGCCGCTGCTTTAAGGGTATAAGGTTCCAGCGCTCGCACCAAGCAACGTACGCAGCCTGTCAGTCACAATACTTCGCCACAAGATCAAGAAGATTGTAGTTCGGAAAGTCCCCACGTGCACTTTTTCTTCACCACTTACCTACCCTCGTTCAAGGAACGCTGCTGTCGCCACCGTTCTTGCAATACTCTCCAAGCCTTTCGATGCTTCTACTTCTACGAACAAGACAAGATGGCGCCCGGGTAGTCTCACCCGGAAGTGAATAATAATAACATCCGCTCGTCATCTGAAGCCATACTAGCTCGCATCCTGGCTTTGTGAGCACGTGACTATTGCGTTGTCACTTTCCAGCGCCATTTTTGTTATGGGCAAAACCACCTTGTCTTTACGACTGTCTTGAATGTTCTTGTCCCAGTGTATGCTGGTGCCGAGCCCGACAAGCTTTCATCTTTATTTTGAGCAGAAAACGAAGAGCGCAAGTGTTCTACGCAGAGAGCGCCCTCAAATTCTTTAATAACCCGACTCTCATTCAAGTGTGTATTCTCCCCACGAATAGTCTCGCTTTGGAAAAGGGTTCGAGTTCGCCTCGCGGCTTTCAGATTACGGAGCGGCCCCAGAATCAAACCCAGCCAACTCTGGCCAGGTACTCGGTGCATCCGGAGCAGTGCTGCAGGCAGGGCCAAATCGGCCTGAGCGTTTGTGGAGTACTCCAGGCTTGGGTGTTGCTCAATTTCGCTGGGTGTTCGGAAAAACAAGACGTGTGTGCAGATGGCTAGTCTGGGTCGGTAGCAAAAGCAAAAGAGACCTTAGCTGACTGGTAGCCTCCCTTCTTTGTTAATTTAAAAACATCGCGCCCCCTCCTGGGCACATTCGCTAAACTCGGCTTGGCTCAGCGAGTCCTGAATTTCAATCTCTAACCTTTACAAAAAAGTGGCGGGAGGCCTAGTTCTCATCTGGCTACTTTGCCTTGACAACAAAATGGCCTCCGGAAGGGCATGTGCAGTACAGTGCCTCAGAAAGAAAACTGATTTTACAGTGTGTTGATATGTATCAAAAGTACCAATTTCTTAAAGCCAAGAATTTCAAGTTATAAAGTTTTAAGAAAAAAATGTTCAATAGTACAGTATTTCTAGGCTAAATCTGGGGAAGCGCCTTTTCAAAGTAAACTTTTATATGACTTTGAGTGTATTTAGCTTCTACTCCCAGCACTCGGGAGGCTGAGGCAAGAGGATAGCCTTAAAAGTTCGAGGACTACATAGGGAGTTCGAAGACAGCCTGAACTACACGGTGAGACCCTGTCTAAAAAAAATTTTAGAAGTGGTACTTAGGGAGGGAAGGAGGCCTGCAGGGAGGGGAGGAATGGGAAAAAAGGGGCAGGACGTACCATGTACAGGTGCAAATTCCCTATGATGAATGTTAGTACTATGTATGCCTAAAATGTACCAATAATGTTTTGCTATTAAATAAATGAAAGTTGTTAACTTGCAAAAAAAAATGTATTTAGAATTTTAAATCCTGGCCGGGCATGGTGGCGCTTGCCAGTAATCCCAGCACTTAGGAGGCTGAGGCAGTAAGATTGCCCAGGCGGTCAAGGCCAGCCTGAGCTACATACACAATGAATTCAAAGCCATCCTGAGGGGCTGGAGATTTAGCTCAGTGGCTCTGTGCCTGCCTCCCAAGCGCAAGGTCCTGAGTTTGATCCCCGGTACCAAAGAAGAAAAAAAAAACACCTCAAAAACAAAGCCAAACAAAGCCAGCCTGAACTGCATAGGGAGACCCTGTCTCAAAACAAAAAACAAAAAACCAAACAAACAAACCAGAAAGCAAGCAAACAAGAATCCTAAATCCTTTCGTTGGCAGGTGTGCAAAAGAAACAGCAAATTGGGGTGGGAACAAATTTCAGTGGTAGAGCATTTGCCCAGCATGTGAGGGCCCCACCACAAACAGCAAATTACCATAGGAACAAAATTTTAAAAGTAACTGTTATAAAAAGGATACCTATAAAATAGATGTGAGACTATGGGTGACCTTTATGTGAAATTCAGTCTTTAATAAATCCCAGGTACTCTTGTATTATCATTAGAATAAAGTACTAGCTAAAGATCTGCTAGTCCTCAAATCTAAGTAGCACTCAAAATATCATTTTATTTTCGGAGAAATGTTCACTAATTACATGTGGCAACACTATGATATGAATTTATGAGGATACTACTGGAGACAAAAGGAACACTGTTTCTTTCCCCCTTTACTTTCCACTTAGCACAACTAAAACAACTCAATAGTTTATTATGCTTTTTTAAAAACCTTTATGGGCCAGGGGTTTAGCTCAGTGGTTCTGCCACCTGCCTCGAAACTGCAAAGATCCAAGTTCAATCCCTGGTACCAAAAAAAAAAAAAAAACCTCTTCATGGAGCAAAAACACGGAGGTCACATACCACATGTTATTAGTAGTTATCCAATTTCCTCTGTAACTGTTTCCAACTTTACTTCCCTGAAAAACGTTCTGATCAGAGAAATACTCTATCTTCTCAGTGAAACCTTATTGTACTACTGAGAGATGCAGATGTCCCTATTCCCTGTAATTGTCTTATAGTTTAGTTATTTCCCTAATGAAGTTGAAACAATTTTTGAGTAAGGATTTTTCTCACTTCTGCCTTCAGTGCCCAGCATAGTACTTAATACACAGAAATTTTCACTAGTCAAGTGATTGAATTGCTATTTTGAACAATGATCTTGATGTAAGCCAGTAGTTTTGGATATTCATTGCCAAGTGGAAGGGATTATTAAATGTCTCACATTTTGTTCTCTGGTACCAGTTCAATGAGATAACTCTTCAGCAGTCACTGTTTACCAGATCGGAAAATGAGTTTTACAGTCCCCTTTCCCTAACCTCTCTCTTCTAGGATTTCTCTGTAACGTTATGACTTAATGGAGACAACAGGCAAGTGCTGTGTATGTATTTCAACACCAGATTTCTCAGAATATGTGTAAGTGTCTGTCTGAACACTGTCATGTACATGAACTGCCCAGTTTGGACATTCTGCACCCTGGTTATCAAGTGCTATTAACCAGCCACCGGCTTACCAATTATCTAGCAATCTATTGTTAATGTTTACCTACAAGGGAATTTGAAAATGACTTTTTAAACTGTTTGCAATGTTTGAAGTAGAAAATTTTATATATATATATATATATATATATATATATATATATATTTAAATTAGTACCTTGAATTATTATGGAAAGAAATTATCTTTAAAAGTAAAATGGAGGGCTGGGGATTTAGCTCAGTGGTTCTGCCACCTTCTTCACAAACAGTAGGACCTGAGTTTGATCCCTGGTACCAAAAAAAAAAGTAAAATGGAAAAAAAGCTGACATGTGAAAAAGATACAGAAATAGGAGCTATTCCTACTTCTTGAGATTTGAATCTTTATAATGTTATTAGGTTCCATATCATATCCATCATTAATCTCAATAAATAATTTTAAACTATGTTATACATATATAGCACAATGTTATTTAGCCTAAAAAGGCTATATAATTCCAACACATGATATAATATGCACAAACCTTGAAAACATGATAGCCATTATTATGAGGTGCCTAGAATAGGCAAATTCATAGAGACAGGAAGTAGAATAGCAGTTGTGAGGAGTTGGGAAAAGAGGAATGGGGAGACATTGTCTACTGGGTACAGAATTTCTGTTTGGAATGATGTAAGGGTTCTAAAAAATGAATGATGGTGAGGTTTGCACAACAATGTGAAGTAGTTAATGTCACTCAGTTATACACCTAAAAATAGTTAAAGGGGTAAATTTTATGTTTCATGTATATTCTATGATAATACAATAGAGAAAATATAAAGCTAATATGTTACAAGCAAATTATTACAAATTGAAATGCTTTAATTTTGTTGTTTTTGTTTGAGTCAGGGTCTATGTAGCCCAGACTGGTCTTGAACCCAGAGGTAGAATGCTTGCCTAGAATGTTCAAAGTCCTGGGTTCTATTGCCAAGACTGCAATAACAATAATAAAATAATTATTATTTAATGATGAACCATACTGAGGTTTATGTAGGTATTAGCCGTTTAAGCAAGGTTGGAGAAAGTAAGGTAAACTTCTGTGTTAAAGACTGCATATTCTTATACAAGGGCAGGGGATTTAGCTCAGTGGTACCCCGCCTGCCTCGGAAGTGCAAGGTTCTGAATTCGATCCTCGGTACCAGGAAGAAAAAAAAAAAAAGACTGCATATTCTTACCTAGAATCTTTCATGATTCCTTCTACTGTTTCTTTTTTTTAGAAAGTCCACAGGTTATATTAGAGTTCACTGTGTTTGTTTTCTAGATAGCAAAACTGTGATTAAAGTTTTAGAATACAACCAAAAACTATAAATATCAAAAAATAACTCATATTACCTGTCTAATAATTATTAGATCCAAATTCAATTCAGAGAAAGTGAGTCATGTTAAATTTATTGATACATTTTCTCTTGGCACAATAGTGATAACTCTTCAGAAACTCATAAACATCTGATAAGAAAGGCCCACAAATCCCAAAAAAGCTGGAGAATATTTCCCCTGCAACCTGCCTTGGCTTTTCCTTAGCTTTCTGGGATCAGAACCATCAGAATGCAGGGGGGTTTGGATTCATTAGCATCCATTAAGAAAAGACTGTTCTTCCTTTGGCTCTACTTTCCCTCTGGATAGGATACTGTCAGAATTTTCCAGAGAAAAGAACCAATAGGATAGTAATGCAAAGTATGCAAGTCCCAGGGCATCCAGCCAACAACTGGAGAACCTAGAGTTCTGGTATCCAGAATCAGAAGAAAAAGAGTGGCCCAACTCCAAAAGCATAGTGTAGGACAGAGAAGGAAGGAGCTGAAGACAGCGTATCTAAGCTTTCTTACCTCGGGAGAGGACTTTGTGAATCAGTTTTGGCCATTCCATTGTAGGTAAAGTGAAGAAGTCGTTTCTGGGCCTATGCTTACAAAACCTGGTACACTGTCAACAGGCCACATGTTTCAGATGTTGTAGCAAGTTTCAGATAATTAGGGGGCTGGGGATTTAGCTCAGTGGTTCCACCGCCTGCCTTGCAAGTGCAAGGTCCCGAGTTCGATCCCCGTTACCAAAACAAACAAACAAAAAAACCCAAAACAGATAATGCATATTTCAGAGGAATGGTATATCTGTCAGCCTGCATCTCTGAATTGTTTCAAAATAAACAGTTGCCAGAAAGATCACCAAATCTGCAAAGGTCTTTGTAGTGACCACCAAAAAAGCTGCTGAGATTCTGGAGTCATTTAATACAGCATAAGGCTAATCTATCTTGAGATGTGGATGCTGATTTCAAAATTTGGGTGTGCTCAAATGAAAAGCCTCAAGTGAAAAGCACTATCTTAGAGGTTGGTTGTCAGACATAGAAAACTAACATTAGAACCTGGAAACATAGTTCTTCACATTAAGCATAGGTGAAACACTGGATGTAACTGTTACCCATCATGACCTGGGAGGCAATAATGTATATAGTGAATTTCCATTTAGGGTAAGTAGTTGAAAAAGAAACTAGAGTGTGGTGGATGCTACTGGATACATTTAGCAAGGTATAAAGAGTAAGTTGGGCATGGTAGTATACCGCTATAGTCCCAGGTGCTTGGTGGGAAGATCATTTAGGCCCAAGAGTTAAACATCAGCCTGGGCAACATAGCAAGACCCCTCCTGAACAAAGGAAAAAAAAAAAAGAAGCAAAAAACAAAAACAGTAGAGCTCAGGAAAAAAAAAAAATAGGTGGCTTGTGAAATTCCAAGCAGAACAAAATAAAGACAATCAAAAATTATGAACCTCACAGAATTGGGCTTTTCAACTCCAACTCCTTGAAACAGAATATACAATTGAAATAGCTTTTAAGTAACAAAAGGATCATTAAAATTCAGCTTTGTAGCAAATGAGGGTTTAGATTTCTATTTTGGAAAATTTTTCAATGGATTAAGGGTATGGAACCTTAATTTTTTTCCTCACTTGAAGAAAAAAAATGCCTGGGGGTGAGAATATGGCTACATATATATCTCTCCTATCAGAGCTTACAAACTATCAACTTCTTGCATAAAATCAGGAAGTGTGGAGGCAAGAAAGCACAGAAAATACAATTGCTGTCCTTATTCGAGTGTTTCATATCCTCAAGTCCTACATCTATGGATTCAACCAACCCAACCACAGATTGAAAATATTAGGAAAAAAATTGTCTGCACTGAACATATACAGACCTTTTCTTTTACTAAACAATAGAGTATAGCAACTGTTTACATAGCATTTTTATTGTTCTAAGTATTCTAAGTAACCTAGAGGTGATTTAAAATGTGCAGGTGGATATGTGTAGGTTATATGCAAATGCTAGGCAACTTTATATAAATAAGGGATTTTACCCTTAGATTTTGGCATCTGGTGTGTGTGGGGGGGGAGATGGTGTCCTGGAATCAGTCCCCAGTGGACACTGAAGGACAAATGTATCATCAACCCAAGAACTATGTGTTTCAAAAAACTCTGGTATTGGGCTGGGGATATAGCTCAGTGGTTCTGCCGCCCGCCCTTGCAAGTGCAAGGTTCTGAGTTCAATCCCTGGTACCAAAACAAAAACCAAAAAAAATTCTGGTATGGATAAAGGCATATAAAATCTGACTGGAAGTACATGAGAGGCCTAGTAAGCTTTTAGTACATACTGAGAAAGGAATCATGGATATCTTGTTTAAAAGAACCTGTAACTATTCCAAATTTAAAAAAAAACAAAAAACAAACCTTTAGCCTCCAATCACCGAGGGAATAATTTTTTTAAAAGCTGTGCAACTCTCAAGTATGGCATATTCTTTAGCAGCCATTCAGAAATGGCCGGAGGTTAATTTAAAAAATCTTCCCAGGGGATAGAATCTGGGTCTCAGATAACAATGGACATGGAATTCTTCCTAGAAACTGGAAATTGTGGGGGGGGGTACCAGGGATCGAACTCAGGACCTTGCGCTTGCAAGGCAGGCAGCAGCACCACGGAGCTAAATCCCCAGCTAGAAACTGTAAATTTAATCACAAACATACCCCACATCCAGGGTAAGGAACCTCCTGTCCTCCTTCCCTTTTCTGAATGTTACTGTGGCTGTGGTTCCACCTGTTCCACCACTGTGCACTATGTGGAAAAGAACATATTGTTTTGGTTCCTAGGTCTTCACACCAGAGAGAACAAAAGCCTGGTCTTAGATGATAAAACAGCCTAGATGGGAGTTTGGGGCTGCAACCCTTGAAGAGGGAGTAACTTTGTTCCATGTGTAAAAGTGAGCTGAGTGACCAGAAGGGTGGACTAGTAAGCTCACATTCCTCTCTTCTGAGCCCATGGGAAGCTCACTCTTTCCTATCCATCGTTCTTTGTAGTTAGGAAAGGTTAGATGACTACTTCTGGCTATGGGTTGAATGACACAACCAAGGTGAAGAACAAATGTAATTGTTGATGCAAGATGTTTTAGCACTCTCTTCTCCGGCCACAGTGAGGAAGCCAGGTGTTGAAATGGTGGAGCCACAAGTCTGCACTTACAGAGTTGCCAGTTGGAAAAGTTACCTTTGCAGAATGCCTAGACCAGTGATAATGAACCTTTTGGGGCTTTCAATGACACAAACAGCTCCCTGAGGCATGCATGCCATAGGTTTGCCACCACTAGCCTAGACTTACAGTGAATATTCAGTAAGCAAGAAATAACTTTTGTTGTATAGAGCCACTGGGATTTTGAGTTGTTACTACAGTAAAACCCACCCTATCCTAATAAATACAGGAGTGTGAGCATTTTGGATATTTTTGCTTGAGTGCAATTTTAAAAATATATGAAAATGGCTTCAGGGGGGGTCCATGAACCTCTGAAATTACATAGAAATATTTGACATAAATTTTTCTAGGAGCATACAAATATCAAGATGTCTGTATATTGTCAGCAGACAGTGCCTAGGAATTAAAACCCACTCTAGTACTTGTACAAGTACTTTGCTTTCTCTTTGGGACTATGCCCTATGCCTATAACATCCTTCATCTCCTGAATCTAATTTCAATATAGCTCTGTAAGCAATATTACTTCATCTTCCTCTGTATCATTACCATTTGACATATCTTTTCCTTATTCCTCAGACTATTTCCTTACTTCTTGAAAGATTTCTGTCTCTCATGTTCACTGCTGTATTCCTAGTGCCAAACACATTACAGGTATTTGATGAATACTTATTAAACAATTAAACAAATAAAAGATGATGTATAAAAAAAGAAAAAATATCATATATAATTTTCATCATATTCACAAAGAGCTTCATAACTCAAGCAGGGTTAAAACACAAAGCTAGATATTTCCTAATGAATTATCTTGTCTGAATAATTCACACATTTAAAGAAATATCTGAAGATATTCATCCTTGGTAGATACAAAAATCTAAATTAAAGAGGCTCTGGCTTAGTCACTTTTCTCACAGATGAAAAAAATATATATCTGACACCCACAACTAAAGGGAGAGGTTTATTTTAGCTTATGATTCAGTCCATAGGCTGCTGGCTCCAAGGCAGGACAGAATGGCACAGGGGAACAGTAGAGGAATATCTACTCACCTCATGTTACACATGAAGCAGAGGCTCAAGGGAGGAGCTGGGAAAGTAGCTATAATCTTCTGGGTCATGCCCATGGTGACCTGCCTCTTCTGACCTGGCCCCACTTCCTAACAGCAAGTCAACTATAATGCTCCTATAATCCAGTCATCTTCAGAAGGTCTGGCCAACTATAATGCTCCTATAATCCAGTCATCTTCAGAAGGTCTGGTCTATGATCCTATGAGGCTTTAGGACATAAACCATAACAGACCCATGTAAGTTATTTTGCTCTAGGCTAGGAAGAGCAGCATGCTTAGCATACCTAAGGCTCTGGGTTAAATCCATACACAGTAGCAGGGGATCTAGCTCAGTGGTTCCGGTGCCTGCCTCGCAAGCGCAAGGTCCCAAGTTTGATCCCTGGTACCAAAAAAAAAAAAAAATCAAATAAAATGTACCAATAAATTCATACACAGCAATACAAAAAAAGAAGAAGAAGAGATACTTTTTTTTTTTGGTACTGGGGATAAAGCTCTGTCCTTTCGCTTGTGGGGCAGGCGGCAGAACCACTGAGCTAAATCCCCGGCCCAAGAGATACATTTTTGAAATAGTACATTTTTAAAATATGGAAGTTATTCAGTATATAGCAAGAAAGACATGGGCTGAATGTTTATTTCCTCCTCTCCCCAGCAAATTCACAAATACTCAGCGTGAGGAAATTTTGAAGTGAGGGCTTTGGGAAGTGATTAGGTCATGAAGAGATACTTGTTTTCATAAAAGATGCCCAAGAGAGCTCCCTTGCCCCTTTCACTATGTGAGGAAACAGTGAGAGGGCAGTAAGAACCAGAAGTGAGACCTCACCAGAAGCTAAATTTGCTGGCAACTTGATCTTAGACTTTCTGGCCTCAAAGTATCAGGAAATAAGTTCTATTGTTTCACCAGCTAGTTTATGGTGTTTTGTCCTAGCAGTCCAAGGCAGCTAAAACATAAAGAAATCCAATGATCTAGGATTGGAGGTCTCATTTGACCCAGTTATTCCCCTTCTGGGGATCTTCCCCAAAGAATTAAAAGAATCATACCACAGTGATATATGTGCACCCATGTTTATAGCGCCACAGTGTGTAACAGCTAAAACTTGGAAGCAGCCCAACTGCCCATCAACTGGAGACTGTATAAAGAAGATGTGGTTTTTTTAATAAAATGGAGTACAAAAAAAAAAAAAGTAGTACTAGAGACATTTATAGCTAAATGGATGCACATTGAGGCCATACTCTTAAGTGAAATAAATAGGACACGTGTAAATACCGAATAGTTTCTCTGGTGTGAAAAACGAAAAGTGTAAATAAGGATCAAAATGTATAACTGATAATGTGAAATAGGAACAAAAGGTCTAAAGGAGTAGGGGAAGTGGGAGGGGTAGGGGAAAGGAAAGAAGGGAAAAGAAAAAATGGAAACAAAGTCTTTGTAAATAGGGAAGGGTAGAGGGGGTGAAGGGAGGGCAGGGGAAGAGGGGAAACATAAGAACCAAGATGCATCACGTAAAGCTACAAGATCCCAATGATGAATGTAACTGTATTGAATACCTAAAATATACCAATAAACTTAATGGAAAAAACATTTTTTTAAAATAAATAGGACCAATCTTGCAATTTAAGATAAATAAGAATTTAATATTTATTATGATGTTTATACAGTAACAGCAAAATAAAGCTCAGTAAGTTACATAGCTATTTTCTAAAAACACTACAAAAAAGTAAAGCTAAAACAGTAGAAATGACATATGAATTTCTCAAAATTGAAAATATATTCATTTGTCTTTTAAACTGATTTGAATTGATGATTTCTACATAAACAGCAATATTTTAAATATAGAAATAGTCTTAACACACTGTATACTTTTTTTTTTTTTTTTGGTTTTTTGAGACAGGGTCTTGCTTTGTAGTTCAGGCTGGCCCTGAACTTACTATGTTGCCCAGGCCAGCTTCTGGCTTTGAACTCGTGGCTATCCTCCTGCCTCAGGCTCTTGACACACAGTATACTATTTAAAAGTTTGTGTCTATTGCACATATTTGCTGAAGGCTTATTGGATCAGGTATCATGCAGAAAAATAATTATGAATACAAAGTTAAGAAAAGTAGGAAGATGGAACCTTGTATTACAAAAACTAGTTGAAGAATGATACATTTCACAGCTTAATCTTCAGAAGATTTTATTCAATATTGCATAAAATCACTGCATGAAGTCATCACATATGTGAACTAAGAGCTATTAAATACAGTAAAATAGCTCTGTTGGTATATCAACTATTTTTTTGATACATAACACTCTCCTTGGCCACCTAAAAAGGTGATTTTCATATAATTTTTAAAAACATTAAATGACAAAATATTAAGCATAGATCTGCTTGATTATGTCAAAAATATTCATATAGTTGACACAATCAAAATTTTATCATTTTAAATATGGAAAAACTAGAGGGAACTGAACCTAGACATACTCTGTAAACCACTTTATAAATAGTTAGTGAAATGTCTTTGTTTACTTCTTAAATTCATTCAGCCAAACACTGTGACAGTTGTATAGTTGTGTGATCTGTAAACTCATTTATTTATACTATTTCCTGAGGTGATCTGAATACTCTTATTACAGTAGCCTCACTATTTAATATCTCTGCAAATTTACTTCAGAAAACTTCAAAATAAAAATAAAAGTTCAAATGTGGAGTAATATGTAATTTAACATGCTTTCTCTCTTACAAAAGCCATATTTAGGAAATTCTGAATATCAAAATCAAATGTTTTCTATTTTCAGATGACAATAAAAATTCATCCATAAATTCTATGCCATAAAAAAATAAACTTCAGAATTCGCTCATTTATCACTAAGGAAATGAAAATAAAAGCATTTTATTTTCATGTTACTCTAGAACAGTGGTGGCACACCTAGAGCATGGATGCTGCAGCAGGCACGCAGAGCCCTCTACAGGCACACAAGCCAAGTTACCCCAGCAGCCGAGCATCACATAACAGTTGCTTTTTCTAAAGGAAACCCTCAATATTCAGGTTTAATTGCAGTGTTGGCATTCTGCAATAAATAAGTAGGTTTGGAGTTGCAGTTTGGGCACTCGGTCTCTAAAGGTTCTCCATCACTGCTCTAGAATAATGTCTCAATTTTGTAGAGGTCTTTCCATTTTAAAAGATGGTAAAATAGTGTCCTCACATTACCTGACTCATGCCAAGTGTAAGTATCTAGCTAGATATCTATCTGAAACAAGAGAAAGATACCTATCCAATGAAAAGTGCATACCTCTTACTAGTCTTTTCTGGAAGAAAAACGAGGCAGTATTATTTATATTTGTTGAGGGGGATGGGTTGTCAATTACCAGGATGGCTTACTTGAATAAAGAAATTTAATTTTTTTTGAGACAGGGTCTTGCTATGTAGTTCAGGATGACCTTGAACTCACTATGTAGCTGAAGCTGCCCTTGAACTTGTGGTAATCCTCCTGCCTCAGCCTCCCAAGTGCTGCGATTACAGTTGTGCATCACCACGGCCAGCTAGAAATTTAATATTTTTCAGAAAATACATTGCTCTGATACTGAAATTCTCAATGTTAAATGATTACAGTTAAAACAGAAAACACTAAAAACTACCTTTTACTTTTTTCCTTTTTGAGACAGGGTCTCACTATGTAGTTCAGGATGATCTTGAACTCACTATGTAGCTGAAGCTGCCCTTGAACTTGTGGCAATCCTCCTGCCTCAGCCTCCTAAGTGCTGCGATTACAGGTGTGCGCTACCACGCCCAGCTAGAAATTTAATATTTTTCAGAAAATACATTGCTCTGATACTGAAATCTTTAATGTTAAATGATTACAGTTAAACAGGAAATACTAAAAACTACCTTTTACTTTTTTCTTTTGGTTTTTTTTTGAGACAGGTCTCATTATGTAGTTCAGGCCAGCCTTGAACTTACTATGTAGCCCAGGCTGGTCTCAAACTCAAAGTGATCCTCCTGCCTCAAACTCCTGAGTGCTAGAATTACAGGTATGCACCACTGCACCCAGCAAAAAAAAAAACAAAACTACCTTTCACATGACACAACCTGCCTTTGCAGATTAACAAAGATGTATTTCTTCATTTTGATTGTTAAAGAACAAGATAAACAATACTACAGAAATTTCAACACCTTAAAAATAGAATTTATGCAATGACATTTTAAACCTCTGCATCTTATATACTATTACTATCTTTAATACTAGTTATAATTTCATTTATCCATATATCAAAAGGCAGCATGGTAACCTTGATGTCATGTATTATACATACATACACAGTCTGGGCTGGGGATTTAGCTCAGTGGTTCTGCCGCCTGCCTCACAAGTGCAAGGACCGAAGTTCAATCCCCAGTACCAAAAAAGAAAAACCAACAACAAAAAACATACATACACAGTCTATAGACTTACTTTTTACAAAGGACTAGGTTTGACTAATATTTCCACACATTATATACAATGACTATTTTTATTCCTTCTCCCTTTTGTAGGAAATTATTCAATATTTGCCTATAGAATCATCCATTGGCACTAATGATTAGGATGCCTGAACCCATGCAGTTACGTTTTGATTCAATGATATGACCCTGGGCCAGGGATCTAGCTCAGTGGTTCCGCGACCTGCCTCGCAAGCAAGAGGACCCAAGTTCAATCCCCGGTAGCAAAAAAAAAAAACCCAAAACAATAATATGACCCTAAAGTACCCATGGTTTTTTGAAATTTAGGCCTAACCAAGAGTTGTATTTTTCATGCCATGTTTTATCAGCTTAATAATTTGTATTCTAAAGAAGGGAAACTACCATGTTTTTGCAATTATTTAAAACAGAAGCACTTGCTCTGTGGCCCAGTAAATTAAAAGCTAAATTCTCTCGAAACTTAAATGATGCTTGTTGGCCAGGGATTTAGCTCAGTGGCGCCACGCCTGCCTCTCAAGTGCAAGGTCCTGAGTTTGATCCCCGGTACCAAAAAAAAAAAGTTAGACTATTAAATGATGCTTTTTGAAAACACTCACAAAAGTGGTCTCTATAACCTAAAACAATGTTTAATATTTACTGAAATACAGAAGTAGAAAATGCATATTATTTCTCTGTAAGTATAAGAATATAATTCTCTACCATTTACAAATATAATTTGGTAACTTGAATTTCAAAGGCATCCTATGGTGCCATATAGATTATCAACTTCTATTTACCAATTTTGCACATTACAATTATCTGTAATTATATTTTGACCCTGGCCAACCTCTTATAAATTATCTAACTCTTCCACGAATAGGCTGCAGATGATATGTTTATAAAATGTTTCAATAATTTCAAAACCTCAAAGTAATAAGCTCAGCAATAATTACTTGTAAAGCCACAGTACTAAAATTACAGTGACACCTTTTTATATGGCTGAATCATATATAAAATATGACATGATAACTATGTTTTATATATATATATATATATATATATTTTTTTTTTTGGTACCAGGGATTGAACTCGGGTCCTTGTGCTTGCACAGCAGGCAGCAGGCGGCGATAACTATGTTATATTAAGCATTCATACAGGTATAGCAATGTTTTCCAAATAGTGATACACATATATACCACAGGATAGCCCTGAGATGATTTTTAAATGGCGTGGTACATGGATGAATGCTTTAATAGTTACAAATTTATTTTAATATTATGAAAAATAATAAGCATGTAAAATGTGAAATATGATTGCTCATAACATGGCTGTTATAAAATCCTAAAATGTTAAAAAAATAATAAGTAAATAATGGCACAGGATATATTCCATGAGATCAGGAAAGTGTTACCACCTTTCAGAAACACTGTATTAAGGAATGATTTCATTTAGCCAGGATCATTTCTGAATGCTTGTAATGATAAGCCATATCATAAAGACGTTATTCTACTACTGTAAATTGTTTAGTCCCCTAGGACAAATTTTTGAAGAAAAAAAAAGTCTTTACATTTAAGATATTAATTTGAAAGCACTGAGTAAATTTAATTGACTGTAAAAGCATTCTCCAAAATGGAAAAAAAAAAGTTAAGCATTTTTGAGGGATATGCTCTCCCTACAGAAGACACATTACAAAGGCACATAACATGTTATGGTTACCATTGCAGCAGTCAAATAAAAGTGAGCTAACTAATTAACAATTAAAAAATAATTATAATATTCTTTCATAAAAAAGAAGATACGCTTGTGCACTAAGTGCTCTCGATTCTGGAACCACTTGCACGTAAGAGTCACTAACATGGACCCACTGGCCTCCTGATTCTCGATCAGGTTCTTTCAAACCTAACAAAATAAAAAGAAGGAGAATTTTACAGTAAGTATATTGTATGTTCTCTAAAGTATAAACAGCAACATATTCATTACAGACTATGTTCTTCCAGTGATAGGCCTTATTGTATTAGTCTCTTTCTTCTTGGGTTAAACATTTTCCAAAATGAACTAATTCTTTCAAAGCACTAATATTACTGGGGTAAATAATAATTATCTCCAGTTAGTAGCTCTTTCATTTAAATACCTAGTGAAATATTAGCTCTGTAAATACTAACTTGCTCAAAATAAAGAAAAATTCACTGAAAGGCGGGAAGGGAGCGGAGTTACTCTGATCATCTAGAAGCAAAGCCAGCAAATTTCCAACTCTATTTGGAGGACTTGGTATACCTTCAAAATATGTTGGTTATGATTAAATTTGATTTTTCTGAGGGGGTTATTATTAAATACTACTCTACTGCAGTACACAATGACTCAATACCTTGAAAAGCCATATGTCACTTTATATCACCTAAAAGGTACAGTTTTGTAATAATTAACATTCTCTAAGATTAAGCACTCTTAGAGGTAATCTTACTTAACATTAATAAAGTGAATCCAAGTGAGTTACCTGTGAAATAATAATCTACTTCTTCCCTATAAAGAAGGACAAATTCTTTTATTTTCAAGAATAAAATGTACAGTTTTTTTTTTTGGTACTGGGGATCAAACTCAGGTCCTTGTGCCTGCGAGGCAGGTGGCGAAACCACTGAGCTAAATCTCCGGCCCTAAAATGTACTTTTAAAAGAATAAAGTATACTTAGGTTGGCATACCAGGTATGCTCTTCTTTCCAGTGATATGTTCCAGTAACTTCCTGGAGGGTAGTCTCACTTTCACATAAGCAGTGTAATGACCTCCTCTCATTGAGCCGCTGTGTTCCACTATGCCATACAGATCATAGAGAACTTTATCTCCCACACTTACATTCTTTTAAATAAAGAAAAAAAATGAAATTAGTAACACTTAGTGAAATATTATGGTATGAAAAAGCAAGTAAATATTTATCCTGCTTAAAATAGAGAAATGTATTATTAAAACTACACTGAGATACTTTTTTCAGACTATTAGGCTTGACTCTCTGTTGGATGGTCTGTGGGGGGTACTTGCTGAGATTGTATGTGGGAACACAAAAACGGGTACTATCCTTTTGCAGTGATATGTCATACTATCTAGCTAAGTTACATATATATTATTGTTGGATTCATCAATCTGATTTATAGGATTCTGGGCCTGGGATTTAGCTCAGTGGCACCATGCCTGCCCTGCAAGCGCAAGGTCCTGAGTTCGATCCCCAGTACAAAAAAAAAAAAAGAATGACAATGTCCTGATTTATAGGATTCTAACCCACAGGTACATGAGCAAAAATTTTTAACAAGGCATCAGACTATTAACAAGAGGATCACTGTAATATGAAAAGACTCCAATAGACTCAAATGTCCATAAATTAAGAGCTGATTAAATAAACGGTGATGTATCCACCCAACAGGGTATTATGTTGCTTTAGAAATGGAGAGAGGGAAGGAGGGAAAGTGGAGGGCAGACTATAACTACGTCTATGAAATACTCTCCAGCTTATAAGACAGAATAAGATAGAAAACAGGGATATATAGTGTAAACTATCATTATTTAAGAGGGAGATGCAAATACACATAGCTATCTGCTTATGTTTTAAAATAAAGAAGAGTAAACATAGTTTTTAAATATTTATAAAAGGAGGAAGCAGGTAGAATAGACATGAGAGAAAAACAAGACTTCTTTGAATTTATTTTTTTAGTGCATTTGATACATTTGGCTTTGAAATTATGTAATATTTTATGCCTTTATTTAATTATTAAACAAAATTAAAGTTTAAAAAGCAATCTCCAAACAGAAAGATTTTAAAGTGCACAAATGAACAGTACAGCCAGGTGTGGTGCCACATGCCTGTAATCCCAGCACTCAGGGGGCTGAGGCAGGAGGATCTCTACAAGTTTGAGGCCAGCATGGGCTACACAGTGAGTTCAAGGCCAGTCTAAAATACATAGCAAGACCCTGTCTCAAAAACAAAACTAAACAAAACAAAAAAATAACAATATATCCAGCAGGTGACATAACCCATACTGACAGAAACCATTGAGGTTATGTCAAAATGACTAAAGAAGCCAGTCTGAAGTGTCGTTCAGTGGTCAAACATGGATACATCATTTAATCTATTAGAATATAAACAAAAAGAATAATGTAATATATTGAAACATGTCTATTTAATCCTGAAATTTATGATGATAAATCAATTAAGCACAGGTTGAGGATTCTTAGTGAAGTATAGTACTTCATTATTTTAAAAACCAGTTTAGAAAGAGCCAAGAGCCACTTATCTTTCCTTTTCTGTAAGAACAACACCATAAAAAAAATAAAAGGAAGCACTTGGAAGGCACAGGCAGGAAGATCACTGTGAGTTCGAGCCAAGCCTGGGATACATAGTGAGTCTGAGGCCAGCCTGAACTACACAGCAAGACCCTGTCTCAAATAAATGAAGCAAAACAAAACAAAGCAAAAAAAACTAAAAGGAATAAAGATGAAAATAAAAGGAATTTCTCTATAAGTACTATAGCTAATAAATAAAGGAGAAATGCCATATTAGGGCATCATTCCGTAATTCTTAGAGAACTCATGGACATAGCGCTGAGCATCATTGCTTGCAAATGTCACAAAAGATATATACAGTGGTGCAATGGATCTCCAAGTTTTAGAACAGAACACTTCCATGGAACAACCTTACCAGAAAAGGAGGGGGAGGGGTGTCAAACCTGAATCTACTCAAGTTTCTCTAGGTCTGACTACCTGTTTGTAGGATATAAAGAAGACAGGAACAATCATCAAAACCTAAATTATGACCAATCACAAGAAAAATAACACAGTTTCTTCAACAAATAAATGGCAAGTGAGGGGAGAGTCAGAAAAGGAGAAACCAAATAAAAAGCCTTAAATGATATCCGATCATACCACGTTGCCTTTATATGGATATTAACTCAATTTAAAATCACATGTTAGATAATTGGATATATGTACTCTAGATGACATGAAGGAATTACATTAAATGATATTGTGGTTATGTTTTTTAAAAAAGTAGAGGGAGTCTTTCTTATCTTATAGATGACATATCTATGGGTGAAATGATGCCTAACACTTGCTTCAAAGAGTAATAGTGAAATGCAGGATGTGCTGATGGGGCAGGCCTGGCTCAGACCTGAGGTTTTTAAAAGGGCTGGGTACTGGAGGCTCATCATTGTTGTAACTTTTTGCACACTAGAAATTCCCCTTAATAAGTACTTTTTAAAATAAAACGTTCCTGGGGCAGGGATTTAGCTCAGTGGTTCTGCCATCTGCCTTGCAAGCACAAGGTTCCAAGTTCGACGCCCAGTACCAAAAAAAAAATCTGTATCTATATCTATATATAAAATGTTCCTATAAATTTAACACAACTTACTGAATTTCATTATTATTTTTAACACATTAGTAAATTCTAGGATACTGAGTGTTAATACTTGACAGTGCCAGTTTTCCACAGGAGATAAATTAGATTCACCAGAAAACTGCATTTAAGATTTTGTTTGTTTTGATTGGTCAGTGTACTGAAAATGCTAAGTTCAACAGCATTCAGGTATTTACCATAAAACCTGGACTTCTGGACAATAATCATGAGCAATATTCGAGGTTACCCTGTAAGTTGTTCCCTCAAGAAAAACTCCTCACATTTATCATCACAATTCTAACATATAAGTACAAGCAATTACAAATTGATCTACTTTCTACACCTAGTCAGTAAACTAGGTATACTAGTATGACTAGTTTCAATATCTAGTTAGTAAGGCATTAACAATTTTGAAGTAGCATACTCATCTAACAAGTACACTCCTCTCAAGTGGCACACATGAAATGACTTGAAAAACAACACATTGGTTTGTTGATTTGCAAAAGATACAGAATTCCACAAATGCTAAACTGACTACTGAATTAAGCAGATCACTTATGAGGAACAAGAGGGCACAAAACCTGATCACTTCTCTCAGCAATTATCAGCTTCTAATTACATTTACAAATAGCTTTGATCTTCATTAAGCACCATACCTTATCTTTCTCTCAAAAGTCACATCCAGTGTATTAAATGTGCCACAAGTTATTCATTTAACTACACTATTTAAATTTAAAGGTGAAGTTTATTTAAAAAACAATGAATCAAAGCTCAGCTAATAAATAATGTACAGGATACCTTTAAGCTTGTTAGCTTATTAATTACAAGTTGATTAAATTCCCCAATATACAGTACCTTACAGGTAGCAGAACAGAATGGTGCTAAATCAAGAGTAAGTGGAAAATCTACGTGTCTGTTTACTTTACGAAGAGTCACACCAGCCTTAAAAAGACCCAAAAAAAAAGTTTTTTTAATGCAACAAACTTAATTAGGTCTAAAGCACTGTGTTAAAACCAAAAGAGAAATTCTGGGAATTTTTTCATAGATATAAATAAATATGACTAATGAAGAGCCTACAACTGATACGACTAAGTTAAAAATTAGGTTTCATAAACAATTACTGCAAACATTATTCATTTACATGGATATTAAACCATGAACAACAAGGTACTTCCACTGGCTTTTCAACACCTATGGAAAAATTAATTTAATGTGTTAAAAGCTAAGCTACTGACACATATGCTATCATGAAATGTATCCAAGTAAAAGGCCAAGTGTTCTAGCCCTAACTCAATTACTTGTTAACAGTGTACTTGACTTAAGGACTTCATCTAGGTCAAGGCAAAAAACAGGTACAAAATAGTGTGGTGGTGCACATCTATAATTCCAGCACTCTGGGAGGCTGAGGCAGGAGGATCTTGAGCAAGTTCAAGCCTAGCTCGAGCAATTTAGTAACTTAGTAATACCTTGTTTCAAAATAAAAAATTTAAAAAATAAATAAAAATTTAAAAATAAAAAAATTTATAAAGGGCTGGGCATGTAGCTCAGTGCAGACCCTGCATTCAATTCCAGGTATGGAAAAAAAAGTACAAATGGATTTTAAATCCTTTTCATTTCTAAAATTCAATGATATCCATTCATTCATTAAAAAGAAAAAAAACCTGAACAGTTAATCAATAAAAGTAAATGGCATACATTATATAAATCAGAAGGAACCTTCATGGGGTTGTTTGTGGTGGTACTAGGGATGGAATCCAGGACCTTGTGCATGCTAGGCTATACCTGGTTCCTGCCCCTTCCTCTTGCACTCTTGCCCTGTGCTCTGCTTCCCGGCTGCCAAGAAGCAAGCAGCTTTGCTCCACCACACCCTTCTGTCTGTTTCTGCCATGGAGCCAGTTAGCCATGGGCTGAAACCTCTGAAACCATGAGCCAAATTAAACCTCTCCTCCTTTGAGTTGCAAGTGTCAGGTATTTTGTCCCAGCAATGGAAAGGCAATTAATATATGTCCTGAATAAATGCAGCCCATTCCCAACTGATTTGAGATTCTTCCTTTATCTTAATTTTAAATTGTACTCACATTTTATTTATTGGCAATTCTAATCAAATTATTCCATTACTACAGTTTTGTTTTAAAACAAATATTTTCTAAAAGTTTTTTTAGTATTTCAATTATTCATTCTTCCAAGGAAATTTTAAAATACAAAAAAGTCTCACTGAGAAAAGGCACTGTATTAAAACTACAAATAAGTGGAAAAAACTTGACACATTAAAAATATTTAGGCTGCCCTCGACCATCAAGTCCTACAGAAAAAGGTCTGCCTTGGAGCCTTTCTGTGTTTAGTCCTTCCTCCCTCAGGCAACCTTTTTGTGGGGTCCTGAGTGAGAGCTCAGAAAGCCCTGTGTATTTGACTTTTTGTTTTCTTTCTTTTTTTCCATTAAGTTTATTGGTACATTTTAGGTATACAATACAGTTACATTCCTCATTGGGATCTTGTACCTTTACATGACATATCTTGGTTTTTATTTTTTCCCCATTCCTAGCCCTCCCTTCACCCCCTCCACCCTTCCCTATTTACAAAGACTTTGTTTCCATGTTTTTCCTTTTCTCATTATTTTTTATTTCCCTTCTTTCCTTTCCCCTACCCCTCCCACTTCCCTTGCTCCTTTAGACCTTTTCTTCCTATTACACATTATCAATTATACATTTTTTTAAAATTACAATATCAAGATTTAGAGGACATTAACTCAGATTTTGAAGAATTTAAAAGGATACAGAAAGCATATTACAAAAATCTTTTTTGAAATAAATTTGACAACTTCTATGAAGTACCTTGGAAGACCAATTAATGAAACTGACTCTGGAAGAAACATAAAATTTGAATAGCACCTATTAAAGAAAGTGTATTCCTAGCCTGAAAACCCACTTATATGACAACAATAGGGTCATACACATTTTAACTGATGAATTATATCAAACATTTAAAGCAGAAAAAAGAAGGAAAACGTCTCCATTCGTTTTAGGAAGTCAACATTGTGCTAATACTAAAACTGGATAAAGATAATAGAAGAGAAAAGTACAAACATAGATAAAAATTTGTTTAACAAAACAATTAGAAGTCAGATCTGGCAGTAGTAGTAAGTAGTTTTAGTATAGGGATGGCACTTTGGACTTTTTGTTTTCTGAGACAGGGTCTCACTATGCAGTCCAGGCTGGCCTTGAACTCACTATGTAGCCCAGGCTGGCCTTGAGCTTTCCAGTGATCTTCTTGCCTGAGCCTCCCAAGTGTTGGGATTATAGGTGTGTGCCACCACACTCGGTTCCTCTGTGTACTTTCCTACTTGGCTGCTTTTAAGTGTCCATAATAAAACTTATTTTCCATTAACACACACAGACATATGCCACTTAGAGATTATCGCTTAGGTTTCTACTGCCTAAATCTTCAAATACTGTGAATTAAACAATTTTAATCAGAGAAGCCTTGTAAACTCTTATGGCTCGACTGACTAGCAGAAAATCCCCCATGACAAATTTTTAAATTCAACAAATTACTCTCTAATCCTTGACAATATTCTATGGAACTTAGCGCTCTGCAAAACACACATGATGAAGGAAAACATAGTACTACTAAAGGGATTTTTACCTGATGGAATCTTTTAAGATGGAGAATTAGGATCGCTGGAACAGCAGAAATGAGTAATTGCTTCCTGGCATTAGTATAAACTCCTTCTGCTTTCTTTTCTGTATAAAATACAATAATTTTAAAACTATTTTATACATATATTTATACATACAGAAGCTTCATGTTACATTTTTAAAACATTAAAGAAATGGGACTTCTGATTACCGGGTGTCTCTATTTCTTTCCAAAAGACTACTAAAATGAGTTTAGCAGGGAATTTTTTAAACACATAATGACAAAGAATGGAGAGATGACACCTGCCAAAAAACTTTGGGAGCTGGAAAGCAAACAGACTAGGAGTAACTTATACCAGTGTCCTTCTGCCAAACACCACCAGAAGCAGAACTATAGTTTAATAAGTTGAGTTTATTACTCTGCAGCAAAGGAAGAATCCACAATATGGGTAATCATGGGACATTTCAATAAGAGTTTGTTAAAAAGGCTTTATGAGGGCTGGGGATTTAGCTCAGTGGTTCCACCGCCTGGCTCGAAAGCACTAGGTCCTGAGTTCGATCCCCGGTACCCAAAAAAACCCAAAACAAAACAGGATTTGAATATGGACAACTGCACACTTAATTATAAATTGGTATTTTTTCCCTTCTCCCATCTAGTCATTTCCTTAATTACTAGTGTATTAAGCATGTCTTTATTCTGATGCTTTGATATCTATAGCCTGGTTGACACTGGAGGGACAGCTTCTCCCGGAGCTACTTCATAGAGATAGTGAACAATTAATATGCACATTTCATATGCAGACCAATTGTCCCGAATCCATACCCCATCAACCTCCTTTATTGGACTGTTATATCCTGGGCCACCATCCATCTGCCTAATCATCCCAGGGCCAGGTACCAGTTAATTAGAGATAGCCCCTATACTTAAGAGCCTGATAAAATTATTCGAACAAGATAATACAGTCTTTTTTACCCTGTCTTACCAATTCCTTCCCTTAGAAACTATATTCTCTTCCTGACTGCTCCTAGTGCTTCCCCATGGGGCCCTGTAGTGCATGGCATGCTCCACTTCTTGGGAACCATAACTATTTTTTCAATTGCAACCACTTCCTGATCTCTTGGCTTTGTTGTTCCTGAATAAGAATAATTCCTATGTTTTAAAACAACTAGTCACTAAGAGTATTCTTTCTATTTAATTAAGACCAGAGGCTCACTGAAAATTTCGACAATCCTCCTTTTCCCATTTTGCTTTGTTCAACTAAACACAGTGATTATATGACTAGTTTCATAACATACAAATATTTAAGATCTTCAATTTATATCTTAAGCTTACAACATATTGATGGGACTAATGAAAGACATTAACTCCCTGAAGATACAACCAAAAGATTTGGGAAATTTTTTTCAGAAAGATTTTTGATAGCTAGTTCCCTCAAATAAAATTATGTGGATTTTCATTTTCAAAGCAGAGGTGTATACTGCTTGCTCTTTGATTTATTTCAACAAAAATCAATTGAAAAGTGGTCAAAAATGTACTTATCCCATGTCTTAAGTGCTGAGGACAATTATGAGTAAGACAGTTCCTGTGCCAAGCAGTTCAAGTATGGAAAGAAAGGTCTCAGATTCCTCCACTTGGGATCTGTAACCCACTAGTCACTGATAATCCAACAATAATACAAAAACAAATTAGGCTATTTACCTGCAGAACCAGTTTCCTTTTGGTATTTCTGTTTCTTTTCAGTACAATTCTCACAGAGAAGCTTATTATTCCCCATTAGTAATTCCATGGATGTAAACTGGTAGAGGCAGGACTGAACTGAACATTCTTTAGAAGTAGTTACATAGCTCTGAGAAAGGGTCTGAAAAGCATTTTGGGGACTGTGAGACCTCATATATTTCTCCTCTGAGAAATTACTTGGAACATTCAGTGGCTGATTTTCTCTGTCAAAATCTCCATCTCCAATTATGGTGCTGCTCAAACAAAGCTGAGAAATAGCTTCAGCCATTCCCTCGTTGCCACTGCCTGTCTCCTTGGCGTGTGGCACTTCCCTGCCTGATGGCTGGGGAAGGCACCCATCCAGGTGCACACAAGATTCGCCACTAGGTCGGAAGAGAACTGTGGGCTTCAGCGCACTTTCGGATTCCGAGGCCTCGCTGTCGGCATCAGCGCTGCTCTCAGACTGACTGGCGGCCTTCTCGCTGCCCTCGCTGGGGCTTTCGTTCAGAGAGGCCTCGGTGCCCACAGTGCTCAAAGACGCTGAGGGCTCTCCTCTCAACCCAAAACTGGCATTTTTCTGATGAGTAACAGTTTTCTCTTCTCCAGATGACAACTGTCTTATATGTCTTCTGTCATGATTCTGTAAGTTGACAGTGTTTTCAGAGAAAAGAATCTTGTGACCTTATTGAAAATAAATGTCAATAAGTCCCATTTAACTGTTCCACAATTATTAAATAAATACTGTACTTTTCTGAGATCCATTTCCTAATTCTACCTGAACTAAGAACAATAGAAGATATACAAATATGTACTTCTAACTCAAAAGTAAAGCTTTACACAAGAAACTAACAATAATGGTTACCAGTTTATAGGGAGAGGTTTTTTTATAGAAGAGAGCTATGAGGGAGACTTTTTTTTTTTTTTTTTGAGACAGGGTCTCCCTTGTAGTTCAGGCTGGACTCAACTCTCAGCGAGATCCTCCTGTTTGTCTCTCGAGTGCCGGGGCTATGAGAGTGCACCACCATGCCTGGCTAAGGGAGGCTTTTCAATAAGCCTTTCCTGTTTTGTTTTGTTCTTTTTTATTTTGGTGCAGTGAGTTGTACACAGGGCATTCACACTGACAACCTACATGCCCAACCCTGTATATATTTATTTTGATAGGGTCTCTCTAAATTGCCCAGGCTATTAAGACAGTGTTGCCTGGCTGCCATAGCTCTGAAAGAGAATATTTTATTTGTATCTAGACTTTAATTTGCCTAATAGTTGCTACTTTTTGATCAGACTAAGTGGTGTCAACCCAGTTTCTTGAGCCAGGCCTGGTAGCACACGCCTATAATCCCAGCACTTGGGAGTCTGAGGCAGGAGGATCTTGACTCCAGTTTGAGGCCAGCCTGGGCCACATAGTGAGTTCAAGGCCATCTTGAACTGCATAGTGAGATTCTGTCTCAAAAAACAAAACACAGGGGCTGGGGATTTAGCTCAGTGGTGCTGCTGCCTGCCTCGCAAGTGCAAGGTCCTGAGTTAGATCCCAGGTAGCAAAAAAAACCCACAAACAAAAACATGAAATAATCAAACCTGAACTAATATGGCCTCTAGATCTAACTGTCTTAAAGAAGAAATGAAGGACACAGAAAAATCTGTTAACACCATGAGAAGGCAACAGAAAATGAAATATTACTGAATATGGAAAACTTTTAAAAAATCAGCAAGTGCTAAAAAAGTTAGAGGGAAACTGTAGATTAAAGAAATATGACAATCAATTGCAATCCAAAGATCTTTGTTAAGAAACACCTAAATTCAAACTTTAAAAAGCAAAAGCTGAGTACAAAACAATTACAGAAATTTAGATAATGAATGAATACTTGGTGTTACTGAGAAGTTACTGATATTTTTATTTATGATGATGTTACTGTGGTTATACTTTTATAAGGAAAGCCTTGTATATTTTTTTTCTTTTTGCAGTGCTAGGTATCAAACTAAGGGCTTTGAGGTGCTAGATAAGTACCACAGAGCTACTCTCAACCCTTAAAGAGTATCTTTTAGAAATATACTTTGAAGTGTATATTTGGGATTTATTTCAAAATAATCTGGGATGGGTAAAGGGAAGAATATGGGTAGATACAGAAAAGTCCAATTAGTCATAAGTTGATAATTATGAAGCTGAAAAATGGGGATACTGGACTTGATTATGCGATCTTCTTTACTTTTGTATATACTTGAAACTTTTCTGAATAAAAAGTGTTAAAACCAGATGCCTAACAAATACTCATAGACTGACTAACCTTATCTTTAGATGAAGGATACTTCTTGGCAGCTCTGGGTTGATAAGCACTTTCTACAGCAACAGTACCGCTGTACTGATCAGGGTCTGCCTCCTGTAAGCTTCTGTTTTTATTCACTTTTCCCAAAAGCACAGGTTTTGAAACCTATTAGGATGCGGTATACATAGCAAACTGTTTTAGCAAATAAATTCTGGATATTATCTTCTTTTTAAAATTCCTAACTCACTTGAAACACAAAAGGGTAATTTTTTTTAGAAACTCAAAATACAAAGCATAAGAATTTAAATTCCTAGAGAATAAGAACTATATCATGCTTCATGTAACCCTGCATAAAACCAATATCAAACTTAATTATGTATAAAAAGATAGGCTCCCATATGTCTAATATACTCAACAAATGTCTAAGTAAATGAATGAATAAATATTTTTACAAAAGCTTCATGATTACTTTTTTCCCTTACCCTTTCTTCTATTATAGGAAGTGAAATATCAATGAAAGGATCTTTCACTGTGGAGATCTTCAAAAGAAAACAGATTGAGAACTTCAATTAGAATTCTAATATAGACATAGTATATAAAGTATCAAAGAAATCAAACTTCCTGGCAACTTAAAATTTTAAGTTTAAAACAAAGTACAAAATGTTAAGAAAAAGCCATAAAAAAGCAGAGATATCAACAGTATTTTGTAGATTCTTTAGAATAATTCTATTTTTAAAAATATTTCCCGGGCTGGGGATTTAGCCCAGTGGTTCCGCTGCCTGCCTTGCAAGTGCAAGGACCCAAGTTCGATCCCCGGTACCCAAAAAAAAAAAATTTCCTACTTTTGTGAGAAAAAAATCAACTGCTATGTTGAATATTCTAGAAATTTAAGTGATCCATCATATAGACATATTCTGTATGTGACAGGCTAGAATAATATATAATTTATAATCCTAGAGGGGGGAGAAAAGTCCTCCATAACCTGGGACAAGAAAAATGGATATAAAAACTTCCTTTTACCATTAAAATCTGACAAAAGTTTAAACCTATCAAAGAAATATCCATACTAAGCAAATGAAAATCTACAAAAATTTATACATGCTTTAAGTTTTTGTTAAAGATGGCATTTAAAATGAAAATTATTTTGAAATCCAAAAATGAGTACACATATACACACACATAAAACTTCAGTAAGTCATATAAATACAAAATTTCAATCAGACGTCATAGAATCACCGTTTTATGTCACTATATTATTTCAACTGGAATTACATTTTAGAACATTTCAATGTAACGTAGTTACTGTTTTCACAGAAGTTTCTCATTTCAGTCTAAACAGGAAGTTAATATATTTCAGTATATTAAGATAGGTTAAAAGGTCAAAAGGGAAATCACACATTTACTTTAAAAATTAATTAAAAGTTATGTCTCTTTCTAGGAGTGCAGGGTATATTTTTTAAAAGGCTTTTAGGACTGTCATAAATTTTTAAAATGACTGTTCATTGTTACATGTGAAAGAAAACATAATAAAATGATGCGATTTTAATCTATTCCATAAAGTGAATTTCAGAATACCTACACTTGCACATTCTTCACACATGACTGTGCTAGTTAATTCACCAATAAAGATCCGATCTATGAAGTTCATTTTCACACCTTCTTTTCCGTATGCTGTAAAAATCATACTTTTTTAACCAAAAAATCAACCATCCAACAGTGTTAAATGTTATTATCTATTCAAAAGTAATCTGAATTGGGCAAATTTCCTGTATCACACTGAATAACATTTTACTATAAAAGTTTATACTGTCTTTTTCTCCCTTACAATTTTGTAGAGGAAATTTGACTATTAACTACCATACTCTCCAAGAAATAGTTCTTAAACTAGAATTTTTCTTAGAATTGTTCTTAAACTAGGGCTAGGGATTTAGTTCAGAGGTTCTGAGTTCAATCCCGGTACCAAAAACAAACAAACAAACAAAAAGAATAGTTCTTAAACTTAAGAGGTGAGCAAGAGCATTCATACCACACCTCAGCTTCTCCTATGAAACCTTTCAAAGACTCTGCATCTAACACCAAGGTAAACAGAAGAATTGGGGAAAAGATTATGCTTTCAGGACTGCAGTTGCCAGGATCGTGGCTATGAAAAACAGCTGAAAAGACAAGTAAACACAGTATAGTGTAAGGAATTAACTTGGGCAATTAAAAACTTGTCTAACAATATATGCAAACATGCTTAATAATACTTCTACAAGTTAAAATTACTTTTCTTAGGATGCATTTACAGATCAAAAAAGACTGCCTTTTTTTTTTTTTGGTACCGGAGATCGAACTTGGGTCCTTGTGCTTGCGCAGCAGGTGGCGAAACCACTGAGCTAAATCCCCGGCCAAAGACTGCCTTTGATATAATTTAAAATAATCTGGGGTTGGGGGAAAATAGATTAAATATAATAAGCTACAAATGAGTTTAAACTGGGCAATAAGTACAAGAGGCTGCATTATACTATTATCTCTACTTTAATAGAAATTCAAAAGTTTCCTTAATAAGCTATGAGGGAGAAAGTATATTAATAAATATTCACTTTCTTTTCAACTTCTCTTCTGTCTTTTTTTGGCCTCTACCTTCATGTTTCATATAAATAGCACTTAAAATCATTTAAAGTATTATCTCAGGCACTGAATGACAGCAGATTTATATCTGACATATTAATAAACATTTATTAACTACATAACTATTTAGAAATGCTATAGTAAATTAAAGTGTTTCATTAAGAAAAACTATACAAGGGAGCCAGCCGGGTGTGGTGGCATGTAATCCCAGCACTCCGGAGGCTGAGGCAGGAGGACTGCCACCAGTTCAAGGCCAGCCTGGACTACATAGTGAGTTCAAGGCCAGTCTGAGCTACATAGCAAGACCCTGTCTCAAAAAAACCCACAAAACTGCACAAGGAATTAAAATGGAAAAGATTACAGAAATGGAAAGAAAAACTGGACTGTTATTCCAAACATGCACTAGATGGCACTATCCTAACACAATATGGAACATACTTGAGAAAATCTTCAATGTTTAACTCTAATGCAATTTTAGAGCACACAATAACAATGTATCTTTCTTTATAAATTACAGACATGTAGTACGAAAATTAGAAAAATCTAAAAATAGAAGTTAGAAAAGAAATAAGTAAAATATATGTTTTAAGATATCTAAAAATGAGGACAAAGTTGGGCCAGGTGGTACAGGCCTGTAATCCAATCACTATGGGAGGCTGAGGCAGGAGGACTGCAAGTTTGAGCCTACTCTAAGCAACTTAGTGACTTAATGAGGCCCTATCTTGAAATAAAAAATGAAAAGTGGTTGTAATGTAGCTCAGTGCGAAGGCCCCAAGTTCAATCCCCCAGTACTGCAAAAAATTAATTAATTTAAAAAGGGACTTCATACTAACACTAGTTAATATCTAAAGGCAGAATGTACACTTAGGACTAGGTAAATTGTTAATATCATATTCATAAACTCCTATTCATAAATATGTGATCCACTTTACTTAATCATTGTTTCTGCCCCATATTTCAACTGATGAAAACAGCAAATATTAAGAGCGCCCAGTGAGTCTTTGACTTACAGTGCTCTCTTCAGTAGGTGGCTTCTCTGCAAGAGCCTTTGGTGCACTCAAGCACTATAGTTAGACAAAACTAGATAAGACTCATAAATCTATTTATCTAAGTATCAAAATGATACAACATAATAAATATGAACTTCAAAGGGAAATTGCCATTTTCAACTATTTTTCAAGTCCGCCTTAGAAAACCTTACATAGAAGCATCAGTAACAATCTGTATATGTGATATTAGCTTTACTTTTAAAAAATTCACATGCATGCATTCTAACATTTTCTTTGTCCCACTACAGCATCTTATAGTCACTGGTGTAAGTATATCCTCCTAAGGCCACACTACTTTAGAGAATTAGTTTACATAATGCTCAGGGGGTTTTTCCCCTGAAAAGTAACTTTTACTTTTTCTTCTAGAAGAATATTTTAACAGCTGAAGAGTCAACATACCTTTGACTTTTTTTCTAGTTTCATCATCAGCAGTTTTAGTAGTTGGGTTGTTAAATGCTTTTAGAATGCTACCTTGTATTCTCTGTAAAACAAAGTTAATAGAATCAGATCTAGTGCTAATTAACTCAGACCTTATCCTCTTAATAAAAAGACTTTCAAGTACCAAGGTACACTGTTGGATCTCAATTCCCTAGCCTAAAAATAAATGTGTGACTTTTTAAAAAAATAAAATATGCCCCTCTATTCATAGTTCTAAAAATTCATGAATGAGTAACTTTCTAATGCCAAATTCTCACAAGAGTCAAAATTACTATGTTTAGGTTCTCTCTTAGGTTTAAAGTGTTTTTATTAGTCTACAAAAGCAAGCAATCTAGACTGCTTTTTCTTATAGGCTTAGAGTAAGTTTATTCCTTCTCTCTTTATCTCGAAAATGACATTACTTAATCAGGACAAAAAACAAAACACAAGTGACAGACCACATAAAATTTCTTGTCTAAGAAGAAACCTTTAAAGGGCATGTAAAAAAAATTGAGATGTGTTATATACATGTACCAACTCCCCACAATGAATGCAATCATTATGTGCTGCAAACATGTACTAATAAAAATAAAAAATTTTAAAAATAAAAAGATCATTAATATAAAAGCTATATATTAATAAAAATTAAAAATTAAAAGAGAAAACATTATATCAAGCTGGTCACTATGCTATGTACAATACGTGCACACACACACACACACACACACACACACAACTAAAGTCCAGAATATCAATTAGTATCATAACAAAAAGAAATGAAAATTGAAGAGAATTAATACATGAATCAAAAGTTGATTCTTTGGGTAGGGGTTAAATAAATCCCCTAGGTAAGATAATAGTGCAATATATTATATCACACCAAAGAAATATGAGAAACCACTAACAAAATTAAAGAAATTTTAAATAATCCTAAGAGACCACTTTGCTCAACTTTCAGGTAATTATATCTGAAAACTTAGAAAATAACACAGTAGACAATTTTCCAGGAAAACATAGTTGCTAAAATTAACCCCAGGAGAGACAGAAAACCCTCTAACTTCTGGGGAAGAGGTTACACTGTTTAGTACTCCTTACGAAAAGCCACAGGCCCTAACAATTTCACAGAGGAATACCACCAAACATATGTTCCAGGACATAGAAAAGAGTAAACTTTCAAATTATTTTCATAAAGCATAATACACATTTTAAAAAACTAATAATGTATGCATTCACCAGTATCACTTATGAAAAAGTCCAAAAATAGCAACACAGAATAAATACAGCAGCACCTTAAAAGAACAGTGCATTGTGACCGAGAGGCTTTTAATTGTGACCCAGGAGTGCAGGTATATCAGGAAATATAATAATATAAATCATCATATTAATTGATTTAAGGAGAAAAATTATAAAATCCCTAGTTTAATAAGAAATGACTGAAATGAAAAACTATCATGAATAATAAAAGAATAGTAGGATATATGAAAATGAAGTCAATAGACTTCTTACATGAACAAAAACCAGTTGAACCCAGAAAATACAGAGCAGCCATCAATCTAGCCTTTCCGGACCAGAGAGTTAGCACACAGTTCCCCATGCACCTCTGCCAGATAACAAGCCTCACTGAGAACACATTTGTTTTATTTTTAATTTGTATTAGTATACATTTGCATTACATAATGTTTACATTCGTTGTGGGGAGTTGGTACATGTACATAACACGTCTTAATTCTTTCTATGTCTCCTTCCCCTCCCCTCCCTCCATCTCATGGTCCCCTTCCTATTTGCAAATGATCTAGCTGCCTGTTTCTTCCTATCTTTCATTTTACTCTTTAATTTATTTATATTTTGGGTTTCTCATGTAAAAGAAACCTTGCGATATTTAAGCTTGTGTGTCTGATTTATTTCACTTAATATTATGGCCTCAAGGTGCAACCATTTTCCTACCAATGACTCAAATTTATCCTTCTTTATAGCAGAAAGCCAGGGCCAGGGATTTAGCTCAGAGGCACCGCACCTGCCTCACAAGCACAAGGTCCTGAGTTCGATCCTTGCTACCAAAAAAAAAAAAAAAAGAGTTCCCTATATCAAAAAGCCAGATCGTATTCCATTCCAGAGGCTCTCTCAGTTTATCTTCTTTTAGGATCCCTCAGCCAATAATAGCAGAAGTTTGTGCTTGCTTCCCAGTTTGGAAAACTAAATAATTGACATTGTTTGAGTACACAGGTAGCTCTCAAGACTATGAGAAAAACAATGGAATGATTTTTGTAGAAGTCAAAATAGTGTGTATTTATGATGAAGAATTTTGTTTTATTTCTGTTTTGGCTTTTTGTTGTTGTTGTTGTTCATTTGTTTTTTGGATTTGAAATCAGGTCCTCCCACACACTAGACAAGCACTCCACCACTAACCTACAGCCCTTTTTATTTTTGAGACAAGACCTTGATAAGTATCCCAAGCTGGGCTTCAACCTGTGATCTTCCTGCCTCACCTCTTACGTCACTGAGATTACAAGCCTGGCCGAGGGACAAGTATTTAAAGAGGAACAAGCAGCTTCTATGATATTAATAATAATACTTTGTGTGTGGGTGTGTGTGTTTCTAGGGATGAAACCCAGAGGCTTGTACATGCCAGGCAAGTATTCTATCACTGAGTGACATACCCAGCCCAATAGTCTATTTAGTTTAGTTTTGTTTTGTGTTTTTTTCCGGTACCAGAGATCGAACTCAGGACTTTGCACTTGCCAAGCAGGCACAGCTGAGCTACATCCCTAGCCCTACTTAGTCTGTTTTTTAACTTGGGGTTGAGGGTAAGGATGGAGAGAAGTGGTAGTTGAAATTGTTTCTTGCTATGTATTAAACTGCATATTTATATATATATATATATATATATTTTATGTGTGTGCATGACATATGTTGTGTAACATAAGTTTTTAATGTCCTGACCTCCAACAATTGTAAAAACAAGTTGCATTCATTAACTGAGTTATAGTTCCATTCCTGTAACTGCTATTTTCATTAAATCTTATGGTAGTAAATGCAAGACTCAAAACACTTAATTATTTACAAAGTAGGCATAAAAGTAAACATGAAATAATTCACACCACATTACACTGTTATGAAATACATGCTAAGGAAATCAAAACAATGAAATGTCTCCTAGAAGATCTTCAAATACTGAGATAACCTCTAACTCAGATTCAGTAAATCTGAGTTAATATACCGCAGATATTATCTAAGCTAAAGTTAATTTTTATCCTTTGAAGATTTTATTGAACCAAAATGAAGAAATTAGAATGATATAATTCTATGTGGAATTATTTAATGGACTGAAATGCAAAATTCTAATAAATACCAGTATATTCACTTTATAGCCTTTTAAGCAGCTAAAGACAAAGGCCTCTAATGTAAATTAAAACTATTCTAAAACTTAAAGTTTTTACTAATTCACATATGAATTTCAATGATTAAAGACTCTGCCATATTCTGAAATGTAAAATTATACACAAGCTAAAAGACACCCACCACTCAAAAAAAGACTAAAACAATGTCATTGTTTAAGTGATTAACTCTTAATGTTAAGCTTCTGTTTTTTTAATGCATCCTAAGTACAAATTTATATTTTCTGCTCTAAACTTTTAAGGGTTCATTAAAATGGTAATTTATTAAGTTACATATTGAATAAAATAAATGGGTTTAGGTCCTCATTTTTAGGACCCAGACTTTGGACCATTTAGATTAAAAGAAAAAAAGGGACACTTTGGTCAGGGAGGTAATTATAACTGCAGCACATTAATCAATTAGCAGGATAAAAGTTCAACTACTGAATATCTCCATCCTGAATTTCTTTTTTTTTTCTTTGGTCCCGGGGACTGAACTCGGGCCCTTGTGCTTGCAGGGCAGGCGGCAGAACCACTGAGCTAAATCCCCAGCCATCCTGAATTTCTTTCAAAAACAAGAGTCAAACACTGTACAGTCTAAGTTAAGCTAAGATATTCTACCTTTAAAATAATTCTATCCAGGCCCGAGATTTAGCTCAGTGGTTCCACCGCCTGCCTTGCAGGCACAGGGTCCCAAGTTCTATCCCCCCGTACCAAAACAAAACAAAACAAACAAACAAACAAAAATAATTCTGTCCAACAATGTATTGAGATGATATATTTTAAGATAATAAAAATGCAGTATGAATTTAGTTGACAGCTCCAATTAGAAAAAAAGCAAAGCAGCACAAATTTGTAAGTTGAAAAGGGTGTCTATAAAAGAATTGCTTTTAGTAAATGTGATATATATTTCTGTTTATGAAAAATATATAATGTCTGCACAAATGATCCATTAAGAGTTGTATTCAATTCAGCAAGAATATATTCCTCAACTTTATAATCAAAAGAAAAGACTGTAATGAAACAATATGAAAGGAGGTCAGTAGTTTTCAGTCATTACTGAAAGATTCTGGTGGCAGACATAATACTGTAGCCTTTCTTCAATCAAAAAGCACATGGCAGTGACACTGCCCAACCACACACGATTAACAGCTGTGGCATTCCCAGGCCAGACAATGCAGCTCCTGCCTGGGTCACTGTAACTGACCAAACAACTGTTCTTGCTATGAGACTGAATACATCCACAGACCTGACATTGCAATTTTGTCACATCATCTAAAGGCTGCAAATAGCAGAAGAAAGATGAGTTTTCAAAAACCAATGCATACTGCTTGTGTTTTTACGACACTGTGCATCCTAATGCACCATTCTGATCAAATAATAATTTAATTGTACCACAGGGTGCCTGCCATCAGGTCAAAGAAGTGAAACAGAAAAAATGAAAGATTTTGTTGTTTTGCTTATAAAAAGAAAAAATGCAAAGAAATTTTTAATCCATTTACAATGATATATGACCACCATGTAATAAACAGTTCTAGACTCTTGAAAATGGACAAAGGTAAATGAGGTGAGTACTTTCTAGACTTACTTTTCTGCCTTTATATCCCTTAGATATATCTTCCTTGGCCTAGATTTTTAAGACTCTCTCTTTTAGGGCTGGGCATTTAGCTCAGCGGTTTCACCGCCTGCTGCGAAATGGCAAGGACCTGAGTTCGATCCCCAGTACCAAAAAAACAAACAAACAAACAAAAAAACCCAACAACAACAACAAAGACTCTCTTTCTCTTCTTTGTTTATTTGTTTGTTTTTGAGATAAGGCCAAAAATCTCTATGTTGCCCAGGCTAGCCTCAAGTTTCTGGGCTCAATCAATCCTCTTGCCTCAGCTTCTCAAGTACCTGAGGCTATGGGTGTGCACCACCCTACCCAGCTAAGATTCTCTTTTCTTTAAACTAGTTTGAACTGATTTATCTCATTTATAGCCAAATGGCATTAATAAAGGATAATGAGGCTATAAAAAAGATAAAAGAAAATATTACATAAGGAATAAAAAGTATAGGACACCAAAAAATCAAATGACTTCTTTTGTATTTTAAAATTATAGTAGAATTTCTTTGTTGTGGACCCTTTCTTAAAGAGAATATGCAACTCTCTTAAGTGAAATAAATAGGACACACACGTGTAAATACCAAAGTTTCTCTAGTGTGAGAAACTGAAAGTGTAAATAAGGACTAAAAGAGAATATGCAATTAAACATTAAGAAACCTGACCTTTGTTTCTTCTGTCCTCACTGCATCCAACAAATAATGAAGAAGCTCCTGACTATCCTGTTGTTGGAAACCTTTAAATCGAGGTGCCCTATGATTTAAAAACAAATCAGGAAAGAAAACAATAATCATTCCACAGGTGATCGACAATGTTATTCTTACTTAAAATCACTTTGAAATAACAGTCAATGATACAATTTACTACTTTTTCAACTAAGGAGGAAAAAAATGTGATACTTGTTCTAATCAGGATGAGCTTATAAGTGTACACTGAGAACAAAATGGCTATAACTTATTAAACAACTATTTTAAGTTGAGTATAGTACTAACAGTTTTACACATTTTAAGTCATAATGTCCTCAATCTGGTTAAGACACATTATTTCCTCCAGCTTATATATAGGAAGGCTTAGAAGTATTTAAACAATTTGCAAAATCATATAGCTAGAAAAAAAAAAAGCATTCAAACCCAAGACACTGTTATTTATCTTTCTACTTTAAAGAATGAACAGAAAGGCAAGTATTTATATTAAAATCTAGGACTACAAATTGCTATCTCTGTGAATGTATCTTTAAGATTTGATAATTAGAGTTCTTGTGTAATTAAATATCTTTTGGTAGCATAAGACCAGTTTACAATTATTTCACTATGATATACATATGAAAACATACTCATTTGATATAGACAACAACACTGTTAAAGAATTTATAAAAACTGTGAACTGCATTTTACAGTGGAGAGAACTGCAGAACCAGCTAAGAGCTGCGGAAATCAATCAGGTCTTCTGAGTCCAGAATTTCAAGAATCTTCCTCACTGAGCATTCTCCTAGGAACGCTCTGATGCGAGCCCCCAACTCAGGTGTGAGCCCAAAGAGCTAAGTGAAGCAAGAATGAATCTAGCTTGTAAGAGGAAACACCATTCAGGTCTCTTTGCCAAGTAGCAGCAAATAACTCCATGATGCTGAGAATATTGTCATTTATTCCCCCACTAGGCTCCCCTTTCTGCATGTGGTAGAGGGCACTGGTCTCCTAGATCAGAGACAAGGAAGGACAGAAACCAAGAGGGACACAAACTCCATGGGTCATCATGGCTGGCATCACGACAAGCAGAAACTGCACAACACTATATTTGAGCTGCAGATTCCAGGAAAGGTCAGGGGAGTGGAAGATGACTAAAGGGGGAAATGGGAATTTTTCTGGGATCTTCACTAGCCAGGTGGCAAGGAGTACAAGGAGGGAGTTTATGCCTTTTAAAGCAAAGACAAAAAAAAAAATAAACAAAGACACAAAGCTGGGTGTAGTGGCACACAACTGTAATCCCAGCACTTGGGAGGTTGAGACAGGAGGATCACAGCAGTTCAAGGCCAGCCTGGGCAACATAGTGAGATTCTGTCACAAGAGAGGAAAAAAAAAAAAAAGCAAAGATACCGCAAGGAGACCACCCCTGAACAAAAATGAAAATGTCACTACCACGTCTCTTCCAGTTCCATCTCAGCCATGCATGAACTACTTACTGCCTTCTAAATGAACCAGTGAAGAAAACGTAATAAAACTGAAAAAAAAACACCACACACACAATGACTTACAGACTCTCTAATACAGCCTATTTGAGCTACCAATGTCAAAAAACCTTCAAATTTAAAGACTACAAAGAAAATCCATCAAATTATAAAAATATTCAGCCTATTCATAATAAAGGAAACACTAAATATTCACAGGAAGTTTAACTCAGTAAAAGCGTTACTGCGAGAAAGAAGAGAAAATTAAAAACCTTAATACGGCTAGACATGGTAGTGCATGCCTGTAATCACAACTAGTCAGGAGGCTGAGGGAGAAGTATCACAAGTTCAACGGGAGGCTGACCAATTTAGCAAGACTCTCATTTAAAAATGTAAGTAGTGGGCTGGGGATTTAGCTCAGTGGTTCCGCAGCCTGCCTTGCAAGCACAAGGTCCAGAGTTCGATCCCCAGTACCAAAAAAAAAAAATGTAAGTAGAACAAAGTCCTGAGTTCGATTCCTAGTACCAATAAATAAATAAATGTAAACAAGGGAGATGCAGCTCAGAGGCAGAGTGCTTGCCAAGTATGTGCGAGCCCCTGGGTTCAATCCCCAGAACCACAAAACAAAAGCACAAAGCAACTTCAAGATGTAATAGGAGAATGTATGTATAAGCACAAAACAGGAGACCATCAAGAAAGAGAAAAATTTGGAACAAGAATCTGTGGAGCTGTTTTCTGGGTAATGGTGAATTAGACATAGTCCAAAAACTCACTCACTATACTACAAACATATTGACAAACTATACATAGAGGAAAAAAGTATAAATGGGATTCAGTATAAAGTAAATCCCACAGAGCAAAAATAGAATATAAACCCATAATAGGCAAAGAAAAAAACAAACAAATAAGCAAAACAAACAAACAACAAAACCAGACTCATTGGGCCTAAAAGAGCTCGGCACTGAGGGGTAAAGGCAAGAACCAGAGCCAGGCTCATTAGTACTTCAGGTAGCCTCCTCTAGAGCCAGAAAGGAAGCCCTTAGGTAAACACTGCCTGAGGCTACAGAGAGCACAAACCGAGCTGAGGAGGCTGAGCCAGGCTTTCACAGACTCTCACATTCCCACGATGCGCAACACAGATGTAAAGGTGAACCCATAAGACACTAGACCTCCAAGTCCAGCCTCAAGACTTAGCGTGAGTCCACCTTAAAATTGTCAGGCAGAGACAGGAATAAATAAGAGAAGGGAGGGATAGAAGACAGGAAGTGGAAGTGGTGAGAGTGGTAGAGGAAGAAGGAAGGAGTGGAAAAACAGAAAGCAGAGGAAACAAAGATGAGGGAGAATGAACAAAGACCTACTCTATGTTCTTTTTTTTTTTTGGTATGGAGGATAGAACTTGGGTCCTTGTGCTTTTGAGGCAGGCAGCAGAACCACTGAACTAAATCCCCAGCCCACAAAGACCTACTCTAAATGACCCTACAAACCAATAAGACACATGAAAAAATTTAATGCTGAAAAAAATCAACAATTAGAATGAATTTGCATTATCTCAAGTAAATTGCATAAAATTGTCCAAAAATGTTACAGTATGTTGAAAATGTACAAAAGCACAAAATAAATGTATGTCAATTAAAAACTAGATATTAATAAAGATAGGAAAAAATTAACATGTGGATATTAATAAACTAACCAATTAAAAATACTAGCAACAAGAATATAAAACTGAAGCAGGATAGAAAAAGTAAGATAGGTAGAAGAAAAATCATAATTTAAAAAATTTTTCTTAAGCGAGGTATAGGGGCACACGCCTGTGATCCCAGCACTTGGGAGGTTGAGGCAAGAGGATTGCAGTGAGTTTGAAGCTAGCCTGGGTTACATAGTTGAGTTCAAGGCCGGCCCAAATGACACAGTGAGACCCTGTCTCAAAAAAACAAAAAATAAAATAAAATTGTACTTTTAATAAAAAACTGCAGGTTCAGGACACAAACCCAGTCAAAACTTTCTAAGGTCCTTAAAGATACAATAAACCTGGGCTATTCCCCTTTACCTGTAAATGGACCTTTTTCAGCTGTGAGTAGACCATCCTTTTCACCTGTAAAATGGGCCTTTCCCTAGTGATGGTGGTCACCTATGAATGGGCCCTCACCTTTCCCTGCATAAAGAGCTGTCTCATCTGTAAACTGAATTCCCATCTTTCCACAGATTCACAAATTTTACAGATTTCTACCCCTACAAATACACCTAGCTCAAGGCCATGAGTGCCTCTCTCGAAGGCACACACACTATTTTCTTTGAGTATGTACTTTGATTTCTGCTGTATAAACCTTTTTATGCCTCTTACTGACTGGAAATGCTTTTTCTGTGATGGAAGTCAGAAAGCCTGGTAACCTGTCCCATGGGTCAGGTGAGTATCTCTGATTTGTGGATCTCCTTGGATCCAGTGACATTATCCCACATAAAAATACAAAATATCCAAAATACATCTAAACTAAATACAAAAAAAGGATGAATTAGTAAATTAGAAAACAATATTACCCAAGTATGGTGGTGCACTCCCAGCACTCCAGGAGGCTGAGACAGGAAGATTGATTTTGCTTTTTTGTTTTGTTTTGAGTTTGTTTTTTGAGGAGGAGTCTTGCTATGTATTCCATGCTGGCCTTGAATTCCCTGTGTAGTCCAGGCTGGCCCTGGAACTCATGGCAATCCTCCTGCCTCAGCCTCCTGAGTGCTGGGACTGTAGGTATGCACCACCATGCAGGATTGAAAGTTTGAACCCAGCTTGGGGAATTAGCAAAACTCTGCCTCACAGTAAAAAAATTTTAAAAGGCTGAGAATATGGGTCAATGGGAAAACCCTAGGCTCAGTCCTAGTACCACAAAAAAGAAAGAAGAAAGAAGGAAGGAAGGCAGGGAGAGAGGAAGAGAATGAAGGAGGCTATTGAAGTGAGCTGGGAATATAGTTCAGTGCAAAAGCCCTGGGTCCAGTCCTCAGTAACACATATAAACACATACATAGAGGAAAGAAAACAATATCAAAGTGGGCTGGGGATGTAGCTTAGTGATAGAATACAACCTGGCACTGCAAAACAACAAGAAACAAAACAAAACACACTTAGGAACATAGCCAGAATACTACAGTATATAGTACTGTACTGTCATTCTAGCAGAGATTCTGGTGGCTCACAGAATACCACTAATACCAGAAAACACTGTCAGCATCCATTTGTCCAGTTGATTATACTTCCTCAGGAACAAACTCCCCCTCCTGGAGTCAATATCAAAAGCTCAGCACAAGGCCAGGTGTGGAGGTGCATGCCTGTAATCCTAGCACTCAGAAGGCTGAGGTGTGTTGGACGTCAGCCTAGACTACACAGTGAGTTCAAGGCCAGCTTGAACTGCATAGAAAGACTCTGTCTCAAAAAACAAACAAAAGCTCAGCACATTAGTACTGGTTCACAAAATGAAGAAATAAAGGGAGTGAAAGTCAGGTATGAAGGAGAACGGACAAACAGAATCACTCTACATCTCTGAAACTTCTAAAGAAGAATGCATGTAAAAGCTGGTGAAATAAGATCTGTACCAGAGTGAACAGTATCATGCTAGCACTACTGGCCTTCTGCTTTTGACAATGTATTATTGTATATGATATAATCATGGATGAAGCTGGAAGAAGGATATACAGGAATTGTACACTATTTCTGTAACTTGATATGAGTCTTAAAACTATTTCAAAATAAAATCATTTACCAAAAAAATACAAGAAATTAAAGAACCTGGTCCCAAGAAATGCTCATCAGAAGTAGCTGCAGTGTTGACAATCATCACTGTAACAGAAACTTCAACAGATTGGTCCAACTTTCAAAAATCAATCATATATACACACAATACAGATGAGTCACAAAATAATTGCGGCCAAGAAGCTATATTGAGAAAGTACACACTATGTTCCTATTTATATAAAATTCATTTTTTTTTTTTTGGTACCAGGGATCAAACTCGGAACCTTGTGCTTGCGAGGCAGGTGGCAGAACCACTGAGCTAAATCCCCAGCCCTACATAAAATTCTTAAAAATTCAAACTAATCATAGTAATAGCAACAAAAACAAGTTAAGTGGTAGGGACAGAATTGAGAGGGTGGGGGTTGTCCAGAAAGGGATTACAGAGATCAGGGAAACTTTTGAGGATGATGGATACATTCCTTACATTGACTGTGGCAATGTGTATAAATATGTTAAATCTTACCCAATAGTATTCTTTAAAATGTGTGGTTTATTATATATAAAATATACCTCACTTAAGATAGTTAGAACATTTATCAATACAATCCATTATTTCAACAGACTAAAAAAACCATATATTTCAACATTTTTTTGTGTTTTGTTTTGGGGTTTTTTGGTACTGGGGATCAAACTCAGGACCTTACACTTTCGAGGCAGGCGGTGGCACCACTGAGCTAAATCCCTGGCCCAGCCACATACTTCAATAGGTGTTCAAAAACGGTTTTTTAAAAGTGAACATCCATTCTTTTTTTATTTAATTATATTGGTACATTTAAGGTATACAATATAATGACACTCATCATTGGAAATGTGCACCTTTACATAATCCATCTTGGTTCTTATTTTTTCCCCATTCCCCTGCCCTCCCTTCAACCCATCCACCCCTCCCTATCTACAAAGACTTTGCTTCCATTTTTTCTTTTTGTATAATGGATAATGTGAAATAGGAAGAAAAGGTGCGAAGGGGAAGGGGAAATGGGAGGGATAGGGGTAAAGAAAGAAGGGAATGGAATATGAACATCCATTCTTTTTTTTTTGGTACTGGGGATCAAACTCGGGTCCTTGCAGTTGCGGGGCAGGCAGTGGAACTACTGAGCTAAATCCCCAGCCCTGAACATCCATTCTTGATAAGAATTCTCAAAACCAACTAATAAATGGAAATTTCCTTGAACCAATAAAAAGAATCTTCGAAAACCTACAGTTGTCATTCTGTGAAAGACTGAATATCCTTACCTCATATCAGGAATAAAGGCAAGGGTGCCCGTGTCACCACTGTAACACTGTACTGGAAGTCTTGCCAGTGACACAAGGTAAGAAAAAGATGAAAGGCTGGAGATTAATAAGGAAGAAATAAAACAATCTTCAGGGCCAGGGATTTAGCTCAGTGGTTCTTCCGCCTTGCTCGCAAGCGCAAGGTCCCCAGTTCGATCCCAAGTACCAAAAAAACCCCACAAAAACCAATCTTCAACTGGGCACAGTAGTTCACACCTATAATCCCAGGACTCAGGAGACTGAGATCAGAGTACTGTGAGTTTGATAGTGAGTTCAAGGCCAACCTAAACTACACAGCAAGACTCTGTCTCAGAAAAAACAATGTGCACATGTAAATTTTTTGTTTATTGATTATACAGATTAATGGGTTTAATTTTGGCAAATTTATACATGCACACAACATACTTTGATCATTTTCACCCTATAAAAATTTAAAAGTCTTAAAAAAATTAAAACTCTTAAAGGTGTTAAAGATTTTTTTTCAACTTGCCAAAGATTAAAACTAGACCCCTATCTTTCACCATGCACAAAACTAAAACAGAAGTGGATTAAAGATCTAAATATTAAAACAGAAAAACAAACAAACAAAAAGAAATAGACCCAAACATAAATGGATTAAATCTTTACCAATCTTTTTAAAAGTAGCTTTCTTAGTACATTAAAATAAGTACAAAAATCTTAGTACATAAAATAAGTATAAAAATGCAAAAGAAAATGCAATTTTAAAAGTTTTCAAATAATGTTGATACAGGTATTCTACTTCCAAGAATGTATTCCATAGAGATATTCCTACAAGTCAAATAAGACATCCACACAGACACAATACACACTCAAATAAGGTATACCCACTTGTATTAAAATTAAGATATATAAAATACATTAAGCAAAATAAGCAATTTGTCAACAATGTGCATATATATGCAAATGGGTGTATATACATATATATCCATGTATGCAATCACTTTTGAAAAAATAAAACATGATAGGTTGCATTCAAAACACAAATGCACTTAAAAATACTGTACAAAATTACCTTCAGATTTTCTTTACAAGGTATATATAAAACCTTGTTTAGATGTTTATATGAAACATATTTAGATGTGAATCTTCTCTCAAAGACACCTCAATATATATACCAAAATATTGCCAAATCAGAAAAAATCCAAAATTGAAAATATTTCTGGTCCCAAGTACCTCAGATAAAAGATCCTAAAAACATATCATGGATATAATTGAGGAATAAGAATAGGTAGAAATTTGAATTTTCACCTATAAGCAGGTACTTTCAATTTTTATAAATCTTTTTAAAATCAGGAAAAAGAATTCAAGTGTGGTGGTACACCAGAGTCCTGGCTATTTGGGAGACTGAAAGTGGATAATCACAAGTTTAAAGCCAACCTGGGCAACTTAATGAGACCCTATTTCAAAATTAAAAGGGTTGGGGATGTAGCTCAGTGGTAGAATACTTGCCTAGCATGCACGAGACCCTACGTTTAATCCCTAGTATTATAAAACAAACAAACACCAAAAACACATGAAAAAGAATAACAGAAAACGAAGAGTTTTAAAAATTTTTTTAAAAACCTACTACTTAACAACAATAGCGTTTTTATTCTATCCCTTTCATTTCTTTTGAAATCCATGATTTTCAACATACTGGAATTCCAGAAAAAAGAAGTTTTTTAGCAGACAAAAATAAATTTCTAACCTAATGGTTCACACTTGTAATCCCCTATAATCCCAGCTACTTGGGAGGCTGAGGCAGGAGGATTGCAAGCTCAAAGCCAGCCTAAGTAACTTTGTAAGATCCTGTCTTTAAAATAAAGGACTGGGGGACCGGGGATTTAGCTCAGTGGTTCCACCGCCTGCCTCGCAAACGTGAGGTCCTGAGTTCAATCCCCAGTACCTAAATAAATAAATATAAAATAAAGGACTGGGGCTGTAGCTCAGTGGTAGAAGGCTTGCTTACCATGTGTGAGGTCTAGAGTTCCATCCTCAGTACTGCCCCCCCCAAAAAAAATTCTGAAGTTTATAATGCCCTAAAAACATTCTAACTCAATGAGACACCCATTTTTCTGAGTCTTTCTATGGTTTTTGTTTGTGTGTGTATCTGTTTAATTGAACTCAGGACACTGAGTGTAATCCCCAGCCGCATTTCTGAAGAAACAGTATTTACCAATCAAGTTAAACACCAAACCTGTTATGTTTTAGAATACATTTGAATTAAAATGAGATTTTTAAAGTCTGTAGATATACAAAAATGCAAGTGCACATATAAAGAATTTTTTTTCATATTTCAGTAATTGTGAACTAAAGTAGCCTAAAAGCTCCATGAAAACAAGGTCCATTTTTAACACATTATACATGGCGTACCCCTGGATTCCAGCAAGTAAATTCTTTCCAGGCATGGTGGAACACACTTGTACTCCCAGCAGTCAGAGGCTGAGGCAGGAGGACGCTGCGAGTTCCAGGCCAGCATAGGCTACAATAATTAGTTCAAGCCCAGCCTAAACTACATAGTGAGACCCTGACTCACACAAATAAAAGTAAACTCTCAAATAAGAAAAAAAATGAATATATTAGTGTTAAATCAGGTCCTTTTTGGTATGTTGATTTCCAGACATATGGGGATTTTGTTTTTAAACATGTTAGTACTTTGAGAAAATCACTTACACTCTATTTGCCTTAAAGCTCATCTTTAAAAATAAGAAAGATAGGGGTCAGGCATGTTATTTTAGCGGTAAAGCACTTGACTATCATGCCAAGGCCTTCAGTTTGATCCCCAGATCAAAATAAGGAGGTGTGGGGTAAGGAAGCTAGATTCAATTATCTCTTACAATACTTTCTAGATTTTACACAGTTGTAAGCTTTTACTTTGCAGTATTGTACCCAGGCTTGAGTCAAGACAGATCAACTTCTACTTGATTCTTGGCTTTGTCACTTTCATTCTACTCAATTTTTGTAATTTTTGTCAGTCTCCATTTCCTTCTATAATGGGGATAAATGATCACTTCTTTAAAGAATTATGAGTCGTAATTTGCATAAGCACACTGTTCTTTCTCTCGAGAATCCAGGCAGCAATGGCAATAAGAGTGTTATAATAAGTGAAATGACTCATACCAAGCAATGAATATATTAGTACATGATTATTATATGAAAAATGGAGATACACTCACTTCTGACAAAGCTGGTTAAAAAGAACTTTAGGAGAAAGTGGTCCTCTTTCAGTATCCTTCATGCTGTGAAGAAACAGGAGCAAGGCTGAGGTCAGTGGTCCAGGGCTTGAAAGTTCTACCGCTAATGGGTCCTGTAAAAACACAATAAAAAAATAAAAATAAAAATAAAATGATCAACTATATGTCAGAAATACACAATTTTATGGGCCGGGGATTTAGCTCAGTGGTTCCGGCACCTGCCTTGCAAGTGCAAGGTCCCGAGTTCGATCCCTGGTACCAAAAAAACAAAACAAACAAACAAAAAAAGAAATACAGAATTTTAAAGTAAAACATTATCTTCAAATTAAGTGTTATACTTTATTTAATGACAGTAATTAAACTGATTCAAAGTATTATGAAATCTTTTTCCTTCATATCTAAAATGAACATATAAAATAGAAAACAGGATTAAATGTCTTGCCTTAAAAAATACAGGTATTTTTATATCCTCTGCCCTTTATTTAATAAAATTAGCATGAATGAAATTGCCAATCCATGGTTGCTTATAACTGTCTCATGATGTGCTCCCTTCCCTACAAGTACTGATCTACTTGATTTTTTTACATTTTCACAAAAATCGTGTTATATTTACTAGCAAAACTCCACACCTTTCTTTTCCTCAAGTATTTAATATAAGGAATGAGGAATTATGTGACCAAATCTCTCTCTCTTTTGAAGGGGGAAAAAGTGTTTCTAAAATGTTACCCCTTTGTCTTTCAAAACTGTCTCCTGGGAAGAACAATTTGAGGCTATACTACATTATACTAATTTTTTTTTTAAGACAGTGTCTCACTATGTAGTTCAGGCTGGCCTCCTGCCTTAGCTTTCCAAGTGCTGGGATTAGAGGCATGCACCACTACATCCAGCTTGGGCTAAATATCTTTTAGACTCTTCTTTTTTAAATGTTTCCAAAGCCAGATTATGAACTACACACATATTATTTCTTCCTCTAACACACACACACACACACACACACACACGCGTGCGCACACACTAAAAAAACTTTTCTTTTTTTCAGATGGAGCCTCTATGTTGCCCAGGCTGCTCTGAATTCTTGGGCTCAAGTGATCTTCTTGCCTCAGCCTCCCAAGTACCTGAGTCTATAGGTGTATGCTACTGGGCCCAGCTCTCAATTTCTATTTTGTGGGGGAAGACAAGGGTGAAGGGGCATCCTTATGAAGTTGCCTAGGCTGGCCGCAAACTTTGATCCTCCTGCCTCAGCTTCCTGAGTACGTGGGATCGCAGGCTTATACTACCACACCTAGCTTCCAGCTCTCAATTTCCACCTAAAATTCTCATTACTACAATCAATTCCCTACAGCCAGAGCCCATCAGGAACATACTTATAGTTAACAAAGTGAGTTTACTGCTTGTTGCAGTGAGGTAGACCAAACACCTTGAGACAAGATGGGCTGTCTCAGTAAGACGGTGTTATAAAGAACCTACACAGGATTTGGGCTTTGGTTGGGTAATTAGAAGAAATTTCTAAGGAAGTGGAGATTCACTCTAGACTGGATGCTATCAGCAAAGAGAGGTAATTCTATGAGTGGGTCTCTCAATAAGACTTATTCATGGAAAAGGAGAGAGGACAACAAGGATTAAAGCTATATCTGGTAAAGAAACAGTAATAATTCATTTCTCATTCTGACTAAAAGAGAGGGTGCTGGAATGTTCTCTATGGCAGAGTGACACTGTTTTTGTCTGTGTTTGAACAAATTATGGAGTGGTCATCTTTTGACTCATTTTATCAGTCTTAGAAAATCATAGTCTTCAGTTGCTTTCCTGTGATACTATTTGAACAACAGCCTGACTCTGGGTGTTAGATCAGCTTTAGAATGGCAGGGACTGCTTTGGGGTTTTGTTTTTTTTTTTGGTACCAGGGATCAAAATCAGAACCTTGCATTTGGGAGTTGGGTGCAGTACCACTGAGCTAAATCCCAGGCCCTGCTTTCATTTTTATTTGCTAGACTATTTTTCTTTCTTTCTTACACACTTAAAAACCCATTATCAGGGCCAAGGATTTAGCTCAGTGGCGCTGCAACTGCCTGGGGCAAGCTCAAGGTCCTGAGTTCGATTCCCGGTACCAAAAAAACAAAAAAGTTCAGCTGCTCCCCATTAAATCTACCTTTAAAGAACAAGATGTTAGGGCTGGGGATTTAGCTCAGTGGTTCTGCTGCTTGCCTTGCAAGCACAAGGACCCGAGTTCAATCCCCGGTACCAAAAAAAAAAAAAGAACAAGATGCTAAATTTAAACAAATGTCAGCAGTAACTACAAAACACAATCCTAGATATTTTGCTCAACAAGTCAAATGTCTCTTGTTTTTCTGATATATTTAAAAACTGCCTTGCAGTCTGTATGGTTTGATCCATGATATATCTGAATAAAGTACTTTAAACATACGATTTAAAAGACTTTAAATCTAATTATTTTCACAAAATGCTTTGAATTTTTTGAGTTTGTTTTTGTTTTTTGAGACAGGGTCTCACTTTGTAGTACAGACTGGCCTTGAACTCACTATATGGCCCAGGCTGGCCTAGCACTCACAGCGATCCTCCTGCCTCAGCCTTCCACATGCGCCACCACACCCAGCTTTGAATTATTATTTTGTCCTCTTATTACCATTCCAACTGAGAGTTTGAGAAATAGAAAAGATGTATTTTTGGCAACATCAGTGGCTCATCTGAAAACAGATATTATCTAGATAATTATGCTTCTTACCAGCTGAGAATCTGCAGGAGAGATGTTTAATTTTGTACCATCTTCTTTTATCTCATTCATTAGTTCAATAAGAATATAAGTCTGTGCCAAGTTCTAAAAGAAAATAAAAGTAAAGTCTTCTGATTCAGTTATATTATGCCTTTGATTTTATGAAAAGATTACTCTCAAAATTTCAAATTTCATCCACCATAGCAAAAATGTCTATTTAATTTTTTTTAACTTATTGCATATTACATTTAATAAATGTCACTATTACCAACAAAGTTGTAAAAATACACAAAAGACCTTTCAGGTCCACTGTGTGAAAAAAAGGTGTGTGCATGTGTATGACAATATGCAAAGAGATCCTAAATCACAAGAAATATGACAGGGAAATGTGTAGAGGAAAGTTTAGCAGTCACTTAGTAGTATACAGGTACGCCAATGTGCATATAAATTAAGGTTACATTTTACAGATCTTTCTGTTAACTCTTACCTGAATGACTGCATTAAAAAAGCAAGTATTTCCTAAATTTGTAATTCCTTTTACAGATGGCACACTGCCACTTTTTCTTCCCCTCTTTATTTCACTTGTTTCACGTTTTTCTTCACAAAGTTTTATGATTCTAGAAAATGTACCTACAAGTTAGAGAAAATATAACCACACATAAGATGTAAAATTAAATATATGTCATTTGGCAATTTCAATATATTATTTAAAATTAACACTGTCTCCCTGAATCAGTGTTCCCAAAGGAGAAGTATACAAACACAAATGTCTTTAGTTTATATTGTATTGCTATTGCAGGTAATTTAAATTTGTTTACTATACAGATTTGTATCTCACATCACATTACAGAATAAATTTCAGATGAGTTAAAAAATTAAATGCATAGAAACACAGTCAAGAAACAAGTAGAGCTGGTTTTGGGGGCCCACGCCTGTGATCTACCACTTGGGAAGCTGAGGCAAGAGGATCACAAGATCTGGACTAAGTGAGACCCTGACTCAAAATTAATAAAGGAGAAAAATAGAAAAGTGATAAGAAAAGATCTAGCTTCTAAACACCATTCCTCCCTTAAAAGATATGAGGATTCGGGGGGCCGGGAATTTAGCTCAGTGGTTTCGCTGCCTGGCCTGCTGTGCAAGCTCAAAGGCCCAAGTTCAATCCCCGGTACCAAAAAAAAAAAAGATATGAGGACTCCTTGAAGAAAAGGCTGATTCTAAGCCTTGGGGCAGCAAAGATGCAAAACATGTAGGATTAAGTCAAAATACAAAGGCCCAAACCAGGCATACTGGCTCACACCTGTAATCCCAGTACTCAGGAGGCCTAGGAGACAGGATTACTGTGAGTTCAAGGCCAGCCTGAGCTAAAATAGTGAGTTCAAGGCCAGACTGAAACACAGAACAAGACTCTGTCTAAACAACCCACCACCAACAACAAAAAAAGCCACAGGCCCATATTGGACAGGCTCCCACTGTCCAATGTGGTATAAGTTGACCATCAAAGTAAGGGCAGTATAATAGATTATTACTCACAGAATAATAGTTGAGTTAATAATAGATATTTAATAAGGAAAAAGGGGAAGAGGAATTCCTTATATGCCAACTAATAAACAGAAGAAATGATAGAATTAGGAAAATCACCATCTTATAGTAGCAGGGTTTTTTTAAAAATTACTATTCTTGCAATTTTCCTTTTAGTTTGAAATCATCAAAACCAAAAGCTCGAAAAAACTGGGCTGAGGACATAGCTCAGTGGCAGAGCACTTACCTACCATGCACAAGGCCCTGGTTCAAACCCCAGTATCCCTCCTAGACACACACACAAAGAAGTTTAAGGAAATAGAGCCATGGTATAATACAAAAAGGAATACCTAAGTGTCTGATACATAATGTATGTTTAGGGCTTATCAATTTGTATTATTAATATACATCTGCAAATTACATTATCAGTTCATGTTTAATAAGAATGTAAAAATGAAGAACAATATCTTAACATTTATGAATAACCTGGGTGATCATATCTATGTGACAGAAGAGTCCCTCTCAATCCCTAGGGGGTTCAATATATAGTTACCCCTCAGTATCCTAGGGGACTGGATCCAGGACCCCCAAATCTGCAGGTGCTCAAGTCTCTCATACAAAATGGTATACTTGCGCATAACCTCCATACATCCTCCTCCTGTATACTTTAAATCATCTCTAGGTTACTTTTAGTAGCTAATATGATGTACAGTAAACACAGTGGTCAAACTGTACTATTTAGAGAATAACAAGAAAAAAGTCTGTACATGTGCAGTACAGATGTAATTTTTCCACAAATATTTTGATCTGCTGTTGGTTAAATCTGTGGATGCTGAACCTATCAATATGGAGGACTGACTGTAATTTGAAGTTTGACAGGAAATTCCCAAGTTCTCAAATGTTTGGGTTTTAACTGGTTGTTTTAAATGCCTCTCAACCCTCAGAATTTACAATTCTTTACATGTGTTATTTTTCTAATACTAACATGCTACCTTGTATTACTAATTAACTTTTAAGTGTTTGGCTGATGGACAAAGATGGGGGGATAGCTCTTAGTACTGCTCTGTGTCCCAGAACATACATAAAATATCAACATAAATAAAAACCTACAAGATTAAGTAGCAGGAGGGGTTGAAGCGAGGAGAGAGGAATAGAGAAAAAAGAAGCAAGATATATCATGTACAGCTGCAAATTCCCTATGATGAATGTGATCATTATGTATATCTAAAATATACCAATAAAAATTTTTTAAAAATTAAACAGCAAATCCAGCAGAAATTTAACACCCCTATCCCTATGGCTGAGTTCTTATCAGGAAATAAATTAAGATACCCCCCCCCCTTTTGCAAGTAGCTTTAAAAGAGATAAACTAGAGGCCGGGGATTTAGCTCAGTGGTTCTGCTGCCTGCCTTGAAAGTGCAAGGTCCTGAGTTTGATCCCTGATACCACCCCCCCTCCCAAAAAAACCCCCAAAATAAATAAATAAATAAAAAAGATGAACTAGGATGAAGGGGACCTTGTTCTCAGGGACAGGAACAGAAAGCAAACATCAGAAAGACAGGCAGGGGGCAACCTACTTTCCAGACCCCCCCCTTCTGTGTCTCTTAGAGGTCATTAGAGAGAAAGAGTGTGTGTGTCAAGTCTGTCTGCTCAGGTAGAGGCAGATTAAAGTCATGTATATCCTGTTGGTCCAAATAAGGTTCAACTCTGCCCCTGCTACTCTTTTTTTTTTGGTTCCGAAGATTGAACTCGGGCCCTTGGGCTTTCCAGGCGGGCGGTAGAACCACTGAGCTAAATCCCTGCCCCAGCCTTGTTACTCTTGCCAAAGAAAAAGCACAGAGATATGGGGCCCCACTTAGCAATGAAGTAGAGTTAATATATTTTCTCACAGATTTTTTTCATAAAGATAAAATGAGGTAATAATTGCATAGTTCCAGGAATGGTAAGTACTATGCAAGTGTTTAAAATTAAACACCTGTGAGATCCTCTCAAAAATATTATTTGTGGGCCGGGGATTTAGCTCAGTGGTTTCGCCACCTGCTGCGCAAGCGCAAGGACCCGAGTTTGATCCC
>NW_004624810.1:5466227-5532570 GCF_000247695.1 Heterocephalus glaber | reverse complement strand
AGCCACTGTATGCCTTCATAGCTTTTCTTCTTTTTATTTTCTTGTAATACTGTGGGTTATTGTGGGTATTATCTCTAATTTCTTTTTCTTCTTTTTTTTTTTTTGTGATACTGAGAATTGAAGCCAGGGCCTCACACATGCTAGGCAAGCACTCTACTGCTGAGCTATACCCCTAGCCTGACTTTTCTTTTTAAAATGTGGAAATAGCTCATTGAGAATGTACTGCTTTCTAAGATGTTTCTCTCATTATGCAAGTCTATTTCACAGAGAAGATTTTTCTTCCAAGTTCTAACAACTTTTTTTCCTATCCTATGCTGCATTTTTTTCATAAATCCTGTTTGCCTCTCTATATTCTTTTTTTTTTTTTTTTTTTTTGGTACCGGGGATTGAACTCGGATCCTTCTACTTGCAAGGCAGGCGGCGGAACCACTGAGCTAAATCCCCAGCCCTCTATATTCTTTTGTAAAAAATTATTGGCTGTTATTAGATCTCAAGCCTGGAAGTGAACAAAAAAAGCAAATAGAAAAAATCACCAGTATTGAAGAAAAACTCAGAGGAAGCCTGACATGGAATCTGGCTGGGTTTGCAGACAGAACAGTCTGTCCCGTTTGTATCTGGGATTCCAAGTAGGCTCCAGAATAGGCAGTTTTCAGATTCTCACTGAATCTGCTGCCAACAGATGGTTTCATAGTGAGTTTTAAGAATTCAAGATGAAAGAGTAATTACCCCAAACATTATTCTATCTTTTCAGGCAAGGAGGTAAACTCTGATTTTAATTTATAAAATTTAGTCTCAGATAAGTGATTTGCTCAGAGTAACAATATAATCTTCTGATTTTAAGTCCAGGTCATTTTACTACCTAAATTTTTACCTATGATTTATGTACAATGAGAATAATTAGGGCCGGAAATGTAGCTCAGCAGCACAGCGCCTACCTAGCAAGCATGAAGCCCTGAGTTCGATTCCTGGTACCAAAAAGAAAAAATGAGAACAATTATTTTAAAAATAAAACAAGGGGCTGGGGATTTAGCTCAGTGGTTCAGCCATCTGCCTCGCAAGTGGAAGGTCCCAAGTTCAATCCCCAATACCAAAAAGAAAAAATGAGAACAATTATTTTAAAAATAAAACAAGGGGCTGGGGATTTAGCTCAGTGGTTCAGCCATCTGCCTCGCAAGTGGAAGGTCCCAAGTTCAATCCCCAATACCAAAAAAAAAAAAAAAATGGGGCAAGATTCATATAGATTTGGATATATGCAACCCTGAGTGAACATGACCCTTAAAAGTGCTTCCCTTACTTAACATTCTTAATAAATACTGCCTTGATATTATTTAACTTTCTAACATGAACACGGAATGTTGGGAGAAATAAACTACAGAATGTAACTATATATAAAAATTTTATATATATATATATGTATATGTAATTCACTTGGAAAAATACCTCCCAAAATCATATTTTAATCTTACACAAAAATAGTATTTTCAAAACTATAATATGCAAATAATTTACCTATCTGTGTGCCACATTTACCCATCAGGTTTCAAAACATCTGGGACAGCATCCCAGAGTAAACAATGTTCATGAGACCATCTGGACAAAGCTGCAGGCAAAAAAACCCCACAAGCATATGGAAAAACAGATTTTCCCCTTCCCTTCAGCAGTAAGGGATGACAAATGTCAAACCTAGATACATCCACGCTTCATTGTGCGATGCTTTTCAGCACCACCTGGCTCTCCATGCACAGCTACCAAATATGGACATCGCTGCCAGAAAGACCACATCCATGGGGCAATGGAAATAAAAACAGTTTATTTCATGGTTAAACAGCCACCTCACACAAGTGGTAAGTCTGTCTGTTGACTTTTACATGTGAGTCACTGAGAAAATACTCCAACTAACAATGTTATAAGACTGGAATATTAAGCAGATCAGATAATTTAACTACACAACAGAATAACATTCTAAGAGCTAAATAGTTACTTAAAGTAAAAGTGCAAGTGTTTTTACTAAGTAGTTTATTTGTAATACGGAACAATTTAAATTCATTTATCAAATGTCCACCGTATGCCAGGTACTTTATGAACCACTAAGTATAACTGCTTATGCCTGTTTATGATTTCTGACTGGAATATAAGGAATTGATATATATTAAACAACACAGAGGTGTTAAGCTTTAAATTTATGACAACATGTCAATAAAACTTTCAGAAAGTATGTATGTACATTTGTTCACTAAGAAACTGCTAAGAGTTAAGATTCTAATTGAAAAGCGGGGTATATGAATCAGTCTTTCAATTATTTGACATATATGCAGGTATGTCTGTTTTTTGTTTGTAGACACAATAAAGCTTTGTCTGGCAGTGCAAATATTTTAGATCATATTCACCTTAAAAATTCTCTTCCTGCAGAGCATGGTGGTGGTGCACACCTATAATCCCAGCACATGGGAGACTGAGGCAGGAGGATTGCCTCAAATTCGAGGCCAGCCTGGGCTATACAGTGAGTGTTTGAAGAGAGGGGAGGAGATTGGGGAAAAAAGAAGAATGAAGATGTGTAATGTTCAGGCACAAATTCCTTATGATGAATGTGATCATTACGAATTTTTAATGTACGAATAAAAATAAATTTAAAAAAAAAATAAAATTGATCCTTTCTCAAAAAAAAAATTCAGCCTACAAAATAGAAGAGCAAGTACACAAAGATGAACCTTTATTTATCACAGAAGAAAATTAAATAAGCAATGGTAGGTTTGTTCCCAAGTAATATTATATTTGTATCTCTCTTTTCTAGAAAGTGTTAAAGTCTTTGTGAATTGCTTTAAAAGAAGGGAACAATGTTTTTTTTCTCCTACAGGCAAGGAAAAATTAAACTATTTTGCAGTTTACTTACTTAAAGTAAGCACTTGAGGCCATTACCACCTCTGACAATTGTCCTCATTTTAGAGACCATAATCAAATAGAAGCACACTGTTGGTTAGTGTTAGATATAAAATTCAAACCCACACAGCCTAGCTTCAGAATTCACATACAAACATTACAATCCTGTTCATTCTAATAAACGATGGATAAGGTCCATAAATGCAGTAACAACTCAGGACACCAATGAAAGCCTAGTGGTGATACAAAGGGAAAGACCATTACTCTCAAACAAAAGATACAGTATATATAATCATCTCTGGGTGTCTTTAGTGTTTGAAGAGGGGAGAAATATAACTAAGTTATATTTTATGGCAGCCCTATTCAAATGGCTCATCAAAAAATTAAGCCTTAATGCCCAAGGCACTCACTATAATGCAATTAACTTCTCCCCTCGAATCTGGACGGGTACAGCTAAGAGCCATCTTTGGGAGAACTGAGAAAACAGTCATTCAAATAATTTTTTTGTGTTATGCAGTTCAGAGGAGAAACTCTGGATTTAAAATTTGTTTTTTTAAAACATCCACTATCTTTTGGTCCCAACCCCTTGTATACATGAAAATAGCTATTTTTAAAATTTCAATTTTTATTTTTATTAGTATGTTTGTAGAACATAATGATTACATTCATCATGGAGAGTTGGTACATGTACGTAACACATCTTAATTTTAGTGCTCATTTTTTTTGAAAATACAAATTTCTTAGGAGCACCACCGCTGCTTTGTAGCAGAATAAACTATATTACCTATTTTTTAAAGTATTAAACCATATTCAAATTGTTACTATAAAAGGTCACAATGTCAGTTATCCTCAAGATAGTTTTAATTCCAAATATACCACTTATAGTTTCTTTTTTAAAAAGATACAAAAATGTATACTTTATAAAACCAAAAGAACATAACTCAGTCTTTTGTATACCAAAAGCATTAGCTTAATGAACCTAACAGAATATACTTTACTCTCTCTCTTTTTTTTTTTTTTTTTGGTACCGGGGATCGAACTTGGGTCCTTGCACTTGCTCAGCAGGCAGCAAAACCACTGAGCTAAATCCCCGGACCTTACTTTACTCTCTTTAATCTTGTTAAAAAAGACACTGCATTAGTATTAACATTATAAGTGAAATATTCACAATATGAGTGAATATTATGAGTGTATTGGTCTGGCAAAGAATGTGGGATCTTGGCAATCACCTGCCTAGTTCACAAAGAGCAAACGAACACTTAATATTGTGACAGGCTGGGGATGTAGCACAGTGGCATTGTGCCTGCCTGGCAAGCACAAGGTCCTGAGTTAGATCACTAATACCAGAAGAAAAAAAAAAATCTAACTTAATGATAGTGTGTCACCAGAAATACATGTACAAGAGTACTGAAATCACATATTTCTTGAGCCTTTCAGAGAACATGGCTCACTTTTAAAGCCACTTTTAGGTTCTTCACAGCAAAATTAAGCCATCTACCTGACTCCACACATGTATTGCCTCCTCCACCAGAATGGTTCATTTATTATACATGATGAATATACACTAACAATCAGTACCACCCAAAGTCCACAGTGTGCATAAGGTTCACTCTTGGCACTGTGCATCCCATGGATCTGGGCAAATGCATAATGACATGTATCAATCCTTATAGTATCACACAGAGTAGCTCCACTGCCCTGAAAATCCTTGGTGCTGTGCCTATTCATTTCTCCCTCCTCTGGCAGCCACTTGTCTTTTTACTATCTCCAGTTCTGTAGTCCACTTTTTAATTATATGTATTTCTGGCTGGATCTCACAGGAATGTATATTTGCTCTCTTTCAATCATGTAGTATTTATGACCTTTTCTTTACATGCAGAGATGGGAGAGCAAAGGGAGTTTGTTGTTGTTGTTTTTTAATGCAAATGCTAACATCAGAGGTGAAATCTACACAGCTGTAAATATTCTTCTGGGAACCTGCACTGGGCTTCATCGCCACTGCTTAATGCAATTACCTAAGCCAGTCATGTAGCATTAATGTGATTTGCCCATTTCTATAGCTGAAAAGAAATTCTATCTTTATTTTATTTTTGATTTTTTGCGATAGGATCTTGCTATGTTAGTTCAGCCTGGCCTTGAACTCACTGTGTAGCCCAGGCTAGCCCTGAACTCGCATCGATCCTCCTGCCTCAGCCTCCCAAGTGCTGGGATTACATGCATGCACCGCCATGCCCAATTAAAGAAGTTTCATCTTTAAAAGGAAAAACTTGCTTCCCCATAATCCTCCTACCTTGAAACCAGTTAGTAATTAAGTTCACCTATTTATCCTCAAAACCTAACTTCCAGTTAATCATTAGCCCTAGATATATTTAATTATATGATAAATTTATATTACCATAATAAATGGCCAGGAGGGAGAGAGGGAGGAGGGAGGGCAAGCCAAAGTAAGAAACACAGAGAGAGACAAAGGGGGGGATAGAGAGAGGGAGAGGGAGGGGGATGAGGGGGGACAGAGAGAGAGAGAGAGAGAGAAAAGAGTTTCCCATCTGTCTTATACTAGGAGTCAGTATGTAAAATACAAAACTGACCATCCACTTATCTGCTTAAAACCTAACTGTGGGGCCAGGGATTTAGCTCAGTGGTGCCGAAAGTGCAAGGTCCTGAGTTCGATCCCCGTACGGGGACACGGGGACACACACACACACACACACACATACACACACACGGACGGACGGACGGACAGACCTAGCTGTGGTTCCTCGGTGCCTTCAGGACAAACTCTTAACTTACAAGGCCCTTAAACATCTGTTCCCGCTTACCTTTTGGAGTCTCACCTCTCATTATCCCTCAGTATCACAAAACCCAACCTTCCTGCTTCATAGAATTCCCTAAACTTACTAGGCTTTTTCATTAGCCAGATACTCCCTGAAATGAAACACATTTCTTTTCCCTTATGCCTAGTAATTTCTAGATATCCTTCAGTGCTTTGCTCCTTAGAAGGGAATTTTCTAAATAAATTTTCCCTGGCTCTTTTAGTCTAGGTAAGATGCAATTTCCAAGGTGCTCTCATTAACCCCCTTTACTAGCTCACCATAGCACTACTGAAACAAATAACAACTAAGTTATGACTTGTCTGTATCCCTTGTAAAACCACAAGACAGATGAGAACAGGAACTGAACTGCATCTCCAACATCTATCTAGTACAGCACCTAGCACAAGGTGGAAACTCAAATACATTAAAAGACTGAATGGGGTCGGGGATTTAGCTCAGTGGTTCCACCGCCTACCTTGCAAGCGCAAGGTCCCGAGTTCGATCCCCGATACCAAAAAAAAAAAAAGACTGAATGCACTTATAAAATTTTTAGTATTTATATTCAGGGGCTTGGGAGTAAAGGTAAAGCTTACCTATTTACTCCTTCAGTAAAAACTGTTCACTTTCCAATTAAGTATCATTCAGCAAGTATTTATTGACTAGCCACAAGAAGAAAGGCTGCCAAAGCCTCATCTTCAAAAAGAACAGTTTCAAGAAAGAAAGTAAGAACTAGGTGGCATTGTGCACACCTGTAATCCCAGACTCTAGGAGGCTGAGGCAGAGGAATCACAAATTCAAGCCCAGACTGGGCAACTTAGCAAGACCCTGTCACAAAATAAAATCATATTAATAAAAGGGCTGGGGATGTAACTCAGTGTGAAAGACCTAGGTTCAATCCCCAGTACTACTAGAAAAGAAAGGAAAAGAAAAGAAAAGAAAAGGGGAGGGGAGAAAAGAGAAAATATGTTATTTGTGTCATGGGATTTTTGTTATTTTTCAACTTTTGTGTGTGTGTGTGGTACCGGTAATCGAACTCAGGGCCTTGTGCTTGCCAGGCAGGCACAGTGCCACTGAGCTACATCCCCAGCCCTACTGTTATTTCTCAGTGAACAAATATTCAAAATTTTTTATTTTAATTTCTAACATGATAAATATTGATAGATATAACTTACACAACTAAAGATCTTTGAATGCTCAGTAATTTTTTAAGAGCCTAAAGGGGTACTAAGTCCAAAAGTTTAAGATTCAATGAGCTATTTGTTTTTTGAGGTGGATGGGACATTAGCCTAAATGTGCTATGTAAATAAGCTCTGTTACATGTATTAGAAATAAAATTAGGGCAGGAATGCATAACTTAAGAGTGTTCTTAAGGTACAGGTACAGCTTTCTTCTCAGAGTTATTTTTACTTAGTACAAAAATACAAAAAGACTCTCTGAAAATCATTCTTATCCTCTCACCCCCATACAATATATACAGTTTCACATTCCTCTTGAATTATCATATATAGGTGTTTTTAGCTAGTCTTAACAATTATCATTTAAAATAACTACAAAATTATATTTTGTATTCTTACAAACTTCTATATTTGGTTTTCAAATATTTTATAAAATTATGTTGAAGCTTCATACCAAAGTATGGCAGATTATTAGTCTAAACTCCCAAGGGATATTATTTTAAATCAAACTTTCCTGAGAGATTCTGTCACTTGGCCCACAAGGGTGAGGCCATTTTGCCCTAGAAGTTCTGGAAACTATGAGTTTAGAACTATACTCATTAGTTCCACAAACACAATTAAAGAATGAAACTTTACATTAGTGCTTCCCACCACCTGAAGAGATTTCTAATCTTTATCTGCCTGTTTCCTTTAAGGATCAGCTTCAAACCCAACTCATTCATGATCCTTTCCTTCTCAAGTGAACATCACAAGCCTCTCTGGATACCTGAAGGGCTTTGAAGATCAATTAAAATAGAAACTTACATTTTTTTTTAATAAATAAAAGAGAAACTTTATTCTACTTGCATTTCAATTACTTTTTTATCTTACAACTTCTTTCAGATCTTCAAACTACTAAGGGAAGGAACCTACCAACCTCTACTTACCAAAGTATCACAAGGACAAGAAAGTGCTGAGGAAAAAAATGAGGCTCCCATAACTGTAATCTGCCCAAGGTCACATATTAATGATTGAATGTTAAATTCAATAAATTAGGCTTTTGTTTGCTCGGTTGGTTTGGTTTTTTTTTTTTTAAGACAGGGTCTCACTATATAGTTCAGGCTAGCCTTGAACTTACCACGTAGCCCAGGCTGGCCTCAAATTCACAGTGATCCTCCTGCCTCCGCTTCCCAAGTGCTGTGACTACAGGTGTGCACCACCACACCCAGCTTTGAGTGTTTAATCTGAATGTTTTTAACATTCCATTCCACACACCCTCCCTTAGCATCTTTCCTGTAATAAATACTCAAGAAATCTGTAAAACTGAGTGGAGATCAGACTGGCTTTGTTCTTAACCTCAATAAATCTCTAAGTACCAAATTCAAAGAAAATAAATTCTACAGTTGTATTTTCATCACTCTTGGAATTATAATATATACCTGTGTATTTTCTTATTACACCCCCCTACAAAAGAAGGCAGAAGGAAAAGTGCCATTTTCAGGAGACAGCATTAAAACTAACCTCAGGTATCAAATGTTTTTCCACAGACATAATAAAGAACCACTACTTACAGGGTTCTCTATTAGAGCAGATTTGGAGCTATGACTGGCATGCCCGAAACAATTCAACAAATGTATGTTTTATAAGTAAGTGAACGGGTGATAAAATTAATCATCTCTTTTGCTGTCCAGGAGCCTGGGTTTACCTCCTCTAGCTCATCCAATTTTTTCACTATTATTATCTCATTTGCAAGACAGCTAACAAGGACAACTATACATTGATCTATAGGAAATACAACTGGTAACTATATTTTTCCTTTTTTGACCAATTATATTTTTACATGACTTTCCAGTTTCTGATGTCACCATCTAAGTTCAATTCTGCTTCAAAGGCATCTCAAACTTATCCATTCACTCCCCCTCACCTAGTTGCTCATCAAAATCCCGAGGATTATACTTAATTCTACCCACTCTCCTCATTCACTTTCCACCAGAGCTTTTACTAGTCTCTCACCTGCCCTGCCACCATAACCTCCTTTAACCTTCGTTACCATCTCTCCATCTTTACTCTGAACCCCTATCATCTATTCTCCATGTGCTAATCAGATATCTTTATTTTAAAAAAAACATGAACTGAAACAACTATGAACATTTTACTTAAAACATTTTACTAACTTCCAGTATACTTTATAATTAAATATTTTTTGCCATGTAATTCCTTACAGACTCCTTCATGATTTGTCCACCCACCTTGTAACTTCATCTCATTCTACTCTCTCCCAACAAATTAATTCAGTCATATTGGCTTCTCTCGACCACTGTGACTAATAAATTATTACCTATCACTGCAATCTTTCCAGTGTAGCACTTACCAGAATTTATATATTTGCTTATTTTTTGGCTCCCTCACTATAGTCTAAATCCCAGTACAGCAAGATAAAATTTTTTTTCACTACTCAATACTGAATAAGTGTAATACCTGGCATGTGGAAGGCATTTATTTTTTGGATAAAGAAACTGGCTCTCTAAATGCTCTCACTTTCTATTAACACATATGCAACATATAGTTAACAAAGTGCACAATATATAATAATTACTGTCATATAATAAATGATTTGCCTGACCTATGTTCAAGTTTCCTGGCAAGTACTCTCTTAAATTCTTAGAGTTGCCAGAGTGACAAGAATATTTATTATTTATGGTCAGCCCTTTGAGTCACAGTGGATACTTTGTGTTGACAACATGACTCATCAAGGGTCCCTAGACAATTTATGGTAAAGATGAATCTGGATGGGAGCCACACCAGAAAGACAAACCAAGGGATTGGAGTTGGGATACTAGAGTCTGAATTAAAGTGGCCAGTGATTCAAGCAATCATGCTTACCCAGTAAAAATTCTCAATGCCAGAGCTTCCCTGGTTAATGATACTTCCTGCACATTGTTACAGTGTGTGTGTTGGGGATGGGGGTGTTAGCTCCTCACTCCCTGAGTGAGGAGTGGACACAGAAGCTTCATATTTGGGACTCTCTCAGACCTTAACATGTGTCTCTTCTTTTGGCTGATCCTGATTTGTATTCCTTTTTGCTATAACAAAACACGGTTGTAAGTACAGCACTTTCCTGAGTTCTCCAAAGTATTTTAGTGAATTATCAAATCTGAAGAAGTTGATCTTTTTCAGAACATATCCCTGTTGTTAAGTGATGCAAGATAGCACAAGGCAAAATCTGAATGCAGTTGAGGTGATTCTTGAAAATCCAAAGAGGTACCACAGAAAGTAGCCTTCACAAGCTAGGAAGAACTAATCTTGTCGTTTGCGCATAATTTGTGTTAAAGGAGAGCTCCAAAATCAGGACCTATCTGGTGAAGAAGAATGCCGTGCCTGTTGACCAAGATGCTCCTTCAGGGGACACGACAGTGCAGAGAGGGGTAAAGTTTGAAATTAATTTAGATGAATGTATGTCTGATGGAAACACTGTCCAAGAGGAAGAGACAATGGACATACTAAATGAAACTCTGACCTTTGAGGACAGCATAAAGTTTAAGGGATATGACTGTCTAAAGGAACATGAAGATGACCTAGACAAAGCGTTTGAAAAACTCTGTGGCCCAGAAGCAGTAAGAACATTAAAGCAATGGCTTCCTAGAGAAGATGTGGTGAAGGTAGAAATGGCTTCTTGCATTGAAGTAGATGAGGAACTGCTGGAACCAGCATCTGATGGTGATGATACAAATTTTGAAGAATCAGAAGATGAGTTGAGAAGTGAAATAGTAGAATCCCTTGAAAAATTCACTACTTGCAAAGGAGGAAAAATGGAAGAAATTTTCAGTATCTGTAAGGATGCTGAAAAGTCAGAAGAGAGAAAGAGGTTAAGTGTAACAAAATCTGATGAATTAAGTGAAGGTCTAGAAGCTGTTTCTAGTCCATCTAATGACCAAATTTGTGTTGCCGATGAGGACTAAAGAACAACAACCTATTCTGCCATAAAGAAAAAGAAACCTGAGTCATTTGTAGGAAAATGGATGCACTTGAGACCATAATGTTAAGTGAAATAAATCAGACACACAAGCTTAAATATTGCATGGTTTCTCTTATATGAGAAACTCAAATTATAAATAAAGAGCAAAATAAAAGATAAATACTAGGAAGTAGGGAGATAGCTCTTTCTCAAATGAGAAAAGATGAAGAGGGAGTAGGGAGAGGAGGGAAAGGGAATGAAAAATGAAATTGGGATGTGTTATGTACATGTACCAACTCCACACAAGGAATGTAAAATTGTGTATTGCAGACATGTACTAATAAAAAAACACACAGGTGTGAAAAAAAAAAAAACAAATCTGAAGAAGTCATGGGAACCCCCATATTTGTAGCTGGTTAGCCAGAAGTACAGTGGGCTGGAAACTTGAGATTATGGCTGCTGTCTTCAGTGAGAGCAGTCTTGTGCACAACTTGGGTCCTTAACCATGAAGGCTGGCCTAGTTCTGGGTAGTTGGTATCAGAGCTGCACTGCAGTTAGGTAGTAAATAACAGAAACCAGGGCCAGGATTTAGCTCAGTGGCACTGTGTCTGCCTCGAAAGTGCAAAATCCTGAGTTCGATCCCTGGTAACAACAACAACAAAAAAAAGCACAAATAACAAAGACCATTTCATAAACAGGTGTCAGGCATCATGCATGTGTTTTTACACACATTATTTCTACATCTTTACAAAATATTATCTCTAAGTCTCACAACAATCTCACAAGACAGAATTCTCATGGCCAGTAAGTAGGGGAGCCAAATGCAATCTCAAGACTGTGTGACTTAAAAGCCCATCATCCAGTGACTCATACTTCAGCTTTCAGACTGGTTATGTAAATACATCACAAGACAACATTATGAGATTGCCACCTAAGAATGTATAAGAGCTGCATTAATCACCTTTCCATTGCTGGGACAAAATATCTGACACAACTTAAACAAAGAGAAGTTTATTTTGGCTTATAGTTTCAGAGGTTTCCGTCTGTGGTTAGCTAGCTTCAAGAAGAAACATCAAGGCAGAGGAAGCAGAGCAGTCAGAAGCAGCAAGTGGAAAATCAAGAGAGGAAGGTGCCAGGGACTGATGTGGTCCCCAAGTGTGATGGCTTGTATCCACATGTCCCCACAAAGCCTTTTTGGAGGTGACTGGATCTAGGGTATGAGATGGCTGGGATTAAGGGTGTGATGCTGGGATTAGAGGGGTATGATTACTAAATCAGTCCACTGATGGGTTTAGCATAGTTCTGGATATGGATAATAAGAAGGCTCAGCCTGGGTGTGGTGTAGCCTGGATGCCACATAAAGAGGAGGCTTAGCCGCTGCTTCTGCTTGCTGCTGTCTGCCATCCAATGGACTATTTCTCCCTCATGATGCCCCTCTGCCATGCTATCCAACCCTGGAGCCCACCAACTATGGTCTGAAACCTCTTCAAACTGTGAGCTACAATAAACCTTTCCTCCTTTTACTTTGGGTGTCAGGTATTTTGTCTCAGCAGCGAGAAAAGTAGCTAAGACACCAAAGTCATGCCCCACAACCCACTCCACTCAGACACATGCAGAAGTGTGCTTTACTAACCTCTTAGAGATCTCTCAAGCCAATCAAGTTGACAAGATTAACCATCACTGCTGGCAACAGTGGTGCATGCCTGTAATCCCAGCACTTGGGAGAGCTGAGGCAGGAAGATCACCGCAAGTTCAAGGCCAACATGAGCTACATAGTCAGTTCAAAGCCAGACTAAACTACAGGTGAGACTGTCTCGAGAAACAAACAAGCCAAGCGTGGTGGCACACACCTGTGATTCCAACACTCAGGAGGCTGAACCAGGAGGATCATCACTACTTCGAGGCCTGCCTGGGCGACATAGCAAGTCTCTGTCTCACACTACCCTCTAAAAAAACCCAACCAAACAAAAAAGATTTAACCATCACAGTATCTTTACTCAAATTACAGACTAAGATGTCACAGTGAAATCTAAAGTACTCTTTATGAATTTATGAATCCTTTATGTGAATTATAAAATATATATTAATATAAATTCCTTTAGGGACCGGGATTTAGCTCAGTGGCGTGGTGCCTGCCTCGCAAGCGCAAGGTTGAGTTTGATCCCCAGTAACACAAACACACACACACACACACACACACACACACACAAAAAATATATATATATATTCCTTTAGCAATTGTTTAACTTACTTGTTTGTGTTTTAGAAACATGTTTCTGAAGAAAATCAACTATCTGGGCCAACACCTTCTTATTACAATGTGTTGATAATTTTTCATCGCATTCATAACACCTGAAAAACATAAATTTAAATCAAATATTATGAAAGTACTTTCAATAATTTTATACATTAAGAAACAAAGTTGGGGGCCGGGGATTTAGTTCAGTGGTTTCGCTGCCTGCTGCACAAGCGCAAGGACCCGAGTCTGATCCCTGGTACCAAAAAAAAAAAGAAACAAAGTTGGTATTTGACCACTTTTGTCTTTATTTTGTCGTTGTTTTTGGTACCGGGAATCAAACTCTGGACCTTGCACTTGCAAAGCAGGCAGCGGAACCACTGAGCTAAATCCCTGGCCCTCTTGTTGTTTTTTGAGACAGAGACGTACAGAGCTTCATAGTTCAAATGAACGTTCTGCCGTTCACCTTATGCATAACAAAATGCCATGGAAATTTTAAGCAAGGCAATGACATGACCCAATTTATACATTAAAAACATCATTCTGAATAATGTGATAAATTAGACTGGCGGGCATAAGGAACAAAAACAGATCAGTATAGTAGCAAGAATCTGGAGAGAAGTGGACATATTTCATATATCTGCAGAGAGAAACAATAAAGAGTTAGATGTAAAAGATGAGGAAGAGGCGAGTGTCAAAATAATTGCAGTGGAGCCAGGGATTTAGCTCAGTGGTGTCGCAACCTGCCTCACAAGCACAAGGTCCTGAGTTTGATCCCCGGTACCAATAATAATAAGAAGAAGAATAATAATAATTGCAATGGAAAAGGAGAAGCAGGTAAAGGTATGTTAGTAATTTTCAATACAGATGATTTTGTAGCCATGGGGACTTTTCCCAATGTTTAGAGACATTTTTGGTTATCTCCTAGCTGCTACTGGCATCCAGTGAGTAGAGGCTAGAGATGCTGCTAAACATCCTATAACCTAGACAACAGCACAACAAAGAATTGATCATAACAAAGAATTACCAGTATAAACATCTATAGTACTAAGACACTGACCTAGATAAAATAAGATTTGCTGTGAGTTGATAACTGTCCAAAGGCAGGCAATGTAGGGTATAGAGGAATTTATTATACCATTTTGTCTATTTTTGTTAAAGGATTAAAAAATAACATAAGATTTTTTAAAAGGGATAAAAATAACTGTGAGGGTTTCATCTTAATTACTAAGTGACAGAAGAGAAATGGGAAAGATACAGTTTCTTTATTTTATTATTAACTTATATTTATTATTTGTTTATAGTTTATTATGCTGGTTAAGACTTATTTGCTGGCCCGGGGATTTAGCTGAGTGGTTCCGGCGCCTGCCTCGCAAGCACAAGGTCCGGAGTTCAATCCCCGGGACAAAAAAAAAAAAAAAAAAAAACTTATTTGCTGAAAATTAAATCACCATTCACATAAGACTTACAACAGAAATTCTGGCACAGATTCACTTGAGATGACCCTATTCTTCCAAGGGCCACTTAATTCTGCCAACTTTTTCTATTTTGGTGGTTCTCAAACCGTGACCCACAGACCAGCAGCACTGGTAACACTTAGGAACTTGTTGGATGTGCAAACTCTCAGGCCACACCCAGAACCACAAAACTGGAATCTTTAGACCTGGGATCCAGCAATCTGTGTTAACAAGTCTTTCTGGTAATTCTGATGTACCCATAGTCTAAGACCACTACAGGAAAAAATTTATTGCACTACCACACTATGACGTCACCCTGCCATCATCTTTTTCCCTGTCTCCAACACATTACTTACACATTAAATTTTGTATCCTCCTTACACACCCCAGTAACAACAACAAAAACGTAAGTGCAGCAAACACCAGGCCCCTATGACCATATCAAATTAGAAAGATATTAGCTCCAATGAGCCAAAATACCCTTGCATTAGTTTTGGAAATTTGAAATAAAACACAAAGTGCAATGTTTGTCTTAAAGAAAGCTTGAGGACTCCTCAAAATGCATTCAAGGAACTTTAGGAATCCATAGATTTCAATTAGAAAATTACTGTTGTAAAATACAGAGAAAACATTTCAAGATAATGTCTACATGTGCTATGGAAACAGTGTAGTACGCTGGTAAGAATCTAGGGAATCAAAAAACTTGTTTGGGCTGGGCTTGATGATGTACACCTGTAATCTCAGCTACTGGGGGAAGGGGCAGGGCTGAGGCAAGAGAATGAAAGTCTGAAGCCGACCTGGGTACCTCTGCAAGACCCTGTCTCAAAGTAAAAAATAAAAAGGGCTGGGGATGTAGTTCATTGACAGAGTGGCTGTGGGTTGAATCCCATCACCACAAAGAACACAGACATACACTAATCTTGTTTTTAGAGCATGGATTTTTTACTTTTTATTTACCATCCAAAAAAAGTAAATATTTAGTTTCTTTACACCTAAAGTGATGGAACTAGGTTTTCAACCAGGTGAAGTGCTAAAATCACCTGAAAAAGTTGTTTGTTTTTTTCTCATTTTGTTTTATGCACACATTCTTTTTTTTTTTTTTTTTTTTTTTTGGTACCGGGGAATGAACTTGGGACCTTGAGCTTTCGAGGCAGGTGCTGGAACCACTGAGCTAAATCCCCGGCCCCTGTGTTTGTTTGTTTTTTGAAACAGGGTCTCACTATGTAACCCAGACTGGCCTCAAACTTGCAGCAATCCTCCTGCCTCAGTCTCCGGAGTGCTGGAATTACAGGAGTACACCATCATGCCTGGTAAGTTTTTACCAACTACTGAGCCAGACACCTTCTGTTCCTTCTAGAGAATCACCAAACCACATGATTGTTTAAAGTATCTTCCTTTGATAGAATTTTGGAATTCTACACTAGAAAGTTCATTATGAAAAACTAGATGGAATTTTTACTTATGGTACAAAGAAAATATTAGAGAAAAGTAGAGGGAAACTAGATTTTTTTTTCCTGACTTAAAACTTTATATTCATGGGTAACATTAATTTTCTTAAATTATCCTATAGATTGTATTCAGGCTAAAAAAAAAAGCATAAACGTATAGCATCTTTATTTTATCTGATAAAGTTAAAAAAAAAAAAGGTGTTTTGTTTTTGATGAACAAAAGCACTAACAAAATTTAACTTACCATATAATCCATGTACTCAGATTAATTACAATACAATGAGACTCTGTTCTGGAACTCTTGAAGTGCTTCAGTGAATGATGGTTTTCTGAGTTTTTACCACATCCCTGGAAATGAACAGGGTAAATTTGTTTCAAATCAATCAAAACTTAAAACTATACTGAAATATACTGAAAAAGTTTTAATTTCAAGCAAGAGGGAAACATTTCAGAAAGCAATATAGATTTCTATTAATTTCTGCAAAGAGGCTAACTTACTTTTTGTTACATAGTATTTACCTAAAACAATCAAAAGCAAAGCTAACATCCCTATTTCTTACAGATGTCTACATGCTGTCCTGAACACGGTGGGACACTGAGCATCCAGATAGGCCAGTACAGCCTCTTTCCCAAATACACATTTCCCAGGCCTGTACACAGCTCCAAGTCAACTCATGGAGAATGAACGAAGCACAGATTAACCATAACAATTTTCCTCACTAGTGAAACTAAAGAAACGCTGGTTAATATAACATGAGAGAAAGACAAGTCTGATGGATATTTCTGGGGGAGTTTTACATACTTTTTAAAGGAAAAGGAATGTACTCTTTCCTCTCTTTATGGGCTTGGGGGATTGCCGTGTGACACATAACGTCTGAAGCCTCTTCAGTCATCGTGAACTATGAAGTTGGGGACTACACTGAAGAAAAATAGCAAAAATCTCATTTTTCTTTCTTTCTTTTCCTTTTTTTTCTTCTTGAGACGGGGTCGCCATATAGTTCAGACTGGCCTTGAACTCACTATGTATCGCAGGGTTGCCTTGAACTCACCATGATACTCCTGCCTCAGCCTCCTGAGGGCTGAGATTACAAGTGCGCACTACCATCCCTGGCAGAAACCTCAGTTTTTAATGTTCTTCCTCTTGAATTAAGTGAACCAGAAGTGGCCCTACTTCTATAGGGCCTACCTACCTATAGATAAACATTCCTCTTTTCTTTTTAAAAAGTATACACTTTTAATTTGACTAGAAAATTCTTTTATTATAGATAACATTTCTAAACTCTAAGACAAATTATTTTGCAAAAACAAAGCAGACTAATCCTTTCTGAGAGGGAAAAAATGAATCTAAAAAGTCACATCCACTTCTTGAGTAAATACAAAAGAAAAAGGCAGGTCTAGACAGGAGAGCTACTGCAAGTGGGTGGGAGTCCCTTTCAAAAGATTTATGAACTACACACGATTAACTCCTGAAAATAACATACACTGTTCTTTATCTTAAACATAAGTTTGTCCTTGGAGAGTCTCACTCTAAATATGGAGTAAATTTATCTTAAGTCCTATGCATGACAAAAAGTCCAACTCACAGTATTTAAGGAGACTATAAAACACAGTGACACATAGGTAACAATTTTCTTACCTGAAAACCACACTTAAGGCACAACCAAATATCTGAAGGAAGTACTGATTGTCCATCATAGAATCTTCTTTCTTTTAAACATTCTGAACAAACTGACCATAGATTCTCAGTTATTGCTTTCTTCACATGATTCACACTGACAGCATGACTTACATGTTGGCAAGTTAAACCTATTGAATAAGAAAAAAATATGAACACTTTCATTGCTAAACTATTAGTAAGCAAAAGTTCATAGTGTTAAAATGCCCTGAACTAAAAGACATATATATTCAAAAACAAAATAACTCAAAAGGATATACGTTACATGAATACATTTATATATAAAAATTCATGAAATGACATAATTACTGAATTGAAAACCAGATCAGTGGTTGCTAGGGGATATGTGTGGGGGATGGATGTGGATATAAATGGGTAACATGTTGAGTGGTGATGGTACAGTCAAGTTCCTTGAAGTATACAAAGTTAAACATGTAATAAAATTATATGGAAAAAAATTATATGGGGGTATAATAATACACAAGTATATACTATAATGCCAAGGGTGATAAAAATACAATTGTAGAATATGCTAAGGACTGTACCACTGGTTTTGATATTGTACTATGGTAATATAAGATGTTAACATCAGGGAAGGCAAGGTGATAGATAAATGGAGCCTCTTCATATATATTTCTTTATATCTTTCTGTGAATCTAAAATCAGTTCAAAATGAAATAGTTTAATAAATAAATAAAACTGGGCCAGGGATTTAGCTCAGTGGTTCCTCCGCCTGCCTCACAAGTGCAAGGTCCCAAGTTCAATCCCCGTACCAAAAAACAAAACAAACAAACAAATAAATGAATAAAACTGAGGAGATTAAACACTTACTGAACAGCTACAATGTGTCAAGCATTGTGAATGTTATTTTCTGCCCATTAAGATACACATCTTGGGGTATGCAATGCCCTAGCTCAATTCCCAGCACCAAACAATAGAAAGGTATACATATAAAAATCTGTATATATTTTTATCACTGTTAGGAGAAAAGAAAAGGAGAAACAAACAATGGAACCAGACTTCTCAGAATTTTCCTTAATGAATACTCTCAAATGAATTATTCTGTCTGGTGTCTAGTAATCTTTTTTTTGGTACGGGGAATCAAACTTGGGACCTTGCGTTTGTGAGGCAGGTGGCGGAACCACTGGGCTAAATCCCCAGCCCTAGTAATCTTTTGTAACAGCTTTCTAAGATGTGCTGTGGCCCATGCCTGTAATTCCAGCACTTGTGAAACTGAGACAGGAGCATTGTGCAAGTTCAAGGCCAGCCTGCAGTACCCAGTGAATTCATAACCAGCCTGGACTACATACATTTCAACTTTCTCTATTTCTCTTTCTAAATGCAAAGCATTTTTTCCTCTTCTTTTTGTACTACTAGGGAAATCTAAGCTATATCCCAGCACTTTTTTTTGTTTTGTTTTGTTACCAGGGATCGAACTCGGGTCCTTGCACTTGCGCAGCAGGTGGAGAAACCACTGAGCTAAATCCCCGGCCCTATCCCAGCAGTTTTTTTTTTTAAATAGGGTCTCACTAAGTTGCCTACATTGCCCAGACTAGCCTCAAATTTGTGATCCTCCTGACTCAGCCTCTTGAGTAGCTGGGATTACAGGCATGCAACATTCTGTCCAGCTCAAAGCATTCCTGTCTACTAGTTAGAGAGAGGTTAGGCAATAGAACTACGCAGGAGTCTATGACATCTTGAAAACTAAAAATATGATTCTCACAAGTTACTTATATCAAAATATAATTTGAACAAAAATGACATGTAAATCTGAATAAAACATTTAAGCTTCTAATTTAACAAAAGCAAGCAGTAAAAACATAAAAAAGGAGTAATTCTAAAGTTGTATGTTTGAAAAGCAAGGATCCATGCTACTAAAGAAAGGGCTATTCAGGAGAGGACTAACAAATGATCACTAGTATAGGATGAGGAGAGGACTGATAAATGGTCACTAGTATAGGATCTAGAAATGGTTTACCAAATGTCATTGCTATTACAGTTTTGTATTTTAAAATCATTCTATATACTATCTATATAATATCTGGGTTTCTTTCTTTCTTTTTTTTTAGACAAGGTCTTGCTGTGTAGTTCAAGCTGGCCTTGAATTCATTATATAACTCAGGCTGACCTCAAACTTGCAGCAATCTTTCTACCTCAGCTTCCCCTAGTGCTGAGATTATAGGCATGTACCACCATGCCTGGCCGTATCTATATAATCTCTGGAATGGGATCTGGCCAGGGTACAATGCAAACATTTTCTAAACTGAGTACGGTGGGTCTATAATCCCAGTACTCTGGGAGGCTAAGGCAGCATGGGAGAGTTCAAGCTCACATGGGCAATTTAGCACCTTAAGGAGACCCTGTTTCAAAATTTAAAAATTTTTAAATGTGCTGAAGATGTAGGTCAGTGTGAAGAACCTAGATTCAATCCCTGGTACCAGAAAAGAAAATTCTACTATTCAATTTTTAAAATTAAAAATTAAAATTATTAATAAATTCTAGTTTATGCAACAGAAAACAGTGAAAATAAAAAGAAATGGACTGATTAATTTAAAATATGTATTATTATTTTGCTCCAACACCATTTGGGATGTCAGTTATCACAATTTACCAGCGATGTCATCTGAAGAATCTTCATCATGAGGTACTGAAGGCCTTCTATTTCTTTTTCCTTTCTCAGGTAAAGCTTTGGATGGCTCTTTTACCCGCATCTGTTATTTACTGAAAAGGTTGAAGGGAAAAAAATGAATACAATTTACTCTTCAAAGATAAAATATATATATTTTATTTAAGGCATATCGAAACTGAAATGACTTCAATTTTAATTGGTCTAGTAAATCAACAGAGGAAGGAAGGGCCAGGGATTTAGCTCAGTGGTTCCACAGCCTGGCTCACAAGCTCAAGGTTCGATCCCCAGGACCAAAAAAAAAAAAAAAAAGAGGAAAGGAATACCAGCTGAAAAAACAGAAGTCCTTGTTAAAATCAAAACACAAAGTTAGGATGTAGCTCAATGATACAGCATTTACCTAACATGCACGAAATGCGGAATTCGATCCCCAAGAACACACACACAAAATAGATAGACAGACAGACATGGTACAGTTCATTTGACTTTTACCAACTACTCTATCATGGCCTAAATGTTCGTGTCCCTGGACCCTAAATTCATCTGTTGAAATCTAGTCCCCATTGAGCTAGTACTTAAGAGACAAAAACTTTGGGAGGTAATTCGGTCATGGAGGAGAGCCTTCCAAGAAGAGGCCAGAGAACTAGCTTTGCATCTACCTGTGGATACAAGCAAAAGACGTCAAGACAAACAGTTCTTGTTTACAGGGTCTAGAAGCCCTCTGTAGACATCAGTCTGCCAACACCTTGGTCTTGGATTTCCTAGCCCTCAATACTGAGAAACATCACCAGTCTAACTTCCTTGTCTACTTGTTCCCTCTGCTCTATTCTCCAAAACCCCTAATTCATGTACAGTGTCCCCTTCTCTGATCACAACTCCCCATTCCTCTGACAAGAAGCTTCATCTTGGCAAGTGATTCCATGATCCTGCAGCAGCACAGGGAGGGCTGGGGGGGGGGGGGAGCTGTGAATGAAGAGGTGTTTTTCAGGCTTCACTTAGCAGTGACACACGTCACCTCTGTGAATATTTTACTGGCCAAAGTCACCCGGCCACATTTAACTTCAAGTAGACATAGAAGGGAGGTGAGGAGTGTAATTTTACCATGTACCAAGAAAGAGGGGTGGTTCCGCCACCTGCCTCACAAGCGCAAGGTCGCGAGTTTGATCCCCAGCACAAAAAAAAAAAAAAAAAAGAGGGAAACCAGCATAGCTGTGCCCAGCCTCATCACTACAGCACCCCTCTGCAGCACCCAATCCTAGGGGAGCCAGATTATTTTTTTCCATGTTTGGAGAAAGTCCCATCAGAAAGGAGGGTGGGTCTATCATTATCTTCACACAGTCCTTTCAAACTTTTTTCACTCTTTAAACCTCCAACTCCTCTACTTCCCCACTCGCTTATCAAAAGATGAGCTAGTCTTCTACTTTACCCCCAGATTTACAAACCTACCTCCTTTAGTTTTAATTTCATGTCCTAAAGAGATAGGCATTGCCAACAGAACCTACTTAAAATAGTACTCGAGAAACAGTAGTACATTTCCCTTTTGTTATAGGTAAACCCTTTATAAAGATGAGCATTAACATTCAGATTCTGGCAAAATACACAGAACCAGGCGTTTCACCCAGAAGCTGCTGTAAAAAATTTGTGCCTTTCTACAAAAACAGACTCAGCTTGGCAATGGAGGTGCAAATCCCCTACTCCCTGCCCTGTACTGGGATTAAACCCAGGACTTCCTCACTGAACTACATCCCTAGCTTTTTATTTTTTACTTTGAGAAGGGGGCTAAATTGCCCAGGCTGGCCTTGAACTTGTGATCCTCCTGCCTCAGCCTCCCAGAGTGCTGGGATTACAGGCATGTGCCACCACGCCTGGCTCAATTTCTGATATTATGTCTAAACCTACAGAATTATTTGGTCCAGTAACCTACAGTATACCAATTCTTCAGTTTCTTTTCCAATTTCCATTTAAGGCGTGCACACATACACATACACACAAAGGACAATTCAAATTCCAATTATTAGAGCTTCACATACTTTCTTTCATCAAAATTGTGTCTGGGAATCTTCAAGACCTCCTCTTCCCACGTTTGGAGAGTGGACAGGATTCACAGGACTCGGTACAATTGTACTCATGGTTGACAATTATTAAAGCAATACTGTACGAATATAAAATCAATCACAATGGAAAAAGAGGTGGAGTCCAGAGAAATATGTACCGTAGGGGCTTCCTTATGCTTCCTCATGCTTCCTCCTCCCCAGGAAGGAGGAGTCAAACTCAGCATACTTTCCCAACAAGAAATATGCAGCAACATCTAGTCAGTCAATGCTTCTGCCCTCGAAAGCCTATGAGAAACCTGCAGCTCAGGATTTTTATGAAGCTGGTAATTTCAGCATGAACATAGTATTCAGCATAAACTAATAGTCCTCAGGTCAGAACACTCCCCAAACCCAAGTTCCCAACCGCTAAACCAGGGCCAACCTTGCAAGCAGGCCTTTCAAAATATGGTAGCATCTCAGGCCTGCTTTAACTCCTTTCAGTACAAATATTTGTTTTGGCCATTTTTCTCATAGTTTTTCATACATAAAACTACAGTTTTCAAACAGCAGCACCTAACACCTTTTTTCCCTTCTATATTAAGATGGGCAACTAACTTGGTTGAAAAGTTTGCTTTTAAATAGACTATACAAATAAAAACCCGAAAAATATTTTCCTCCTACTCTTGTGCTTACCGTTTTCCAGGTTGAGGGAACAGGAACGGGACTCAAATCTTTTACAGGCAACCAGACTCAAAACGGTTTTGCTGTGTATCGCGCTCAGTATCGCGCTCCAATTCTACACACTTCCTAGATATTAACCCACTAGATCCTCACAGCTACTTTCTGGGAGAGACTGCTGTTATTTTCCCCGCTTTCCACTTGAAACTGGGACAGAGGCTAAGCGGGGCCAGGGTCCTGAGGCGGTTTGGGTGTGGGGCCGTGGAGCCCGGCGGTCCAGCCGCAGAGGCCAACGCACGCTGCAGCCATGAACCCGGTTCAGGCCGCCTCCCGGGCCCCAGCGCCCGCCGAGTCCGGCCGGAGAGGGCTGCGGGTAGGACCTTGGGGAGAACCGCGGGGAGGCCGGGAGCGCACGCCGCAGTCCCCACGGGGCGGGCACCCGGGCGCCTCCGACGCCGGCCGGCTCCTCCCGCAGCCCAGGACCAGCGGGCTACGCCGCAGGCGGCGCCCCCAAGGCTCAGGAAGGCGAGAGGGCGTTCGGAGCCTCCCTCGAGCCCGCCCACCCACAAGGGGGTCCGGAGCAAGGAGCGGACCCAAGCTGCGGCGACCCCACCGCGGACTTCGCGACTCACCCCGCCCGGCCGGGCCGCCGTGTCTACAAGCCGGGACGACTACGCCTGCGCGGCAGTCCGGCGGAGCTGCGGGGCGGGGCCTCTGTCATTGCCCCGCCCACGAGGTCGGGCGGAGGAGCGGGCTGGCCGCGCTCCTAGGGCAAAGGGCGGGGCGGGGCGGGGCGGGGCGCGTTCTGCAAGTCCCTGCTGGCTCAGTTTCCCTCTCCCAGACTAGGGTCATGATCTGGAATGAGCATCGCTGCTCTCTCCTGCCGAGTTTCTACTTGGTGCTGGACATTTTCTGGAACACCTTCCACCTTCCCTCTGTCGTCCTCCTTTGAACTCTAAAGTCACATCTGACTTTTATTATGTATAATTTTCCTTTTTCTAAGGTACTGGAAATTGAACCCCGGTCTTCGCATTGAGTTACATCCCCTGCCCTTTAAAAAAAAAAAACTTTTATTTTGAGACAGGGTCTCTCGCTAAAGTTGCTAAATTATCTAGGCTGTGCTCAATCTTGCGATCTTCCTGCTTCAGCCTCTCCGAGTGCCAGGATTACAGGTATGCACCACCAAGACAGGCTTTATTTTGCTTTTTTTTTTTTTTTTTTAATTACTGATCTGGAAGCTGTTCTTGCTTCTACACTTCTTCAAAGCCGGATTATCTATTAAAGTGGCCTAGCACCGTGCATGTTTACTAAAAGTAGTTGATTGGTTGGAATGATAGTTACTGCAAACGTCAACTCTGGTTATGATTGGATCTAGAAGTCTCCATCTTTACCAAGGGACAGAGTGTGGTTTAATGGATTAGAAATTAAGAAGTAACAGTTAAGCCCCAAAACTGATTGTACCTAAAATTCTAATTCATGGCTGGGGATTTGGCTCAATGGCACTGCACCTGTCTTGCAAGCGCAAGGTCCTGAGTTCAATCCCCGGTACAAAAAAAAAAAGTACAAAATTCTAATTTATTCTCATCATTATTTCCATGTGGGAACTTGACAGACGAAGTTCTATTTGTTTATGTTGTATTTATAGGAATCATTCATCTGACATATACACTTGAATACAAACATGCTAGTCACTGTGCTAGGTATGAGTATACATAATTATCTTTTGGGTTAGAGAGCAAATTTTTTCCCAAGAAAAAATGAAAACTGCACATATAATAATAGGTTGTGGTATAATTTTGAAGTAAAAATAGTTTACACTTCATAAATCAAAAGTTTTCATATATTTTAATATTGGATTTGACATTCAATGTGGAGGGGAAAAAGTCATGCAAACTTGAGAAAATCTAAAGAATTTGCATCCTAAATTATATTTCAGTAAAAGGGAGTTTTTAAAAGTGTATAATATATTGGAACTCAATTTGTAATTTTTTTTAAAAGGGACTGAATTAGGGAAATTTAGGTTCTATTCCTAACAAAAAGGAATTTAGGAATTATGCAAATCATCATGCGATAACTGAGCTAGCCCTCAGTCTGACCCTGTTAACAAACTTACCTAAGAGTTGGGAGTTTAAAAATGGACCAGTCTTCAAGACTGTGAGATTAAGATAACATACCAGGAAACTAGGATGGAAGGTCAGGTGGGCCATCAAAGACATGATCAGTGGAGACATCAAGAAGCCAAAGAGGGGAAAAAATCCTTACAATCAAGCCTGTTGAGGAGGCAGGGGAGTGATCTGCCCTGTTCCAACACTCAAGAACTTTCCCAGATGATAAGAGCAAAGTCCAGGTGGCAAGGGGCAAATGAATGTGTAGAATAGTCATTAGCATGACCTATAGTTACCTTCACTTAATTGGCATTAGTAAAAAAAATCACATTCCAAGGTGGATACTTAAAATGGTAGTAGACATGTTTCATGAAGAGGCATGATAAAGACATGACAAAGGTGAGCAGACACAACTGAAACTTCTGTGCATGTGGATGGTATCAAGAGCCCAGCCAACTACCCTGTAAATGTCATAAAAGCTGTTCACCTTCATCTTTGTTTGGGTCAGCCTGAAGTTCCTGTCCCCCATGGCTCCTTCCCCTTGTACTCAAGCGTAAGAATAAGAAGGCCTTCTTCCTGTGTTGCTGTCTGATTCTTCTGATAGCGACCACAAGAGCTCATGAAGTCATATGGTAACAATCATACAGTACTGAAATTTTGGAAATTGGAAATGACAAAATTCCAAAGCTAACTTGATTTAGAGTGGAGGTACTTTTAACATGATCATGCCTCCAGAGATTGCTACCTCCATTTCAAAATTTGGCATGAGTTTGTGTTTGGGGGAGCTTTTTGTTTTGGTTTGGTTTGGTTTTGGTTTTTTGAGACAGGATTTGCTATGTAGTTTGGGCTGGCTTTGAATTCACTGTGTAACCGAGGCTGCCCTTGAACTCACAGCAATCCTCCTGCCTCAGCCTCCGAAGGGCCAAGATTACAGGCATGCACCACCATGCCCAGCTCATTGGAATATCTAATACGAGTTTTCATCAGGCATCTTATAGGTTTAAATTTTTGTGTGCTTTTTTATTTTTTTAGCAATGTTGGGTTATGTTCTTTTGGGGTTTTGTGTATTTATTAGGTTGTTATTTTTGTGTACTTGTTCTTTCATTGGCTCTGATTTAATACATGTCTAGGTTTTCTTCTTGTCTCAGCTCCCTAACTAGTTTCTTCACCTCGAATGCCCGAGACAATGTTATTAACATATTTCTTTATTCTTTTTTTTTTTTTTTGGTACCGGGGATTGAACTTGGGACCTTGAGCTTGCGAGGCAGGCCCCAGAACCACCGAGCTAAATCCCCGGCCCCTATTTCTTTATTATTTTTCCAAACACATAAACTCGTCTTCCCAAGTTTTAAAATTCCCCATACTGTTGGGCAGCAAGATGGTGACTGCTAGCAGGGTTGTCCAAGTAGTCAAGCCACATATACCATTAATAAGGTTCCCTGACAGAAAAGACAATCCTAAACCCAGTGTATCAGAAGCTTTGAGATCAGCAGGGATCCCATCCCACTCCTCTGTAATTTCACAGCATTCCAAGGGAAGTAAATCACCGGAGTTACTGGTGCATCTGGGTCCACCAGACACTGCAGAAATACTAAAAACGCTACCTCAGAAGTACAGAAGGAAACTTACATCTCAAGAGGAAATGGAGTTTATCCAATATGGAGGTCCAGAATAATGATTGTGGCTGCTGTTTGTCATCAGACAAAAGAATTATCTTTACAATAAAGGACTTCCAAAATGAGATATGAAAAGTTGTATATTAAACAACCTTAATAAATCTTCTGCAAAAAGAAAAAAAGGAAACATAGAAAATTTAGATGGATTCTTGTATCTTCTAATTTATGTATCTTGGTCAGCTTCTCCACAAGCTTACCTAATTGTTTATACACTTTATACTTATTAAAGTATACATTTGAAAAAAAATTCCCTATACTTCACTCCTATTCTCTCTAGTATTAATCCTTGGTCCTCTCCATCCTAAGCCTTAGGCTCTTCCATATCCATATCCTATCTAGCTTATTGCCCTCCCTATCAGCAAGTTCTGACAACCACATAGCTTTTCTCAATCACAAAGTAAAACCTCTTTCTCCCATATCTTTCCCTTGCCCTCACAAAATATGCTCTGAAAACTCTGAATACTAAACCTTCAACTCAACTAAAAGTACTCCAATAAAATCAGACCCCATATCCACCTTTTATTCTCATCTACCACTATTCCCCCTTCAGTCCTCCCCCTCAGTGTCCAACACTCCTCACCCAGTGACCTCCCATTCTTGCCACCCTACCTCACCTGCCTCATTGCAGAACAACAACAAATAACAAAATGTCATCATGTCCATAGAGAAGACAAAGCGGGGAAGTGTACTGCAAGGACTATCATATAGAAGTGTAAGACTGAATCTGTGGATGCTGTTATAACCAGAAATAATTCTTTTGGAAAAACATAGGGACAGGGTTGAAATCACTTAAAGTAAATAACAGAAGGAGTAAATACTAGCACTAGACATACAAAGCTGAAAATTATTCACGGAGAGGCAACATCCTACTAAAAATCTCCATGTAAGACACAAACTCTCCTCACTTCTCTAGTCCCCAACCTACAATAACCTCTCAAAAAAAGGAGGGGGAAAAAAGAGGGGGCCATTATATATGTGTATATATATATATATATATATAATACCTATATTACATATATATGAATATATATATATTCAAACAAATAAAACACAGTGTGATAGTTAACTGATTTTGTCAACTTGAGTAAGAATTGCCCAACTAAATTGGCTCAGCATAGTTCTGGGTGTGGAAGACCCAAACTAGGGAGTATTGTCACCAAAATGATATAAAAGGGAAATGAAGAAGGAAGGCTTGCTTTTGTTTCTTTAGAGGAGCTCCAATCTTTGCTTTCTCCTTGGATATTGTCTCCTGGCTTTCAGCACAGACTCTTGAGCCTCCAAGGTAGACCCTTCTTCAGCTTTCCACTTCAGACCCTTTGGCCTCTTGATAAAGACTTGCACAGAACACTACACTGAGCTCCAGCCCTTTGACTGGATCCTTCGGATCTCCAGAGCACAGACCTTTTTCACTCTTCCACTGCTGACTCTCTGGGTGGACATTCCAAGCCAATCTTGTAAATTCTTATATACTTGTATATCTTGCATTAAATCTGTTTGTCTAGTAAGCATTGACTGATACACACAGATACAAATAGGAAAATGGGGAAGCAAGGAAATAGAGGATCTCTGAACCCCTCCTCAGTCTTCCCAAGGCAGAGTACGGGATCAGAAAGGAGAAGAAAAAAATACCAGATAACAGATATCTTTTTTTTTTTTTTTTTTGGTACCGGGGATAGAACTCGGGTCCTTCTGCTTGCGAGGCAGGCGGCGGAACCACTAAGCTAAATCCCCAGTCCAAGGTAACAGATATCTATGAGACATTTATACAAGGGTTGAAAAAAATAGATGAGTTCAAAGAGGAAATCAACCAAAAGTTCACAGCAATTACATTCAATATGACCACAGTAAATTTCAGAGAAATAAGTAAAAAACTGGACAGGCTAACCAAAACAGTTCAAACTTTGAATGACAGATTCAACAAGGATATGGAATCCTTGAAAAGATGCCAGATTTCTATACCTGAAATTAAAAACTATATAAAATTCATATATTGTAGAAATGACTAATGTGAAGACAGAGTATCTGATATTGAGGATAAAATAGTGAATTACAATAAAAAACTCAAAGAAGCCAAAAAGAAAATAAGAGAACAAGAGAAGACTATCCAGCAGCTACTAGATGACAACGAGCAGACCGATCTATCTAAGGCTAATCAGAAATAGAGAAAAACTAGAAGATAGTACAGATGGATTCACTTACACGCTTACAGATATCATGGAAGAAAATTTCCCAAATATAAGAAAAGAGTTTAGAATTCAAGTAAGTGATGCTTATATAACACCAAACAATTATGATGAAAAAAGAAGCTCACCAAGGCATGTCCTTATTAAATTACCAGCTGTCCAGCAAAAACAAAACAAAACAAAACAAAAAAACACAACCAAAATACCCTGGAATTTTAAAAGCTAGAAGAAAAACAACAACAACAAAAATCACATATAAAGGCAAACCAATTAGAATCACAACAGACTTCTCAATACAATCCTTAAAGGCTAGAAGAGCTTGGAATGAAGTATTGCAAGCCCTTAGAGCAAATAACTTCCAACCCAGATTAATTTAGCTAGCAAAGCTATCCTTCAAAATAGAGAAATAAGGTATTTCCATGAAAAAAGACCAGCTCAGAAGATATATGAGTGCTCGACCAGCTCTAGTGAAAATACTTAAGAATATTCTTGACAGAAACAATGAATTGGACACAGCTAAAACCCAGAGGAAACCAGTGAGGTCAGTGGATAAACAGCAACAAAAAACATCAGGAAAAGAAAAAACAAAGGACATACCAACAGATAAAGAAGGGAATGATAGTAAATAACCAACACATCTCAGTAATATCTCTCAATGTTAATGACCTCAACTCTCCAGTTTAATGACACAGACTGGCAGACTGGATCAAAAATCAGAATCAATCTGTTGCATTCAAGAAACTCATCTAATCTAAAAAGATATTCACAGGCTAAAAACTAAAAGATGGAAAACAACATTTCATGCATCTGGACCCCCAAAACAAAACATGGTAAATGTCAAGCTAAAACTGACTAGAAAAGACAAACAAGGTCACTATATACTATTTAAGGAAACAATCCAACATGAAGAGATAATTTTGATAAACATATATGCACCGAATACTGGAGCACCTATCTTCATAAAACAAAAATTGCTGAGATTAAAAGATCACATTAGCACTAACACAATCATAGCAGGGGATTTTAACACCCCACTTTTGCAAAGAGATACTGAATCAAACCCTTGAATATATGGACTTACTGGATATATACAAAGTATTCCACCCTTTTACAACAGAGTACATATTCTTTTCAGCAGCACATGGTACATTTTTCAAAATAGATCACATACTGGTTCACAAATCCTGCTTAAGTAAATATCAAATTGAAGTCTCAGGGACACTATCAAACCAGTTCTAAGAGGAAAATTCATCACAATCAATGCTTACATCAGGTAAACAGAGCAAGCTCAAATAGACAACCTTGTGAGAAATCTTATTCTTGAGAAATAACAACAAACCAGCCCCAGATCAAAATTAAGGAGGAAAATTATAAAGATGAGAGTGGAAATCAATAATTGAGACAAAGAAATAAATAGTAAAAAAAAAAAATCAATGGATTGAAGAGCTGGTTCTTTGAAGGAATAAATAAAATAGATAATCTCCTAGCCAGACAAATCAAGAGAAAGTGAGAAAAGACTCACATCAATGCAATTAGAAATGAAAAAGGTGAAATCCCAACAGACACTGGGGAAATACAGAAGATATATAGTAACTACTTTGAAAAATTGTATTCCAACAAATAAGTAAATCTTGAAGAAATGGACAGATTCCTAGACACATACAAACTACCAAAACCAACCCAAGAAGACATAAATATGCTTAACAACCCAATAACAAGCAATGAAACTGACACAGTAATAAAGAACCTACCAACTAGGCCCGGGGATTTAGCTCAGTGGTTCTGCCACCTGCCTCACAAGCTCAAGGTCCTGAGTTCAATTCCCGGTACCGGAAAAAAAAAAACATGAAGGATAAAAGAACCTACCAACTAAAACAAAAACAAAAACAACAAAAAAGCCCCAGGGCCTGATGGATTCACAGCTGAATTCTACAAAACCCTTAAGGGTGTTATATCACCAGTACTCTTTGAGCTCTTCAAGGAAATTGAAAGGGATGGAGTGCTCCCAAACTCATTTATGGAAGCCAGTATCACCTTGATCCCAAAACCAGATAATGAGCCAACTAAAAAAGAAAAATATGGGCCAATCTCCTCAATGAACATAGAGGCAAAAATTCTCAACAAGATATTAGTAAATAGAATGCACTGGATTATCAAAAAGATCTTACACCACAATCAAGTAGGTTTCATCGGGCTGGGGATTTAGCTCAGTGGTGCCACCGCCTGCCTGGCAAGGGTAAGGTCCTGAGTTGGATCCCCAGTACCAAAAAAAAAAAAAAAAAAGTAGGTTTCATCCCAGAGATGCAAGGATTGTTCAACATACCTAAGTCAATAAATGTAATACATCACATAAACAGAAGCAAGGTCAAAAACAATATGATCATATCGATAGATGCAGAAAAGGCTTTTGACAAAATCCAACACTCCCTCATGACAATAACCCTGAGAAAGACTATACTTTAATATGCTAAAAGCTATGCATGACAAACCAGTAGCCAGCATCATACTAAATGGGGAAAAACTAACAGTATGCCCCATAAAATCAGGAACAAGACAAGGATGCCCACTATCACCTCTTCTATTCAATATAGTACTTGAAACACTTGAAACAGCAAGAGCAATTTGGCATGAGAAAGAAACAAAAGGAACACATATAGAAGAGGAAGAACTCAAATTATCATTATTTGCAGATGACATGATCCTCTACACAGAAGACCCAAAGAACTCCACCAAAAACTCTTAGAATTAATAATGAACTTCAGCAATGTATCAGGATGCCACATTAACACAAAAAAATTATTAGCGTTTATGTCCACCAACAATAAACAGGTTGAGACAGAAATTATGAAATTAATACCATTCACAGTAGTTTCAATAAAAATGAAATATCTAGGAATTAACCTAACCAAGAAATGAAAGACCACTACAAAGAAAAGTACTCTAAAACAGGAGATTGAAGAGGATGGCAGAAAATGGAAAGATGTCCCCTGCTCCTGGATAGGCAGAATCAATTTTCTCAAAATGGCCATCCTCCCAAAACTTATATACAGACTCAATGCAGTCCCAATAAAAATACCAACAGCATAATTTACAGATTTAGAAAAAAGAATCCTAAAATTCATATAAAACCAGAAGAGACCCAGAATAGCAAAAACAATTTTGGGCAACAAGAGCAAATCAGGAAGCATAGCAATACCTGAGTTCAAGCTATACTACAAAGCAATAGTGATAAAAACAGCATGGTACTGTGTTTGGGACCAGGCTACGTGACTTGGGCCCCTGTAGGGTCCGAGGCTGATGTAACTTGCTTCAGGAACAGAGAAGTTAATGGAAAAGCACAGGTTTCCTGGCTGTGCATAGAAAATCCACAAATACAGTGCTCCCAGGGCAAGATGATATCTGCTGAAGACAATACAAAGAACAGGCATCCAGGTATAGGGAAGGACCTGTTTACTGACCTTGCTGCGCCATGAAAAGTACACTACCCCTACCCCGTGCTACTTTCTTGCTAATGAGTGTCAACAGTGGAAATTGTTGAGCCTGTCCACTAGAGGCAGGCTCTTCCTGGTCCCCTTGTACCTTGAATACGTGGTATCTCTCATTTGAGTAAGGCAAAGTACAAACTAGAGGAAAATAAAGGAAAGAAAAAGACAAGGGGATCGATCTCTTGCAGATAGGAAGGGGTTCAGGGGACCAAGGGCAAGGGGCAAGGTGGAGGGGATAGGGAAATAGGTAGAGTGAAGATACGCCATGTACAAAATCCTAATAACCTCAATGATTGTGGACTTTATATGCATAAACATAAACTAAGACTAACAATATCAACAAGAATGAAAAGGGGGATAGGGAAATTAGAGGAGGGAGGGGAGAGGGAGGATTTAAAAAATAAACAAGCTGTGTCATGTATCTGTACCCACTCAAGATGATTTAAAATGCATGTACTGCAAACATGTACTAATAAACAAATTTTAAAATTTTACTTTTAAATAAATAATAAATAAATTAGGGGCTGAAAACGTAGTTCAGTGCGAAAGCCCTGGGTTCAATTCCTAGTACTGCTACAACAACAAAAAAAGCTTTGAACTCATCCAGTATCCAATGTACAAAAATCATGTTATAGATTGAAGCTTATTTACTTTAAATTTTTCTATTTTCCACTTTTAAACACTATCCCAAAAAGAAAAGGAAGCGTAACAGTTTTTTTGTAGTGCATGATTACATTAATAGTGGGAATTTGGTACATTCACATAACACATCTTAATTCTTTTCCATCCCCTTCTGCTCCCTGCCCTCCCCTTCCTTACATCTCTTGGTCCACTTCCCTTTTGCAAAGATCTAGTACGTTTAGGTCAGCGCTTGGCGCTTGGCGGGCGGCGCGCGCTGAGGAGGGGGGAAGGGAGGGGGAAGGGGAAGGTGGGAAGGAAGCGATCAGCAGGAGGGTGGGCGGAGCTGGCGGTGACGTTGCTCGGGCTGCTGCCCCAGTGTGCGCTCAGGGTCTTGCTGGCGTCTCTGGAACCTGCGCTCTGCGGTGAGCTTGATCTGGGATGAAGGGACGGCGCCTAATCTCGAATTCCAGGGGAGGGGTGACGTTGATGGGGCTGGTCGCTTTACATTTCCAGGTGAAACTGAGGCCCATGACTCTTGGCGTCAGGGTTCGCGGCACCCACTTGCCCGTCTTGTTCCTGCAGATCCCGGCTGTTCGAGGGTGGAGTTGTCAGGGGACCGCAGGGCGCGTGGTCCACCGGGGAAGAGGGTGCTCTTGTGGGAGGGCATAGGCAGTTGGTGAAGGCGCTTGTTTGAGAGTGAAGATCAGTTTGCGACTCCGAGGAGCTGGCACCATGGGCCGTGGCTGCCGGGGAGAGGCAAAATGACTATCCTGGCCTTGCAGGTTATTCTTGCTACCCAGGGGAGAGCACTGCTCATTGCTTGGAGACCCGAACAGCCACCCAGAATTACACCGTTAGAGCTATGAATTTTACAGATGCGGAAGCAGAAGTCAGAGGAGCGAAGTGGTTCCTGGAGGGGTTGAGCTTACAGCTCGGAGCCGCCTGCGCTCCCTTTTGCCTCTCCTTTTGCAGCACAATTTATCTGTGCACGCAGCTGCAGCGCCCGGCAGAACGCTGCCTCCCGCTCCTGCTTAACATTCGCTGTGGTTTTTGATGAGCTTTTCTATACAAAGTGTTGTCTCCTTTTCCCTTTATTCAGCAATCATCTATTGGGCATCTGCCAGGCCTCCTGCTGGGGACCCAGCCCCTGAAGCTCAGAACTTCTATTTCTGGGGGAGAAGACACAAGTAGGGCCAGGGATTTAGCTCAGTGGTGCCGCTGTCTGCCTCACAAGCGCAAGGTTCCAAGTTTGATCCCTGGTACCAAAAAAAAAAAAAAAAAGGAAGACACAAGTAAACAAGCACTACACACAGCCCAGTGGAGCAAGACTGCAACGAGAGGAAAACCGACTCTGCCTGAGTTGGAGAAAATGTTAGAAAACGTTTAATTTTTCATTTTAGAAGTTATGCGAATATTACACGAATATTTTAATACTATGACTATTTCATATTCTCATTAAAACACAGAAGCACACTATAAATCCCCCTTTATACATCTTCCCATCCACTCTCCTCTCCAGAGATATGATTTGGCACACATTTTTCTAAACACTTATATGAATATTTACATTAATAGCACACAGCATGCAGAGCTACTGTACATGTAAATGTGACCTGTGGATACTTTTTTGTTACTTTGTCTCAGGTATTCAGAAGCTTTCTGACTGCACATGTGTTCCACAGACTACAGTTTATTTAACCTCTCACTGGTGAACGTCTTGGTTTCCAGGTTTTTGCTGTTATAAACAGTTCTACAGTAATCATCATTGTGTATATGAACAAGTATTTTAATAGAATAGGTACTAGAGGCAGTATTATTAAAGGAGAGGTGACAACTAACTTTTAACTGGATCTTAAAAGAGCATAGACATGTTCCATATAGAAACCAGGGAAAAATATTCCCTTCAGAAGGGTCAGTGTGTGTAAACCACGAAGGAAAAGTAGAAATAGATAATTATTGATTGTACTGTACATACATTAACTATTTAAACCTCACAGTACCTCACTGAAGGGCATTTTAGGAATAATTAAAGAGCCTGGGCTGTATCCTATAATGTATGTTGTGGGAAGTATCCAGGTGAAGTTAGATTTACCAGTGTGAAAGCAACAAAATTACAGATTATTCCAAGGTTAGGCCACAAGGTAAAAACCAGGTTCAGTCAGTATGACTCTTTAAATATTCCTTAAGAGTACCGTACATTATCTCTCAGCAAATTCCAAATAGCCAGTTTTTCCGCTGTATAGGAATAGAGCAGTGTTTCTTTGCTTGTGCATCAGATCAAGTCATTGATTTAAAAGTAGAGGATGTATTGATATATATATATATGTATATATATTTAAATAATTCAATAGCATGGAATGGAGATGCATACGATAAGAGGTTTGGAGGTGCTGACACTCATCAAGGGAATATGGTTGCTTCAGCTCTTGCTCATTAAGTGGAAAGGCAGGAAATCCAGTCTTCATTGATTATTTCCTCCTTCCCCCCACCTCCCAAGTACTGCTGAATTATAGACAGTTAAATGTCAGTTTGATGACTCAACAAGAGAAACATAACTGTCTTTGATACAGTTTCACAAGTTACTCACTATGATTATGTTTTCTAATGGGTACATGCCAGAAGTGAGTTTAACATTATTTATGACATCACTGTAGTTTTCCAGTTACTAACATTGAGAAATAGGCATTATTTATGACATCACTGTAGTTTTCCAGTTACTAACATTGAGAAATAGGCTGCTCACTCTGAAATAGTTTGATTCCAGGTGTTTTAAGTTCTAATTTTGTAGACAAACATGAACCAAATTTTCAAAATCTAAAAGAAATGAGAAAACATGTATTTTTATTTTTACGTTATTCTGTTAAAATATACATAATGTAAAATTTGCTATTTTAACCATTTTTTAGTGTTGAATGCAGTTGCATTAATTGCACTTTCAGTGTTGTGCAACCATCACCACTTTCTACTACAAATTTTTTATCACCTCATACAGAAACCCTTATAGCCATTAAGCATTAACTCCTCATCCCTCCCTCCAACTCCTGGAAACTTCTAACCTGCCTCTGAATGCATCTATTCTAGGTATTTCATGTAAATGAAATCATATAATATTTGTCCTTTTTATGTCTGTCTTATTTAGAGTAATGTCTTCAAGTTTTGTCCATATTGTGGCATGTGTCTTGAACTTCACTCCTGCTTTAATATTTCATTGTATCTATACACCACAGCCAGGGATTTAGCTCAGTGGTTCTCCCACCTGCCTTGCAAGCACAAGGTCCTGAGTTCAATCCCCGGTACCAAAAAAAAGAACCAGATGTATCTATATACCACATTTTGTGCATCCGCCCTTTTTTTTTTTTTTTGGTTTTTTTGAGGCAGGGTCTCCCTTTGTAGTTCAGGCTGGCCCTGAACTCACTTTGTATCCCAGGCTGGCCTCAAACTCACAGCAATCCTCCTGCCTCACCCGCCCGAGTGCTGGGAACTCTGGACCTTGCATTTTAAAGGCAGGGAGCGGCACCACTGAGCTAAATCCCTGGCCCTATCCACCCACTTTTGGTGAACAAAAGTGGTTATTTCCACTTTTGGTTATTGCGTATAATGCTAGGCACGTTAGTGTCCAAATACCTGTTTGAGCCCATTTTCTTTTCTTTTTTCCCCAGCTCTGGGAATGGAACTCAGCACTTTGCACTTGCTAGGCTGGTGCCAGTACCACTGAGCTAAATCCCCAGCCCTTGAGCCCGTTTTCAACTGTTTTTGTATATACTTAGTAATGGAATTGCTGGAATCCTGTATCTTTAAACTGTTATAACTGTGTGCATTTTCTCATCACTTTGCTATTAGTGAGAGTGACAAAGGAAAACACAAATGTCTAGTTTCTACAGATATTTTTCTTATACTTTGCTTTTGACTTTTCTTAACTATTAGACCTAATAAATGGAATTGCAGGCATTTCAGCCTATGAGGACTGAAAATAAATAACTAAAACATTCAGGGCACTGTGAACTGAGAGAGTTGAGAATGTTAGGTTTATCATTTTTCATAGTTTTTTTTTCCATTTAATACTGTGCTTTGGACAACTTAATTAATATTCCATTGTATAAATTTACCACTTGTAATGTAGCCATTCCTTTACTGGTGAATTTTTAGCTTATTTGTAGTTTAAAAAAAAATACTTTAAGAGTGCTGCTAATGAACATATTTATACATATCTCCATCTGCATTCATTCATACTGTTATTCCTATAGGATAGAGTTCTAAAAGTAAAATCATGAGGCAAAAAAGATATGCATACTTAAAGTGTTACCGCTGAATTTCTCTTTAAAAGTTTGTAAAATTATACACTGTTCTGAGAGTCCTCATCTCCTCAGCCCCTTATTAATATTTGCTATTTCCAGGGGCTGGTGATTTAGCTCAGTGGTGCTGCCGCCTGCCTCGCAAGCGCAAGATCCCAAATTTGATACCTGGTACCAAAAAAAAAAAAATTTGCTATTACGAGACTGGATTACAAGCTGGATACAAAGTTTTGTTGAACTCCTGTGTTTTCTTAATTCAGTGAAATTGGGCAACTTTTCTCATTTTATTGTATTTCTCGCATCAGTTGTATTTCTCATTTGTATTTCTCATATCAATTCCCTCTTCATATATTTTCACTGTTTTTCTACTGGGATTTTTGTTCTTTTCCTAGTTATTTGAGTTCTTTCTATTTAATTAATGCTAATCATTTGTCTTTTCTAGGTTACAAATATTTTCTGACTGCCAACTGTCTTCAAATTGTTGTCATACATTTTCTGCATATAAATTTAGCATTTTTGTGAGAACAAACCTTTATACCTTCTGCTTTTTGTGTCATTTTTAGGATGGCCTTCCTTTCCAGGGTTTAAATTATCCACTTATCCACTATTGAAAGCACTATTAGCACTTTTAACATGTTAGCTTTTAGATTTGAATTTGGAATTTAAGCATAAGAAATGAGGTCATTTTACTTGCTTAAAGTTTTCTCCTAAGTAGCTGCTCTATATTATTTGTTGAATAAACTATCTCTTCCCCATTAATTTGATATTACTGTTCACAGGCACAGAATTCTCATATTAGATACGCCGTGGATCTCCTTTTTTTCTCCTCTTCCTCCTTTTCCTCTTCCCTTCTTTTCCAAAATACTAAATCTCTTTATCACAAGAACAAAGATCAGTTTTCTTTTGGAAGATGCCAAAATGCTATAAATGTCCAATCTTTAAAAGTAGCTTTGGTTCTTCTGAGAAACACTGTATATATAATATTTTAAGATAAATAACATGAGGTCATTCTCATAAGGTTGTCTCTGGTACTCTTAGTTACTAAGCATATCTCAACACAAAAACAAACAGAAACCTGATTTAGGAGTGTGTTTTTTTCTTTCAATTTATTTAAATTGACAAATAATTGTACATATTTATGGGGTAGAATGCCTCATTTTGATACCTGCAAACATTGTGTAATGATCCATTTAGGGTAATTAACATATCTCACTTCAAACATTTATCATTCCTTCATAGGAATCTTGGATCCAAACCCCAGCTTTGCTGCTTTTTAGCTACCAGATCTGCAAAAAGTTACTTATCTGTGTGAAACTTCATGCCTCAGTTTCCTCCTCTCCTTGGCAGTTGGCCACAACCAGAAGATCTTTGGACCCTGAGGCCTCCTAGCACCCCCAAAATGGGTTGCAAAGAACTTTGACTGGCAATGGACCTTTTTTTCCCCTCCCTCCCTCCCTCTCTCCTTCCCTCCCTCAATTTCACTTTATATGTAATACTTTAAACAAAATTTGAGGCATTGCCTCCTATTCCCACCCCTGATATATCATTATTTACCTTTTTGTAGTAGTCTTTTTGTTGCAAAATATGAATATTAACAACTTCTTTGGCTTCTTTCAAAATCTTTTAATTTTCTTTGTTTAAATAATTTTAGACCTCTGGAAGAGTTACAAATGCAAAACAGTTTCCTTTAATCTCACTCAGTTTCTCCTCACGTACACATTGTACTTAATACCATCATGATCAGGAAATTATTATTTATATAATACTATTAAATCCTCCACATTAAACTTCACCAATTTTCACATTAATAGGTCTTTCTATAGCCTCAGACCAAACCTAGGATCCTACATTGCATTATTATCGCGTCTTCTTAGTCTGCTCTAGCCTTACAGTTCCAGTTTTTATCTTTCATGATGTTGATAGTTTTTAAGAGTACTGGTTATTTGGTATTTTTGTTTTGTTTTGTTTTGTTTTTGGTATTTTGAGACAGGGTCCTGCTGTGTAGCCCAGGCTGGCCTTGAACTTGCTACAATCTTCCTGCCTCAGTCTCCTATATCAGCATGTGCCACCATACCTGAGCTTATTTATTTATTTTTTGTATGTTGGATTTGTTCTGAGGTTTTCTTATTAAATTCTGATTAGGGGATGCATTTTGGGCGAGGATACCAAGAAGTGGTGTGTTCTCAGTGCATTGTATCAGGAACTCAAGAAACTACATATTGTCAACATCTTTTATTATTATTTTTTTTGGTACCGGGGATCGAACTCGGGTCCTTGTGCTTGTGCAGTAGGCGGCAAAACCACTGAGCTAAATCCCTGGCCCCTATCAACATCTTATTAACAGTGAAGTTTTTGTTTTGTTTTGTTTTTTTGGTACCGGGGATCGAATTCGGGATGTTGCGCTTGTGAGGCAGGCGGCTCAACCACTGAGCTAAATCCCCGGCCCAACAGTGAAGTTTTTGAATTGGTTTAAATGGTGTCTCAATTTTCTACCTTTGTAATTAATAAACATGTCAAGGGGAAATATCCCATTTCTCATCAGTTTTACCCATCAAATCTAGACCTATCAGAGCAACAATTCTTACTGGAGTGTCTGCCCATGATTTTGTTTCCATCATTTCTTCTGCGTTTATCAAGTAGGATTCTGATATAAGGAAGAGCATCCTTTATTCAGATATATCCTTATTATCAGTTTGGACTATGGATTTCTCTTATGAGTTGTTATCTAGTATTATATTATGTTACCAGTTATTTAAGAGAGAAAGAAACAGGGCCGGGGATTTAGCTTAGTGGTTCTGCCGCCCGCCTTGCCAAGTGCAAGGACCCGAGTTTGATTTCTGGTACCAAAAAAAAAAAAAAAAAAAAAGAAAGAAACATTACCATTTAGTACTTACAAATGTAATTTAAAATGTAAGTTCTCCACATCTATGATTTACTATCTTTGCTTGAAAGGGGAAATGAAATTAAAATTTATTAACATTGCAATGGATTAGAATAAGATTAACAAACTATTTCCACAAGTGTTACCAAATGCTTAATATATACAAACTCTTGCTAATTAAAGGGCTTCCAGAGAGTAGAATATGGAGCTAGCAGGTCAGCCATTAAGCATGGTGGCAAAAGGACAGCTTGGATCTTTCCTTTTTTTTTTTTTTTTAGCTTGGATCTTTCTTTCAGAGTCAGGGTATGATTATAAGTTGAAAATTTTTTCTGTATTGTACTCACAACGTTTTTTCCCCCCAGTGCTGAGGATTGAACTTGGGGCCTCATTTATGCTAGGCAAGCATTCTACCATGGAGCTATTTCTCCATTCCTTCTAGAAACACTTCTGACACCAAAGGTGTGGGTTTTCTACACCAAGAAGTTCTCTGTGGATACCAACTGAGTGTTCTACAATTTAACTTTGAACTACTGTACTAAGAGGAATTGACATCACAGCTTAAGGCCTGTCCAGCAAGACAGTCTCTTCTTCAGACACAAGTCGAAAGTCCGCACTTCTCATAGTTCTGATCAACTGGCTGTAAAACAAAGGTTTCTATGACCCCTTCCTCAGGTTCAATAATTTGCTAGAATGGCTAACAGAATTTAGGGAAACAGCTTTATCAGTTTAACCATGTACCAGTCCAATTATTTAAATACAGGATGACCAAAAATTGGCTAATTTTGTTCACTTTTATAAGATAATAAAACAGGAAATACAAAAATGACAATTTTATCAAATTTATTTAATGCAAGAATCAACTTGTTGAAATGACACCTGCCCAAGTGACACCTGGGACAGTCAGTACATCCACAAACTCGCTGCCCAAGTGACCCTCTGGGTAAACTGTTAAGTGGTTAAAGGGAATGACAAAGGACACAGGTAGCTAACCAGAGGGAGAAGTACATGGTAAGGTCTGGAGGGCTGAGCTCAGGAGGCTCTGTCCCTGTGGCATTGCGATGCACCATCCTCCCCGCACATGGATGTATTAACCAACCCAGAAGCTCTCAGAACTCGTAGTTGAGGGGTTTCTTATGGCAGCTTTATCGTGTAAGCATGACTGGCTATTACCTCATTCTCCAATTCCACTCCCTAGAGGATGAAGAATGGGGCTGAAACTATTTTATTATTATTATTGTGGGTGTGTGGTACTGAGTATTGAACCCAGCACATTCATGCTGAGCAGTTACATCCCCAGCCCTTTATATTGCTTATTTTGAGACAGGGTCTCACTAAGTTGTCCAGGCTGGGCTTGAATTTGTGATTCTTTGGCCTCGGCTGCCAGAGGGCTGGGATTTCAGGTACATGCCCATACCTAGCTGAAATTGGTTTTTTTCCCCCACTAGATTTGAAGTCAATAAAGGGAACCTGCCATAATTTTTGTACTGTTTCTAAGGATGTCACTTATAAAGAACTTAAAAACCTGTTGAGTTCCAAAAATATTATGCTAATTGATGTTAGAGAGAAATGGGAAATTCTTGAATATGGAAAGATTCCTGGATCTATCAATATACCATGTGACATATATCTTAAGCTGAAAAAAATGTCCAATAACTTATTGTATCCAAAATTTAATTAAAATTCTTAACATTTCATTTCAGTGCATGAAGTAAGTGAAGCTCTACAGATGGACTCAAGAGACTTCAAAGAGAAGTACCATGAAGTAAAGCCATCCAAGTCAGATAGTCTAGTGTTTTCCTGTTTAGCAGGAGTAAGAAGCAGGCAGCTCTGGACACAGCAAGATCTCTGGGCTTTAATAGGTACATAGAAGAAAAAATGGATTGAAGAGTGTGTACTGAAATGTTTCACATACATTCACTTAATGACATTTTTCTTGATGTACTTAAGAATTTCTTAGGGCTGGGAATATAGCTCAGTGGTAGAGCATGTGTTAAGTGTGCACAAAGCCTGGGGCTCATTTCCCAGCACCACACACAAACATACCACCACCACCACCACCACAACAGCTGCCTTATAACTACTGTTAATAAAGACAGGATAATGAAACTAAGAGTGTATTACTTTTCATCTTACTTAAAAGCATCACAATCTATTAAATAGGCTTAGAATTTAAATAATATGGTAATTGCATTATCTCTAAAGTTCCTATCAACTTTCTGTTATAAAACAAGAGAAAATGTTTGTAACACTATTTGATGTACATTTTCATTGCTAAACTTTATGCTGGAGGATGGAAGGAATGGGTAACCTATGAATTTTCAGAGAAGAAACAAGGAAATTAAATTTTGGAATGCAAGTTCTTTGTGTACATGCAGCCTAGGACAATGGAATGAACATAAGAGAAATCTAGTCCTGACACCAATGGTTAATGGTAAGGTGATTCTATATAAGCCACTTACTTGTTCAATCTTTTTCTCATCTATAAATTGAAAATAATGTCCTCCCCTTCCCCCAGCTGATCATTTTCAAAGGCTACTGAGGATTGAAATAATAGATGTGACTTGCTCTGGAAATACCTGTTTGGATTCTAGGAGTTAATTTTTAAGTAGTTTAGCACAGTTCAATAATAGTATTCCAAAAGACTAGGTTACTTGTAGTATCTAGTCTTGTGTGGCCATTTGGGTTAATACAGGTTCTATTCATCAAAGAGCCTATGAAGTTGACAGTAGATTAACAAGTAGACTTGACCTTTAAGTCAAAAAATCAAGAATCTGGGATCCAGATTTGAATGATGAAAATACATTAATATCATCCAAAGACTCAAGGCAGTGCTGTGACCAGAATAGCACTGATACAATTTACAATTTAAAAAATTTAAGTTAGTATGATTAACATGGGGCTAGAAATCAGAATAATGGTTACATCTGTGGCAGGCAGATTAACTAGAAGAGGGAAGGAGAGAACTTTGATAGAAATGTTCTCTCTCAGCTCAGTTATTGGTACACAGGAATCTGTTTTCAAAAGTCTCTGAAGTAAACACAAAAATTGTATGTTTTTTTATAAGGATATTTCAATCTAAAAATAATGAAAATAGAAAAAATGTCTACATGTGAGTCTCACAAGCATGGGTATATTTCTTTGGAATGTTAAGTCCTACACTTTTTTGCTAGTACACCAGTAGCAAAATAAACCAGTGCTTTATCAGACCCATGTTTTTACTCGCATTCATGTATCATTCAGATCATGCAAGTCCTAGCAACAAACCCTAAGGACTTGATTGGTCCGAAATGAGATGGAAAGCCACTGGAGAATCTGGAGATGTGATTGCCTTAAACTTCTAACAATGTCCATGTAGTTTCTTGCAAACCAAGCTACCAGAACTCAAAAAGCTGGGAAATACACACAAATGGTATGTATAAAGGCATTAAGCACTGAAACAGCAAGAATCTGAGGAGCTATAATCTCAGAAGGAAAGTTGTAGAGGATCAGTGAATACTAAAGTACTGGGCCTGGCAAGGAATAGGAGCCTGGGTAAATACTCCAGATTTTTACTTTGAAGCACTAAGTGGACATGAGCCAGAAATTGACCAGTCCTCACAAACTTAAAACTGTGAATCAACTGAATACTGAAAGAATCAATGTGATTTTCCTGACACCTGAAGGGCCTACCAGTATTAAACCCTTTCTGGTGAAAATTACAGTTTTCTAGGTAGAGCAGGGATTGACAATAGTTTATAAATAACTAGGCTTGGCTAGGCATGGTGGTGCACACCTGTAATCCCAGCACTCTGGAGGCTGAGGCAAGAGGATAGGAGGATCACCCTGAGTTCAAGGTCAGCCTGGGCTGCATAGTGAGTTCAAGGCCAGCCTGCACTGTCTAGAGGTACACTGTCTCAAAAAACAAAACAAAGCACAATATAAATAACTAGGCTTGTGGTCACTGGATTCTATCGCTACTCAAATATACTAGTGAAGCACAACAAAAGTAAAATGTGAACAACTGTGACAATATTCCAATAAAAACTTTTTATAGACACTTAGGTTTTAAGTTTCATGTGTTGCCAAATACTGTTCTTCGCATTATTTTTAAGCCAGACCACACACATACAAGAAAAGGTGGTAGGCTAGATTTGGTCTATGGGCAATTTATAGTCTACTGAGCCAGAGCCACAAATTATCCCTATAACCTTTCACAGACAATATTCAGAATTATATCAAAGCTAAGTAGACACAACACTAGGTAAACTGGGCCCAATGATTGATAACAGAGGAAAAAAAGACACAATAGAAACAGATTGTCTTACTTTTCTCTTTGCTGAGACAAAATACCCAACCCCCAAAGTTAAAGGAGGAAAGGTTATTTCAGCTCAGTTTGTAGAGGGTTCAGTCCATAATTGGCTGGCTCCAAGGCAGGGTGCAGTGACAGAGGAACATGGCAGAGGAGACAGTCCACGGCGGGGCAGGGCAGGCAAAAAGCAGGAGGTAGCAGTAGCAGCAACAAGCAGAAGCCACAGCAGCAGTTGGCCTTCTTTCTGTCCTTTTATATTCCTTCCAGGCTACCCACCCTTTGGGTGGTGCCACCTGCACCCAAGGTGAGGCACCCTTAATCCCAGCATCACAATCTTAATACCAGTATCATACTCTAGATCCACCCAGCTCTGAAAAGCCCCACCTATGAGTGCATGAGGCTTTGGGGGGAGATCTAGATACAAGCCGTAACAGATGCACCAATCTACATACTGGAATTTTCAGACAGACTTTAAATTAACTGTGCTTTATATATTCAATCATTTAATGACAAAAAGTTTATCAGAACAATGGAAACAGAAAAGTATCATATTGAAACTGTAGACTTAAAAAAAAACAACTGAAACTGAACAACATAGTAAATGGGTTTAACAGCAGATTAGACACAGCTGATGTGAAAATTAGTTAAAAGAAACAGAAGTACATGGATAACTCATAATGTTGAGAGAAAAAGCAAATTACACAAATATAGTTCAACATAATTTTAAAACATACAGAATAGGGCCGGGGATTTAGCTCAGTGGTTCCACCACCTGCCTCGAAAGCACAAGGTCCCGAGTTCGATCCCTGGTACCCACACCCCCAAAAAAACCTGTCACTTCATCTGTAACTGGGTTACTTATCCTTTTTTGAGACTCATCTCCAAAATGACTGTTCTGAGAAATGACTAATAAATGCACAGTATACACCATACTTGGCACACAATAAATGCTATAATTAAAAGCTGCTGGGCCGGGGATTTAGCTCAGTGGTTCTGCCGCCTGCCTCGCAAGCACCAAGGACCAGAGTTCAATCCCTGGTACCAAAAAAAAAAAGAAAGCTGTTACATGTAAATGTGGAAGTAAACAATAGAGGAATGACAAAGTCAAAAGGAAGAGTAGGGAGTGGAAATAAGAGGTTGGTGGAATAAGACAAAGGTCTAACATTTTCCTTATGATGTAGCAGCGCTGTCCAATGCAAGGTGTTGTTTTTAAATTGTCTATTTAAAAAAAAAAGGTAAAATCTTAATGTTTAATTTAACCCTATATATCCAAACATCATTTAAAATATGTAATCATTATAAACAAATTGATATTTTACATTTTTTTGTTTTGTATTAAGTATTTGAAATCCAGTGTGTACAGTATTTTTACATTTTGAGCATATCTCAATTCAGACTAGCCACATTTTAAATGTTCAATAGCCACAAGTGGCTAGTGGCTATCATAATAGTCAGTGTAGTATGCTAATATTTAATTTTTAGCAATATACATCATTAGCCAGGGGTGGTCACATACGCCTGTAAAATCCCAGCATGTAGGAGGCTGAGCCAGGAGGATTGCCACAAGTTTGAGGTCAGCATGGACTACATAGTGAGTTCAAGACCATCCTGAACTACACAGTGAGAGCCTGTCTCAAAAAACAAAACAAAACAAACAAAAAAACCCATCATCAGTGGTTGATAAATCACTGCTTCCTGATGGAAGACTACCACTTTATACAGTAGTGTATAAAAAACCCCTATGTATGATGAACCCTGTCAATTTAATTTACCGATTTACCAAAAATAGAGAAGAAAACCATGTTAAATGACACGTCAAGGATATAATCAGCAAAATTCAGGTTGTGGTAAACTTCCAGTAGACAAGTAAACCAAAATGGAAATTTTTGAAAATGAAATGGAGGATCCATGAATTTAAAAAAACTTAGAGACTAATGAATAAAGTGCAATGTGTAGTCCTTATTTAAATCTTGGAAACAAGAACTTTTAAATACTTATCTTTTTTTTTTTTTTTTGGTACCAGGGATCGAACTCGGGTCCTTGCACTTGCGCAGCAGGCAGCAAAACCACTGAGCTATAAATACTTATCTAAAGAAAGAATCTCAGAAAACAATACACAATAAATTCAAGACAATGAATTCAAGACGCTAGTCAGTATGGATGGAGAATGTACTTTTATTCTTGTTTTATACTAGGAAGTCAACACTGAATAATCCATTGTTCACAAGCTATAAAAATTTTTAATCTTTAAATCGTACATTAATATCCTATGACTCCAAGTTTTATTTATCACTCTCCTTCAAGTATGAAGAAAATGATTAATTTATTAGGTTTCACAGACAGCACAGTCCTACTGACATAACATTTAGTCTGAAATCCTACACTTGTCAGAATAATAGCCAGTATCAAACTGGCCTGAAACCTGATTGTGTTCCTGGCTCAGGATACCTGCAATAAATTTATATGTCCACACTAAGACACAAAATTAAACTACGATGTATTAATTTTATTTTAAAAACTTTTCACAGCTAAAAATTAACAAAGATTTTACCAAATTTTAACCTTATTATGGTATTTTATTCAATTTTCAAAATGCCTGTTTAACTGCAAATTAATTGCAAATCACTTGATATGGATTGCTTTTTAAAATTTTCCCAGCATTTCAAAATAGTTATGGAATTAATGTAACTTTTAAAACGTCAAAATTATGCTATACATATTGCACTCTTCTGCTAGACAGGGCTAGTATCTTCCATGGCAAGATACCAAAACTACTTAATAAAATACATTTTAAAAACCAGTAAGTACTTGATTAATTTCCCTGATTATTTCTAGGATTTTTGTAAGGTTTGATTCCTTAAATAGTTTTAAAGTTTAAAGTACAGAGGGGATAAAAACCCTCATATATTGATCTTTTTATGTCCTTTTTTGGTCTCTCAATGACCAAAGAGAATTTTAAACAAATCATGTTTTGTTTCCTGACATAATAAAAAGCTACAATTTTTATTATACAAATTAAGAAGTAGTATACTAAGCAAAAGCTACTAATTTTGAAATATCTATGTATGTCTGTCTGTAGGTTCCCTCAGAACCTTTCTCAACTTTTTTTTTTTTGGTACCAGGGATTGAACTCAGGTCCTTGTGCTTGTGAGGCAGGCAGCAGAACCACTGAGGTAAATCCCCAGACCCTTTCTCAACTTTTATAACGAAGAGATTTTAATCAATTATGTATTAAAATCAAATTAGGTAAAGAAAAACTTATTTTTCAAAAATAAAATCACTTCCCAATATTGCTTGACAGAAACAAGCTATTCATTTTCATTTGTGTTCCACTGAAGACATTACTGAAATCTGTCCAATGGTTTATTTCCAAGAGGTCCACTATGGAATTCTTCGGAATGTTTTAAGATTGGCTGTAGCTAGAGTTCTGACTTCCATTTGGACCCTGCTCTCCTTCACTGTTCAAATGGGGAAGAAAGAGATTTTATACTAATTAAAAGGTTCATTTCTAGCACAGATAAGCTTACTAATTTCTGAAGTTCATTATTTTGTGGCATAACTCTACAAAACAAAAATATTCCAAAGAGGATACTTTTATAGTTAGAGACACTGATGTGGAAAAATTAAAATCCAGAAGACTAACATTTGGTTGTATGTTTTTATTCTTATGTAACTTTGCGCTCTCACACATAACAAGCAGTCTGAATGTTAGTGTCCATATACACTAAAAAATTTTAGAGTATGGGGTTTCACTGTTATTACAGGTATCACTCAACATAGAGATTACAGCTTCTTCTGAACAAATTTCCTATGAAATTAAATTTAACATATAAATTCCTATATCTATTATTTAGGAAAATCAAGTGTCCTTCAAAAAAAAGGTTGTACAATGGCATGATAAAATCATATGTAATTACAGCAAACTTTTATAAGTCAGAAAAAAATGGTAATTTTCTGTAAAATACTGAATATTTAAAATAAAAACTAAAGCTGAAAATACCAGTAACTGTGGCAATAGGATTATTGCCTTATCTTCTCCACCATCATCTTGCAGCTTCAGGCCCTGCCACTAGTGGAGAATCACTCAGGGAATTTCTGCAAAAAATGCATCCAAAGGTAGCTGTTTGAATGGCTGCCTTAAACAGCTCCTTGTGTAAGTATTATTCCTTTCCAAATTGTAACATTAATTTAATCAGCAGCAATATATAAAATCTGTTAATGTTTTATGATTACCTGTCTAGATAAAAGATAAAGATGGGTACCATTTATTTTCCTTCTCACCTTTTTCCCTACTCCAAATGATCTGATATAGATATACAGCAAGGGCTCGGAACAACTGAATAAATCAAACAGATCCCACTTAAAACAATAACAAACCTCTTAGCATAGGTGATTCATATTTAGCAAAATGATGTTATTGTGCGCTGTGGATCACAGGTTTACACAAAGCCAAAATTCTTTATCTTCACCATATCAGATCACTCGCTGAAATTTTTGAAAACTGCTACTGAAATTTATAAACTAGAGTAATAGCCAGTAGTAGGGGAGAAGGAATAAAAAAAGAAGGCACAGAGACAAACTAATACAGAACTACTTGAGTTTATGTACAGTATGTAGCTATATGTTGAGGGATACCTGTAATAGACCTCTAATAAGTTAGCAAAAATGTTCAAATTAGTATGTTTTTAAAAATGAAACATTTTCAAAGTGTCAAGTCGCAAACTGAAAAAATTAACGTGAATTATGAAGTTTTGGTAGAAGTTTTAATAACAGAAAAATAATCTAAGAAAGATCAGAAATGAATACAATATATAAAACGAGATCAATAATTAAATGTCTACAAAGTACCTGTTTGGAGGTGGTTTTGGTTTTGGCATCTTACTAAGAATAGTTGCCATCTCTTTTCTCTCATCGAAATTCTTCCACTGCTCATATAGTTTTAAAATAACCCTGATTATTTCCAAAATCTAGAAGAAAACATTTAAAAAATTCTCAGTGGCAAAAACTAGCAACATTTAGTAAATAAAGAACACATATCACATGCAAGGCATCCTTCAAAAAAACAGTAAAAAGTCTCTGTGCCTAGGTATTCCGGTTAGGTTAGACAATCTTAAATTTGAAAGCAGTAATTTTCACCATCCTGCTGCTTAGGCTTTTCCTCCTAGCCTCTTATCTTTCAACATGTATTCCTTATCCATTCTTACTGAATCAGTTATTTCCCCTTCTCTGCTAATATCTTAAACCAAACAAAACAGTAAAGCACTAACAACAAAGATTCTAATCATAAGGGATCTGCTACAATAGAGCATATTCTCTAATATCAATTGTTTCAAAATAATTTAAGGAGCTGGGGATGTAGCTCAGTGGCAAGTGCAAGGTCCTGAGTTTGATCCCAAGTACAAAAAACAAAAACAAAAACAAAAACCCAACAGAAAAATCAAAATAATTTAAGGGGAGCTGGGTGTGGTGGTGCACACCTGTAATCTCAGCACTCAAGAAGCTGAGGCAGGAGGATCACCTTGAGTTTGAGGCCAGTCTGGGCTACACAGTGAGTTCAAGACCAGCCTGAACTACATAGTGAGACCCTGTCTTAAAAAACAAAACAAAACCCCAACAGGGGTTTAAGGGTAGGTAGTACATACAAGACATTGTTTAGATTCTCTTTTAATTATTCTACATGTAAATTAAGACAAAGTTGTAGCTGCAATCTATCAATCCAACTTCCAATTTAGCCCTTTCCTCTTGACCTAAGTAGACCTTGCTTTGGATTAATTTTAATATTTTCAATATATGAGCAGAAAAGTTGAAAACATCATTTTCCAGGGATAGACTGTTACAAAAAAGTTTACAGTAACATTTAACAGTCACTAGGAAGCTTTGAAAATAACCCTGCAAGTCAGAGGTTACTTTGCAACCAATCAAACCAAAAGTTTACCATTCTATTAACTCTAAAGCCAAAAACATAACTAACCAACATCAACTCTTCTCACCAAACATATATTTAGTATTTTTTAACCAATAATCTTAGTCTGATGGGCAGTTTATGATTTTAGGCTTATAATATAAAAATGACATGAATTTTTAAATGTCCAAGTTAAAATAATCTTAAAGAATACCTTCTCCATATCCACAGAAAGCTCAGCAAACCACTGCCTGGCATCTTTCTGCTGTACCACACAGGCTACATGTAGACAAGCTGCAAGGAAAATGGGTGATAACTGCTCATGTTTAACTGCAAACATGGTCTTAGAACTAAAGATTCTCACAGATTTCATGTAAATTTTCTAATAGTATTTAAAAAAATTATACAGCTACATTTAAGAGTTACTGTTAACCATCTCATTAATTTAATCTGAAATAGGTAGAAAAAATTACTAGACTAAGGTTCTTGACATCTGCTCCTTTGCTGTGTACTAGTCATGGTGCAGATCCCTTAAAGAGGGCATGTTAGAGAAGATGTGAACAGGAAAGTCATTTCTGATCAGTAGAACAAAGTAATCGAACTGCACCCAGAAGTCAGTGTGACAAAAACAACCCTCCTGCCTATCAATATGTTGATGTTTCAACAATGACTATTATTTTGCTATTTCAATTAAAAGCAATGTTACCTCTACTTTTTTTTGCTTTTGAAATTATTAGCACATGATCAAATTATGTGATAGCTGAATTCAGTGTTATAATCAAATATAGGTTAGAAAAAAAAGAATAATTGTATAGAACACAATTATATATATTATATACAACCTAAATAACAAAGATAGTAAAAGAGCCCCAACACACTTATCTACATACAGTTTTGCCTAAAACAATTCCTACTATGCAGCCCGGTGACCCTGCATCCCACAGCAGCTTAAGAGTTATACTCCATGGGCTGGGGATGTAGTTCAGTGGCACCACACCTGCCTTGCAAGCACAAGGTCTTGAGTTTGATCCTGGGTACCAAAAAAATAAGTTAAACTTCCTGGTCTGGTCAGTCGTATTACTCTGCTAAGGATGACACTATAGGTAAACAGCCCCTCGAGGGGCTGGGGCCATACGCAGCTTGGCAGTAGAGCACTTGCCAGGATCGTGTGCCAGCAGCAAGTCCCATCACCAGTGTGGACTGACATACACCTGCCCTGAGTCAAAGGAGGCTACAAAGTAGGTTCAGAAGAGACCGAGAGGCCAAAGGATGGAAAAAATAAAAACAAGCCCTTAACATACAATGGAAAAATGTCATGACAGGCACATATATGGAGTAAACTACACAGTGAGAAGACATCCTAAAATCACACTGGAATGATGTTGAGAAATCATTTGAAATCACTGAAATGACTTTGAGAGGGAAGGGAGGAAGGATGTCACTAAAAAAAGTATAATCTGAGCCAAGTCTTTAAAAAGAAGGTGAGAGTAGGAGAATGGTAAAAAGCAACTGCAGATTTTATCCAGCAATTGAGAGCACTGAAAGGTTTAAATGGGAGACATATTCATTTTTTTAAAAGTTCATTCTAGCTCAGGGTTCCTCAGCTTTGACACTATAGTCATTTTTGATTGGACAATTCTTTGAGTCTGTCTTATGCACTATAGTATGGTTAGCAGCAACCTGGCTTCTACCCACCAGGTGCCAGTAGCATCCTACCTTAGTTGACAACTGAAATCATCTTCAGACGTTGCCAAATAAATATCCTCCAGGAGGCAAAATTATCCCCCACTGAAAACCACCAGGCTAGCTTAACAGTACAGAGGACAGACTGGCTCTCTTGAGCACATGGATGCTGGCGACCAGTCAATTAGCTAGGAGATTGCTGTGCTAAACTAGATGGAAATCAGAAAGAGATTATAAAAGGGACAACTGAGAGGAAGACACAGAAAGTACTGTTAACCAACCAGACATAGCTATCAAGGGAGATAAAAGAGCCACTGCTAGATTTCTCACCAAGATACCTACCTAGTGCTATTCACACCAAGCTGGCAAAGACATTAAAAGGAGGAACATATTTGGGGGCCAAGTGATGGGTTCATCAGTCCTGATTATGAGTCTGAGGTGGTGGAGAGATACCAAGTGAAGCTATGTAAAAGGCTAATGGACATAAAGAAATGCTAGGAGCAAGATCTTGGCTAAATAAATTTAAATGTTTTGTCATGTAAGAGAAGGTATAAACCTCAGGAAGACTACCTTGGAAGAATAAGAGCCACAGGGATGGTAAAGCCATGGCATATGTTCTATTATCCCCTCCTTCCTACCTATGCAGATCCCAGTACTTCTTCCCATTGAATCGAGATACTACTTCAGAATATCTCCATATGCAATACTTTTTTATTTTTATTTTTTAATTTTTATTAATGTACATGTTTTCTGTTTTTTATTTGGGGGGGCGGGGTACTGGGGATCGAACTCGGGTCCTTGAGCTTGCACAGCAGGCGGTGAAACCACTAAGCTAAATCCCCAGCCCCCATATGCAGTACTTTTTAAGAGCTGCCAGTGCTACAGAAGTATAAGTAATAACTATTTGTCATACCTGATGTAAGAAGGCTAGAAAACACCAATATTTAAGGAATAATTGAAAATGGAAACCAATAAAAATAAATCTGGTGAAAGAACAGGAAAAGCTAAGAGGATTGAGTCACGAACATAGAAGAAGCAAAAGGCACAGAAGCTAACAAATGCTTGGGGGATCTAGTAGGCATTATTTAGTACTCTACAGGCTATCTCATTTAACTCCTGAAATAACTCTATTTGAAGTTATTAGTATCCATGAAAGAAACGAACTCAGCAAGTTTAAGTAATCTCCTCACAGCCGTAGAGGAACCAAAGTTTAAACCTGAGACTATGTGACTCCAAAGACTGAGTTTTACCCCATTATTGCTCTGCCTTCCCTAGACAGTGAAATGGTTGATAACTCTTCCTCTAGCGAGACAGGATCAAAGATACTCTTTTACTCAACCCCTGAGTACTTAACTGCACTCAGGAATTAAAAAATAATCCCAGTTACAAGACTTCCAACTAATACTGGCAGGGTTAATTCTGAGCTTCTGTCCCTAAGCAAACAAAAATGTTCTATTTAAACAGATTAAAATAATTTTAAATGTTTAAAAAAAAAAAACCTGCCAAAAAAGGGGGGTGGGGTAGGGCAATAATTGTGATTTGTGACAGTGGCAGTTCATATTATGCAAAGTTCACATGCAAGAATTAGTCTATTACTTTATGGAATATAAAAACAAAGTAAGATAGAATGAAATTTATTTTATGATGACCTAACTAGGTTTATAACAATTTAATTAATAAAGGCACACCACGCTTACATACCTAAAGCTATCATGAAAGGAGGATACAGTAGGCAAAGATCCGTTCTGTAGGTATCATTCACTATCCTCCTATAGAAATGTAAATCATATTATTATGGAAAGCAGAACTACTTTATCTCATTGTACATTTTCTCCCAGAGAGGGTCAGATTTCCTATCTTTGTACACATTTTTTTCCCCCTTTCCATTACTGAGCACAGCTACAAAGATGAAAACATCAAGGCAAAGGATAGATGCACAAATGTGACAACAAGTAAGTACACATTACTGAATAGAAAATTTATATACTAGTGAATAAAATATATTTAAAACTCTGAAACCTCATAATTACAATATAAAATAAACACATTTGTAATTTTGTTTTGTTTTTTGAGACAGGGTCTCACTATGTAGTTCAGGCTGGTCTTGAACTTATTATGTAGCCCAAGCTGGCCTTGAACTCATGGCCATCCTCCTGCCTCAGCCTCCTGAGTGCTGTGATTACAGACATATGCCATCATGCCTGGTTTGTAATTTTTTTAAAAATCTGAAAATCACTTTAAAAAAAGAAAAAAGAAAATAAAATTATATGTATGGTGAATACTACAGAAACATACTGGTTATTTTAAAGATAAATTCACTTCTAATTTTCATGAAAATAGTCTTATTCATACAAATAAAATTTTAACAGGTATATTTAGCAAAAAGATAATGTACAATCATTCTAGCATTTTTACTATCATAGTTATTAAAATTCACTAAACAAGTATTTTGCTCAACATAAAATACCTTGGGACACTAGTTTAATGACTGTAAAAATACCAAACTTCACATTTAGCTGTCAGCCTCCCTGTCTGATTAACATGTCACACTATTAATAACTTCTGTTCTAATTACCATGCAAGGGGAAGCAACATGTCTTCTTGGCCCATGTCCTGCACATACTGGAGCAAAGGTCTATAAGGATGATACACTATCAAGCAACAATCCTAGAAACAGTTTAAAAAATGTGTATGTATAAAAACAGATTACAACACAAAGAACGATATCATTACCCAACTGATTTGTATTTGTGTTTTTCAAAATGAATTTCTCTAACTCATGCTTGCTTCCCTTCTAGTCTTCTAAGCAAGTCCTATGGCAGCCCTAAACTACTGTAATAGAGAAAGCAGGGCTCTCTCTGAAATATACCTTGGTAAATCGGTTGGCAGTCAGTCAGCATCCATTCATTCCCTTAGAGACTCAAAGTGTCACATCTGCAACACACTGAAACCTCTTATTAGCCTATAAATCCATAATTCCCAACTGGAGGAACAGAATTCCGCCAAAGACAATCTATCTTTAAATAACACCACACACATACACAAACTGTGTGCATTATTTACAGTGGTTTAATGTCCTGACTTGTTTGGTTATAATCCTGTTATAGTTACTATAGAATAGAAAATTTTTTCCATCCTGAGTAGGATATACCAATTATTTTATAGGCTTCAGAGAGGAGATAGGTGATGTTACTAGATAATTATGATTTCAGCATCACATGACATACCACTTAGATGGTTTTTAAATGTACCTCCCTAGAAATCATTTCGTTAATTTCTGATTTCATTAAATTTGAAAATAAATTTTATTCTATTAGTCACAGAAAAGAAATACTTACCATTAATTCTAAAAGATAGAATTCACATTCTAATATCTGTTAAAAAAAATTATGTGTTAACTACATACATGACTCTACTCAGTTTAACATAATTTAAGACATCATTACACACATTTACTAAAAAAATTTAAATCAAAATAAAGTTGCTTATAGCAAATATAATTAGTTTTTCCTATTATATAATTCATAAAATTATGATTATAAAGCATTTAAATCCTTAAAAGACAAAACAAGCCTCTTCTAAGCAGTTTTTTTGGGGGGCAGTGTGCTTGGGATTGAAACCAAGTTTTGCATATGCTAAGCACACGTCCAGCACTGATATACATACCTAAACCCAGCATTCTCATTTTATTTTTATTTAAAATATTCTGTAAAAACTTCAGATATTTAAATATTAATTGTGGTACTGGGGATTAAACCTAGAGCCTTGCACTGAGCTACATCCTCAGATCGTTACATTTTTTATTTTGAGACAAGGTCTCAAGCTAAGTTCTTTAGGCTAGCCTCACACCCGCAACTCTCCTTCAGTCTCCTGAGCAGCTAGGAATACAGGTGTGTGCCACTATGGCCAGCCTTATTTTTAGTTTTTTTGCAGTGCTAAGGATCAAACCCATGCTGTCAGATGTGCAAGCCAAGAGCTCTGCCAGTGAGCTATATCCCCAACACCTGGGAGCTTTTAGAAAATATTAATGCCAGAGACTCCAAGCCTGAAAACCCTGATTTAGTTAGTCTGGAGAGGTCTCAACATAAGTACTGCTAAAAAGTTCCCAAGGTGATTTAATGAGCTGCCAGGGTTGATAGCCATTACTATAAAGTATTTTTCAAAAATAGAAGCTATTCAGCTTTAATAATATAAATTAAAGAACATGAACAGGAAGATCTACAAATGTAATAATATGAATGTCTACATGAATATGAATAATACTATCTATATTCTTGTAGTACTTAAAGCTGCCATTTCTAGGAGATTATTAAGCTTATTCTAATATAAGTTGGAGCTAATTTATATCTAGTTTTGATGAGTACATTATTTATACAATATACTTACATGATTCATCCTATAAGGAAATTCCTTTGGGAAGGCATATGAAAATCTAGTTTTTACTGCAGAAAACAAACAACAATTTTAACTGAAGAAATGTCAAAGCGAATTACACCAAAATTCCTTTAACATAGTACAAAATAGTGGTAGTAAACTTATGGCACACATGCCACAGTGGGCTGTTTTTATAATTGAAAACTCTAAAAGATTCACCACCACTGGTACAGAATATTGGAGGACAAGGCTAAATCATTTTCAAGTACTTGCCTTTGGCAATGCATAAGGATCTAGATTTTTGTTTTCAGGGGAGGAAAAAGACTGGATGTCAGGAATCTGTATGCCCTCCCCTATACAATGACAGAGGTTCACAAAGAGTTCTGCTTTTTAAAACAATAAATTAAAATATTTTAAAAAATCACTATGATTGTTCTATTCTTTAGTAATGTAGGGGCCATTTCTTCCAAGTGTTTACAAATGCTATAATTTGTAAAAAATTACAAAATGAAAGGATAATACCCCCCAAATGTTAGTAGTTATCTCTAAGATGTCACGATTTTTAAAAAATTAATCTATCCTTTCTGAACTTTTGTATCTGTTATATCAAAATAAATAATAAAATACAAATGAAAGCTGGGGATGTAGCTCAGTGGCACTGCGCCTGCCTGGCAAGCACAAGGTCCTGAGTTTGATTCCTGGTACCAAAAAAAAAAAAAGATACTAATGAAAAACCAGTGTTAACGATCAATCCCCATCTCCTCAAAATGGTATGGGTATACACATTTAAATACTATTTGGGAAAATTGTATAAAGCCATCATAGTACAATAATTAATTCAATCAAATAACTATGGACAGGTTCTAAATGATCTGTTTTGTGACCCCTTTCATTTGTACAAGTGGATTAAGAATTAAGACATGATATGGAAAATACTAGATTAGATTACTGTACACCTCTCAGAAAGAGGAATGACCCCAAAATACAAAAACCAGCATGGCTCACAAACTTAAAAAACACAAAATGTCATCTTCTACCTCTCCTGTATAGATCACAGAAATAATTTTATTATTATTTTTTTTTTACAGAAATAATTTAAAAAGTCTGTTCCTCTTTTGTATGCATTTTTGCTTCATCTTATAAAGATGGTGCATAGTATAAAGTTGATATCTGGTGTATAGAGCTTTCCAATTGTTATTTTATTGTCATTTTCTTTAATGTCATGATTCATACATAGATAACTAAATTCTATCTTTTTAGATAAAGAACTAAATCACCAAGTGGAGAACACAGCTCCTGACAAAGAACTAGGGCTTAAAAGTGAGCTTGACTGGGGCCAGGGATTTAGCTTAGTGGCTGCATCTGCCTTGCAAGTGTAAGGTCCTGAGTTTGATCACCTTACCAAAAAAAACCAAAAAAAAATTCAGTACCACAGATGGAACTCAGAACCTTGAGCTATATCCCTGGCCCTTACTATTCATTTGTAGCATTAAAATAATGTCTTAAAGATAATAATGTGTTACAAACTCTTTTTTTATTTTTTGCCAAAAATGCTAGTCATAAAGGTATTCTCAGGAGCTGTAATAACCACAACCAATCTCTGACATGCCTCATAAACTAAAAAAAAAAAAATCTTTATATTATGGAACTTTATTTAGAAAGCAAGGTATACATTTTGCACTTACATACAGAAGTAGCAGCAGCAATCAATCTTGTATTTGAAACTACCCCAAATTCCTATATACAAAAAAACAGATGAGGTCAGGTACATGCTAACTCAGTATTTGTTAATCTAAGGATATCTGGTCTGTTCAAAACAGAGCATTTCCCCTATATTTATAATCTGTTCAGTTTCTACCTACTTGAGGTATGAAGTATTTAAATTTCTAAATGCATTTACCTTTCCTTAAAACTGTCACAATTTTTTGTTGTTGTTAAATTCTTTTATTGGTACATTTTAGGTATACAACACAATTACATTTCTTATTGGGAATTGTACCTTTACATAATGCATCTTGGTTCTTATTTTTTCCCCATTCCTAGCCCTCCCTTCACCCCTCCACCTTTCCCTATAAAACTGTCACAATTTAAGACAAACTTTTAAACAATTTTATAATTTAATCTCAAAAGGTACCAAAAAGCCATAAAGTAATAATGCCAGTTTTCTGCACTTAACAATTTCCAAGGATGTTTAGATTTTACTTCTCTGTAAGAATAAATATTAAGTATGCTTCTTATTTAGTTGAACCTGGACTAATAGATAATTTATGTCATTTAATAATAAAATATTATATCTTTGACTAAGATAAACTTTAATTAACACTAAAAGAACTCAGAAGACCATACAAACACCTATTATGTTTTTGGGAACAGAGATCAAGAATAATAAAAGATTTCCAGGGCTAGGGATTTAGCTCAGTGGTTCTGCCGCCTGCCTAGCAAGCGCAAGGTCCCGAGTTTGATCCCCGGTACCAAAAAAAAAAAGAATAATATAAGATTTCCAAAGTTAATTCCCATTTCTTCTTTCAACTTAATACACAGTACCACCACTGTAAAGATTATTAAACAGAAAAATTAAGAATTGGTTCCTTATTCAACAAAAGAAACTAAACTAAAAACTATTTAAATACTTTCACTGTAGTCTTATCCTATGCAGGGGGAACATTACATTTAAACTTCTAACTGTAAGTGAAAATAAAAATTAAAAGCCTGATATAGCTTTTTAAAATTCTCTTATTGGTACATTTTAGGTATACAGTACACTTACATTTATCATTGGGTGCTTGTACCTGTACATGACGTATCTTGGTTATTTTTTTCCCCATTACCTGTGCGACCTTCCCCCCTCTACCCTTTCCTATTCACATAGACTTCGTTTCCATTTTTTTTCTTTTCTCATAATTTTTCCTTTCCCTTCTTTCCTTTCCCCTTCCCCTCTCAGCACCCCTACCTCTTTGGACCTTTTCTTCCTATTTCAAATTATCAATTATTCGTTTTAATGATTTTAACCCTTATTTACACTTTCAGTTTCTCACACTAGAGAAAGTATTCGGTATTTACACATGTGTGTCCTATTTATTTCACTTAAGTGTATGGCCTCAGTATGCATCCATTTAGCTATAAATGACTAGTTTTTTGTTCTTTATGGCTGAGTAGTACTCTATTTTATAAAAAACCCACATCTTCTTTATCCAGTTTCCAGTTGATGGGCACTTGGGCTGTTTGCAAGCTTTAGCTATTACAAACTGTGCCGCTATAAACATGGGTGCACATAAGCCTGATATATCTTAAACACCATTTGTATACCATTTCCATACATTTGGACAAAACAGAAAAATTTGGTCATAGAGATAAAAACCTCTAGAAAGCTTTTGTTAATATTATTTCTTCAATACCCAGTACCCCCCCAAATTATTTCTAATATAATCAATCTCATTACTTATGTAATAGTTAAGAAAGATATCGTAGATAATCCTGAATAACTACAATAAAACTAAATAAAAATGGGTACAAAAGCAATGTAAACTAGGTTAAAGTCAGAACTGATGTTCTAGAAAACAATTACTATTTTAAAGAAATTATCCAAAAATGGAAACATAATACCATACAAGGGTTTTATAACACTAAAGAAAACTGTCGATTTTCATAAAATTTGCTATTATTGTTTGGATTTTAGCTAAGACCTGAGCTCCCTCAACAATACTGAAAAGGTAAGTTAAACAGAAATTCAGTCTCAGCTCCAAGTTCCTATCTTTCTTCTCTTCACCTAATTTTTCTATCCTCACTATTTAAACTTTTCCTTGTTAAAATCTATATGGCTATAGCCTTTCCCAATCTTTGCCTTCTGTTTTGCTTTTCCTATGGTTTGGTAGGCAACGACCAGGAAGCAGGGAAGAAGACAGTAAGAAATAAGAGGCATATAGGTGGGACAGTCTCAGGTTACTGGAGAAAAGCTGTGGCACATAATAAATACTGCTCTGTGGCAAACAATGTCTTAAGGTAGCAGAGCCAAGAAGTTAAGAACACAAGATTAGGAGCTAGACTCCCAAGGTGCAAAGACTGGTACTGCCACTTACTAGCTGTGTGATCTTAAATAAGTTTTTTTTGAGACAGGGTCTTGCTACACAGTTCAGGCTGACCTGAACTCACTATGTAGCCAAGGCTGGCCCTGAACTTGTGTCAATCCTCCTGCCTCAGCCTCCAGAGTGCTGGGATTACAGGTGTGTGTCACCACACCTGGTTTAAATAAGTTCTTAATCTCTTTTTGCCTCAGTTGCCTCATTTGTAAAATGAGGAGGATACTACTACTATATATTCCAGGGTTATGAGAATTAAGGACTTAGAAAAGCAGTTGATACATAGTGTATGTTTGCTAAGTAAACATATAAAATAAACACATGTATTTCTTTTAATTTGTACAATTTCAATATTAAGCATAAATCACCATCTATTATCATTACATACAGCAATGTAAAAACTGAAGCAGATTCACCAACATACATTGATTATATTTTGATGAAGAACAGAAAATTGTTTATACCTCCACTTTGGATGCCAAAAACACACATGTAGGAGCCATTAATACAGGGTCTATACTTTTCAGAGAATACCTAAAATGTGATAAAACATAGTTAAATGTCACCCATTTAGGAAATGCACTGGGAAAAATATCACAGGAAATCTATGGCAAACAACTTATTCATTTACACTAAGGTTCATCAGAATTAAAAAGGAGTTTCAAATAGGCAAAACACATTCCCAAAACAAAACAGTCCTACCTGGCATAGAATCTCTTGAAATACACCGTAGCAGTGGCAATAACTTGTTGTCTTAATTTAAGATGCTCACCTAATGCTTGGATAACTAAAAGGAAAACAATAAAATTTTAAATGTACACCTGTTATAATTAAATTAACCTTGAACAATAATTTTCATGTGTTTAAATTGTGACTATATTCATTTTCAACAAAAGGAAAACCTATCCATGCTATACAGCTCTACTTGATTCACACTCGTCTAATACTGAGATCTGCACATTTGTTAAAAATATAGCAGTATGCATAAACAGGCAAATACAAAAAAGGAACTGCCCTATAACAAGTTATTCTTCCAGTAAGGAGGTTAAATGATATTCCTCTATGTTCTAAATATTTTAATACTTTTCATATTATCTTTATAATATAAAAAGAAAATGCTAGACACTTATCAAACTCATTCTAACTACCATAATGAATCCTCACAACAACAGAGGTAGGTGTACAAGAGTGACTGAGATTTATCTGTCAGTTATCATAAAACAGAGTAAAGGTTTTTTGACTAGACCCCCTTCCCTACAAAGCAAAGCTCTAGGGTAAAAATGACAACCATAGGCTGTTCATTCAAAGAATTATTTATCTGTAAAGTACCTTTCTTTAGCCAATCTTAGTGTAGTTACTTTATAAAGGCTTATGATTAGCTAACACTTTCAATTATCTTTAGTCTTCTGACATGTAAAATTCACAAAAACTCTAGGTTACTAAAAAGAAAGATAAGTTGTAAAAATTGCATGTGTAAATAAAAATGTTAAGTTTAGACTATAAGAGTTCATCAAAAATCATCACACAAAAACATTCTCATTCAAAAGTAACTAACTAGCCGAGTGTGGTGGCGCACACCTGTAATCCCCGCACTCGGGAGGCTGAGGTAGGAGGATTGCTGCGAGTTCGAGGCCAGCCTGAAGTACACAGTGAGACCCTGTCTCAAAAAACAAAGAAGGGCTGGGGATTTAGCTCAGTGGCACCGTGCCTGCCTTGCAAGTGCAAGATCCTGAGTTCGATCCCAGGTACCAAGCAAACAAACAAAACAAAAAAAGGGTAACCTATACCACTTCAACCAATAAAAAAAATTTACCATTTGTAAAAAATATCTGTAATTTCCAATACTCTTCTTCTGAGAGAAACTTTAAATCCTTCTGGCGTTCCTTCAACAGATCTTGTTTATCCAAAATCCACTGCAAACTAGAAGAAGTAAAGATGTTAAGATGTGAATGATATAAAATCAATAAGTCACAGAAGACACTCAGACTAAATAGGTTGTTCATATTCTGGAAGCATAAAGTGCCAAAAAGTAACCTGAAAAGACAGTATTTCATATGTTTCTGAAAATGCAAATTTGTAAGAATTATCTCACTAACAAACATAAATATACCCTGAAAAAAATTATCCTCTAATTTTATCCTTCTTCCTGGTCTATTGTATTAATACTACATTGATTCTAACACTCCCATATCAAGATGCATCTTAATCAGCAATGTTTTATTATCTTAATTAACAGCATGTGCTTTTTTTGGTAATACACAAAATGGAGAAGTTACTTAGCATCAATTGATGGTCGCTTAGATCCATGAAGTATATTCTCAACTGTTCATGAGTAAGGAGGGTATTTAATTTCCCTACTTCACAAATTCCAGTCATGTTAAATAATATATTTTAAATAATTTTCTAAAAGTAGAACTAATGGATCAACTTTGGTGACAACTTTAATGTAAACTGTCAGTTTGCCCTCCAAAAAGGTTACCCGTTTCCATTCTTATTAATACTTCATTTGTGTCTCATCATATTCAAGGTTCCATTCAATCATTCAAATACTTTAAAACTTAAAGGCAAAGTAATGTATCACTGCTTTTTCCTCTGAAGTTTACTTATGAGGTCAAACATTTCCTCAGGCCTTGATGGGCCAAATACAATTCCTCTATACGCTGTTAATTCTGACCATTTTTCTAATGGATTTTCATTTTTGTTATCTGTTCCTTAATTCAATTAACCAACTAGAAAAATACTTGGTGGACTTGTTTTACTGCATTTTAGTCAGAGGATGTGTTTTGTTCAATTTTCTGAAATATTGGTGATTTGCTCAATGGTTTCATCTCCACAGTCATTTTATTTTTTTAAGATAAATTTCACAAATGTCTCAAGTCTTCCTCATAGTATTTCCCATGGAGGGTAAACCAAGACTTATAAATGCTGCATTTTAGCAACTTTTAGATTACATGTAAGATTTACCATTATATGTGTCACTATGAAAAAAATGCCATGCTGATTTCCCAGGTGTAAGAAAATGTCCATCTCAGAGGCATGAAATACAGCTTTGCTTTTGGGATGGGGTGGGGATTTAAATCAGGATCTTTGCAATGAACTACAACCCTAGCCCCTTTTTATCTTTAGACAGCATCTTACTATGTCATTAAGTTGCCAAGGTTGGGGTTGAATTTAGGATCCTCCTGCTTCAACTCCCAGAGTGCTGGTGTGCATCACCTAAGGCCAACTGAAACATGGCACATTTCTTCATTTTCCTTTCATCATATTCACCTAAAAATGGCCTTTCCTGATCTTGTCCATTTCTTTTAAAAGGTGAATAAAAAATTTAAAATAAATAAAAGCTGAATAAAACTTTAAAAAAATTAGTACACATGCAATACATTCATTTCTTTTTAAAGACTTTTATTGCCTTTCATACTGCCTTTTGCAGGTCAGGGACTCCAAGATTCTCAAGGGATCTGAGTAAAGACAAGTGGCCCTTCCTCCAGAATTATATGAATTAGAAGGCAAGGTCAGTTTTTTAAAAACACATTTAATACTATAATTTTAAATTGAAGCAGGGTGTTTTGGCACACACCTGTAATCCCAGCACTGGGAGACTGACGCAGGAGGATTGCCCTGAGTTCCAGGACAGCCTGGGCTACACAGTGAGTTCAAGGCCAGCCTGACTACATAGAAGGGCCCTGCCTTAAAAAAAAAAAAAAATCTATCTATCTATCTATTCTCAATAAATGAAAGCATAATGAAAATGCTGAAGAGACAATCTTTTCTTAAAGTTGAAAAACTGACAAACGCCTGGCTACCTGTCTATTCTTAATTTCTTTCAAAGTTTATCAATTTTGCCACTACTTAAATTTGTTTCAACTCTGCTCAAGCAAATGTTTCAGGAAGAATGCAAACTAAAAAATGAGATGATCAGTACTAAAGCATCGACAGCATTTCATCTCCACAGAATCACTTTATAGCAAGAGGAAAACATGCCTTTTGAAAAATGGGTCTCCAAGTACATTGTTTCTTTTCTTCTTCGTGCAAAGGGCAGAAAAAAATGAGTGAACAGACACCAATCCCATTCACAGAATAAAAATTTAAATATTAATGCTTACTATTAAAATTTTACACTAAAATTATCTTCACCAACTATACAGTAGTAAGCCTAATCAGTGTTTATTTAACCCCATCACACCACACCTTCCTCACATAAATGTAGAGATGCTCAATATTATACCAGCTCTTTCATAGTCCCTGACTGAAACAGAAACTTATTCATGAAAAAGGTGGAAGGCACAGGCAAAATCACTGGGAAATACATTTAGAACAATATAAGACACGGGCTAACATGAATAATTCTGAGAGCATGTGCTCTGTACTTTATCAACATGAAACTCCATCTAGGCATAAAGTAGCGGCCGGACTCCCTGGTCTCCTCGAAATATTAAACACACTCAAGACAGAAAATGAATGACGAACATAATGCTGTTCTCCTGAACAAACTCCAGGCAAAAGCAAGCCACAACTGTCCTGAACAGACAACCTCACAACCCTACAGGAGACACACTTCCATCCCCCAAACCGGCCTGCCTAACCCAAGAATCCGAATTAAACACCGTCTTCCTTCCCGGAGACCAAACCCCTTCCCCCACCCTTCTCATTCACGACTACTCCATCCCCAAACTTCGCACAGGAGGACTAAGGGGTCGCCTCAAAAAAGCCCATTTCATTTCCGGTTCTGATGCCTCCCGAGAGGATCTCTCGGGACCAGAGCTGGGATCCAGGACCAGAGGGAGTAGCAGGCCCTGTCCTCACCGCCCCCTAAGAACGGGCCCCGGCGAGAAGAAAGAAGATCGCTTACTAGTGGGAGCTCTGCCAAAAGTTCCCTGCCATGGAGCACAGCTTGCCCTGATAAAAAAGCACCAGCCGGCGGAGCGGCCCGCGGAGCGACCATAGACCCAGCCCGTCGGGTAACCGCGCTTCTCGATCTGATCAGCTAAGCTCCTTTCCGCGGCGGCAACGGCAAGAGGAAGACGATGGCACCCTCTTCTTCTTGACGCCGGCTGGCAACATTCGACTGTATAAACCCGTTCCTACAGACAAAAGTTCCGGCCCGCCCCTCCCCGCCCCGCCCCTCAGTGCCAGAGAAAGGCGCGAGCGGTGGCAGCTTGCTTGCGGGCGTGTTAAAGTAGCACACCGGAACTAGTGCTCACGAAGGTTCGCGCCGAGGGAAGCCTCTCGCGAGAGCTTCTGGCCAATTTCTGCCTAGAACCCAAGTGGCTCGGTCTTCGTGTTTTCACCGCTGGCTTCATTATATCGAGAAGCAGCCCAATTTGGGGTCTTGTCATCCCATTATCCAGGCCTTTAAAAACAGCACTTGGACAGTATGATAAAGTGTAAGAGCATGTGACTTCACTTTTTCCTGCAATTGGAAAGAAATAATTGAGGATGATTTTGGCCTCCCTCACCAACCGCCCCTGCTGTCCAGTACTGGGGATTGACCCCAGGGCCTACCATACTCAGCTACATCCCCAACCCTTTTTTATTTTTTTACGTTTGAGAGAGTGGCTCGCAAAAGCACTAAATTGCCCAGGATATTTGGAACTTGTGATCCTCTTGCCTCAGCCTCTCAAGAGTTCTAGGATAGCTCAGAGGAAGTAATCCATGCAGGCGCTAACAGCCCCCGCCCCCGTCGAAAAGAGAAAACACGTACATAAGTCTCAAAACCAGACTTCCAGATCACCTACAGCAACCCCAAAGGGAAATGAGATGGAACACTCTGATATGCAACCACCTGGACCCACTGAACTGGCAACAAAAGGGGATCTGGAAAAAAT
>NW_004624810.1:5377289-5447691 GCF_000247695.1 Heterocephalus glaber | reverse complement strand
GTTGCCAGTTCAGTGGGTCCAGGTGGTTGAGTATCAGAGTGTTCCATCTCATTTCCCTTTGAGGTTGCTGTAGGTGATGTGGAAGTCTGGTTTTGAGACTTATTTACATGTTTTCTCATTTGGACTGGGGCGGGGGCTGTTAGCGCCTGCACTGATTACCTCCTCTGAGCTGGGTGATGTGGGACAGGGGCCGGGAGCAGCGGCAGTGATGATGACCCAAAAGTCCTTTCCTTTGGGCTGGGAGCAGCGGGAGGGATGGTGACCGGTAAACCCCTTCCTCTGGACCAGGTGCAGTGGGATGGTGGCTCAGAAGCCCCTCCCTCTGGGCCGGGAGCGGTGGGAGGGATGGTGTCCTGGAAGCCCCTTCTTCTGGGCCAGGAGCAGTGGGACAGAAGGTGGCCCAAAAGCCCTTTCCTCTGCGCTGGGAGCAGCGGGAGGGATGGTGACCAGGAAACCCCTTCCTCTGGACCAGGAGCTGTGGGACTCCGGCTCAGAAGCCCCTGCCTCTGGGCCGGGAACATTGGGACTCAGTACCTTGGTCTGGTGGTCTGGTGTCCTCTGCGTGTTTGTAGTGTAGAACCCGGTGGCTGCCTGTCTGCAGTGGGGTGATTCGGTCTCTTCCACCTGACTCAGGACCTCGGTAGGGCATGCACATACCTGCCTGTCTGCAGAGGGCTGATTTGGCATGTTCTGTGTGACTCAGGACCTCCTAAGTCACCATCTTAACTTCCTTTTTTTTCCACTGAACGTGCCATATCAGATTTCCATACCCTTCACTCCTATGGACACTTCTGCCAATAAAAGCATTGCATACCATGTTACCAAATCCACAGTCAAGTCAAGCCCTCATCGTCCATGATTTTCATTTCCTTTTTCTAGAAACTGCACTTGACCTCCAGGACACTAGCACTGTTCCCCTCACAAGCTCTGTTCCAGCCACCCTGGCCACCTTGCTTAATTTTGAAACCACAAGACACACTTCCTCCTCAGGGCTTTTACACTTCCTAGATATTTTAAATGTCTTTCTCTTTCACTTTCTTTGAGTCATACATCATGTATTAGAGACTTTAGCTATTCCATATAAAATAGCAACTTCCTCCACTGGTATCTTAGCATTTATCTTTATTCTTATCTTAGCATTTATATAGCTTTATTCTTCATAGCATGTGCTGCTGACTTATTACTTATTAGCTGACATATTCTTCATAGCAGTTATCACTGCTGACATATTACTTATCTAAAGGTGTAACTGGTCTGAGGATGGTTGATTTAGTGGTGCAGAATGGCTTGATGACACATCTCTGATGTCACTAGCATGTTGATTTCTAGCCTCATGAGGCATTTTGGTTCCTTCATGATGGATTGATTGATGCTATTCTAAGAATATAATTTTCACATAACATTCAAAACCAGAAATAATTGGAACTCTTTCCTTTTGGACACTTATTTTATTTTTTGGTACTGGGGATCCAACTTGGGACCTTGTGCTTGAGAGGCAGGCGGCGGAACCACTGAGCTAAATCCGCGGCTCTGGACACTCATTTTTAAAGATGAGGGGGACATGTTTCACATGTACCTCCAAAAAAGTTTCCCTCATGTCTTTTTGGCCAGAATAGTCTCATATGCCCACTGCTAAACTAGTCAGAAACAAGAAGAAAGGAACCTCTATTCTTGACTTAATCAGGATCACCTCTTGGGGTTTGGAGGCCCTTAGCATTTGTTTTTTTTTGGTACCGGTGATCAAACTCGAGTCCTTGCTCTTGAGCAGCAGGCGGAGAAACCACTGAGCTAAATCCCTGGCCCCACGCTTAGCATTTCTTAAAGCACTTGACCGCTTAAACAAAGTCAGTATTCTGTTAGCAAGAAACTTGTAGGGAGGCTGGGGAGATGGTTCAGTGGTACAGCACCTGCCTAACATGTGGTAAGGTCCTTGGTTTGATCTCCAGGTCATTGCCAGAAAAAAAAAAAAAGGTAGAGGACAATGGGTGTTGGGTGCACAGTTTAAAAGTGCCTTCAGTAACTAATTGATCACAACTGCATTTTGTTCGTCATCACTTATCTAAATAGACAAAGATGTGGAAGACAAATCTCACATTTCTAGACAGCTGATGAAAGAAGGTCTTCTACCACTCCTGCCTTTATAGTGTGCCTCTGTATTTAGTTATATTCATTAAATTGTATTTATTAATTGGATTCACTTGTAAGTGGTCTATTATTTGTTTCTGAATAACTAACTTCTCTAAAGCTTAACAGCAGTTTATTTGCCCAATTGTGAAATTTAGACTGATCTTACTTGGATGGATCTTTGCTGGTCCTACCTAGGATGATTCAAGTGGCTGTGGTTTTGGTAGATAGCTGGGGCCTGGGCCTCTGCCTTCATGTGGACAGTTAAGGAGATTGGACCAAGCTACTTCACATGGTGACCAATGGCATATCAAAAGGGTGAGCCCCAAGTGTGAGAACACTTAAGTTTCTCCTTGTCACACTTCCTGATGTCTCATTGATTAGAACAAGTCATATGGTAAAGGCCAAAGTCATTCTGGGAGGGTAGTATACATCAATACCAGGACACTGGATCCATCAGGAATGATTATGTAACACTTTACCTCAAGAGATTAACCAATGAAGGGGGAGAAACCACTTGGAAAACTGTGTGAAAAGTCAAAAGAACCATTCTTTCTGGGATGTAGTGGCACACACCTGTAATTCCAGCACTTGGAAAGCTGCAGCAGGGGGATTGCTGCCAGTTTGAGGCCAACCTGGGATACATAGTTCAAAGCCAGACTGACCTACATAGTGAGACTCTCTCAAAAAACAAGCAAAGCCTGAACTACACAGTGAAACTCTATTTAAAAAAACAAAAAAAGAAGAAAAAGACCATTATTTTCAGGAATATTATACAACTTCTATAAGCTATGCCTGAGTGAAATATAAAAATGGAAAATTTTCTCCTTTTTTGGTGCTTCTTTTTTCTTTCTGTTTCGTGCTGAGGATTGAATCCAAAGCTTTGCATTTAATAATACGTTATTAAAAATGAGGATATTAACTTGGCAGAATAAAACTCTTGCTGTGTCATTATATATTTTAAAAATTAATAACAAATTAATGACCTAAAACTAAATTTGGGTATGGTATGAGGGCGACATTAAATCAGATCCAGGATAATAATGCAGTAATTTTGTAGATATTTTTCATACACAAAAGCAACAATGCCCTTTTCTGATATTCTCTATCCATTGGTTTTATTTTATTCAGCATCATGGGTTTGTAAAAACAGTTATATTGTCATTGAAACAAGAACCAGAAAACTATCTTCAACTTGTTAACTTCTTTAATTTTTTTGTCACATAGCCTGAAAAGGTATCTCCTTTCCTTTGTGGGCTTAAGAGGAAGGAGTAAATAGTTTCTAGTTGTTCTTTTATCAAGTCCCCTCCTTTTGTGGCTGTAGGCCCTGAAATGTATGTTGGGTCATCACAGAAGAGGAAATATTTTGCTGAATTATATTTTTCCTTATGGTATGTTTAATCCAGATCCTGTCTTGGCAAACTCTATCTCTGCCCATGTTTGTAATCATATAATCAGCAAATCATTCCATCTTTCTCTGCTCAAATATAAAGAATTCTAACAGCTTCTCTTTTTTTCTCTTTATATTTTGTCTCTCCCACCACCTTTATCCTTTGCTTCTCTCTTGCTATTTCTCTAGTTTTAGTATTTCTCTCTTTAAAATCACCTAAACTCTTCACATCACTCAGTATAAAGCAGCTGAAAATTTTTAAAGTCCTCTGTTGTCACCATCAGTGCTAGAATTAAGAACCACATGATTAGCCAGGTGTGGTAGCATGTACTTGTAATCTCAGCACTTAGAAGGCAAAAACAGGAGGATTAGGAGTTTAAGCCCAGCCTGGACTACATAGTGAGACCTTGTCTCAAAACTACAACAAAACAAAAACAAAAAGCCAACCAAACAGGGAAAAATAACCCACCCATATGATTATAGCCTTAGGTTTGGGCTAAGAGATATAAATGTTCATGTTCCATGATGGGAATCTCCTTTTCTCCTTGCACTTAACACAATTTTGCATTTGTTGCTTTTCCCTAGAAGCCTAAAAGAGTTCACAGTTTAAGGTTAGGAATGAATAAGTTCAGCAATTATGAGACGATAAATGTTATGTCAAAAGTTTAATTTTCTTTATTTTATTTTATTTTATTTTTTTTACTTGTGACTCTGCTTATTTATTTTGAAAATTTGTTCAAATTTACACTTGATATTCACCACTGGGTTCCTTTCATCCTGCTGTTCTCTCAGTTTCCCAGGTGTTTTGTGTGTCTGCCTTGTGCTATTAGTTTTCCCGTGGCCTTGTTGGTCATATCTACAGAGGCAAAAGCAAGTGTCTTTCCTTGCTTCAGAATATTTGCTGTAATTACTATTTCTTCTCCTATTTTAGCAGGTGACATGTACCTCTAAAATGACTAAGAACCGTAAGAAATGAATGAGGCTCTTAAAATCCTAGTGATGAGTTGTATATACTGCAATCCCTTGGGGGACAATGGAGGGTTGGTATCTACCTGTTATGTTCATGTCAACACTAACTCCTGGTACTCCTCTTTCCGTGAATAGCAGAGCCATTCTTGATATGCTGTCTGTTAAGGTGGCTGTGAAACCACCATGGAGAGTGCCTTGTTTATTAGTATGCTCTTCTTCTACTTTCATTTCACAAATTACTTTCTCAGGAGCAGCAGAGACAAGAGTCACCTTTTCCCAAACTCTATCAAAGCCCGGAGCTCTGGTCATGAACTTCATTGCTTCCCAAAGACTCTGTGACATGCTGCTCACTGTGAACCGACTGTCAGCTTGGAAGAACGTAGGCCCACACGTCTGTGACAGAACAAAGACAGGGTGACTGAGTCCAGCCGCCCTCTCCACCCCATGGAGTGCTCAGGGTCAGGAGTCGCGCGCCTCCTTTATTTTATTTTTAAAAATAAATTTTATTTTATTTTATCCCATTCCCTCCCTCAAGCCCCCTTAATTTCCTTTATTAAGCAACTATAAAAATACAATTAAACCTTAGGGTTGATTGACACTGCCTAGAATTTAGATCACAGAACACAAGTCCATAAATGCATAACAGTGTTGTACTGGTTTCACAGAACACCTTTATTAAAAAAAATTAAGCGGAAGGGCTGGGGATTTAGCTCAGTGGTTCCTGCGCCTGCCTTGAAAGCGCAAGGTCCTGAGTTCGATCCCCGGTACCAAAACAACAACAACAACAACACATACATATGATACACAATGGGCTGGGGATTTAGCTCAGTGGTTTCACCATCTGCCTAGCAAGCTCAAGGACCCGAGTTCGATCCCCAGTACCAAAAAAAAAAAAAAAAAAAGAATTCAAAAAATTAAGCGGCAGTTTTCTGGAGAATGGTTTCTAGTTTAAGTATAACTTGAAAATTTGTTTTTACTTTCTAAATATTTTGGGTAAAATAAAATCAATTGTATCTCAATTTAAAAGGTTTATTTACTTATAAATCTTCCTAGTGTAAAAATCAACACACATTACAAAAAGTCAAATCATTGATAAGACACAAACAAAGCCAAAGCCCCCAAAGAAACAAAACATCTTTCATTTGTTAGGAGGACCACTTGGAAATTGCTGTCAGTTGTGGACAATAACACTGTCTCCTCCTTGCTCTAAGTTAATGGGTTTAAAGACCTCAGGATTTATTTCCGCCTAAAGAAGTGCAGATGTAAGTAATCCAGGTTAGTATATTGGTTCCCTTAAGTCATCTGCAATCCTGTTCTCTTTCTGTCTGTTCATATTCACCACATAGGTTCTATACCAGGGTCATTTCATGGACCAAGATGGCTTTGCAGCCCCAATTATCATATCTGCATTTCAGGAAGAAATACTAAAAAGGACTGAATTGTCTCTTGAATCTCACACAACACTTTTGCTTATATCACATTGATCAGAAGTTACATAGCCATGTGTACTAGGGAGGCTGACAGAAGGAGACAGTTGCAGTACTAAGACAATAATGAAATTGAATTGTGCTTTTTTTTTTTTTACCACCAGAATCTTTGAAGACCCTTCAACTATAAGTAGGAATATTGTACCTTGTAGCTCTCTTTTTTCCCTATTTTTAAATCAGAAAGTTACTTTCCCAGCCTTCTTTCTTCATCCAAGACATAGCAGTGTGGCCTTGGCCTGAAGTTACAGGCTATCACCCCGTGTCTTGATTTGGAAGTCATGTGAAAAAGCAAATATCCATCTGGATCCATTTTCTGAGGACCACAGCAGAGCTATCAAACTTCCTGAGGCAGCAGCCACCAAGATCTATGCTCAGAGTTGGCAGTAAAATTTGTGGGGACTGAGTCCTAAGCAGTGGCTGTAGTGTATCCAGTGGAGCTATCCTGTGTTTTCATTTGGGCAGTTTTCATGGGGGAGTAGACTTCAAGGCATGATTTTTGTTTATTGCATTAGAGGCTCTACTAATAACGTCCTTTTAACTTGATTCCCTCTTAAAGACCCTATTTTTTTTTTTAAAACTCAGGACCTTGTGCTCGTGAGGCATAAAGACCCTATTTTTAAAAAAGGTCACATTCTGAAATACTGATGGTTAGGACTTAAATATGTGAGTTTCTAGGGAAATTCACATTTAAGCCTATAACAGCATCTGAGAACTCTCACTGAGGTGGGCATATATGGGGACATCAAGTTAGAGTCACAATCTCCAAATTCAATGATAGCACAGAATACTCTCCCCATCACCCCTGCCTTCCAAAAATAAGTTCAAGGTACAAAGATGAATGTAGAATAACTTCACAGATTTTTAAAAAACAGATATTTGTATTAGTCAGTGCTTACTAGAGTCAGATGTAAAAGAGTGCAAGATGTCTGTTTGTGCACTGGAGACCTGAAGGATCCAGTCAAGGGCTTGGAGCCCATGGCAATGTCCCATGCAAGTCTGTATCAGGAGGCTAAAGGATCCACAACGGGAGACTGAAGGAACTGTGCCAGAAAGGCCCAAGGGCCAGTGTCAGAAGCTAAAGTGTCTGTGCCAAAAGGCTGAAGAATCTGAGCCAGAAGGCTGAGGGATCTATATTGGAAGCCAGGAGATGGCATTCAAGATGAAGATGAGGCTTGAAGCTCCCCTGATGAAAGAAAGCAGCCAAAGCTCCTTTGAAGAAAAAATGCTGAAGTTCTTCCAAAGAAAAGCAGCTGCAATGAAGTTCCTTCAAGGAAGATCAGCTGAAATCCTTCCCTCCTGTTCTCCTTTTATACTGTTCCAACAAAATGGTGACTCAAATCAACTGGGTGTTCCCACTCACATTGACAATTAGTCAATTAACTACCACAGTCTTGTACAAATAAAATTAATTTAGGCCATTGGTAATTGACCTAAATACAGGTCATATTGGTGACTCCTATTCCAACTGAGAAGAGAACAAAGAATTTTTATTGAATGCCACAGGATATTAGTATTTTCTATTGGAGTAGAATTGATAGAAAATACATGTATAATTATGCCAGGGTATTGTTATGGCTTGTATCTAGATGTCCCTCCAAAGACTCACATGCTAATTGGTGGGGTTTTTCAGAGGTAGCTGGATCTAGAGTGTGTGAATATGTATTGAGAGTGTGTGATAACTAAATTAGTTCACTGATTGGTTTAGCATTTTTCTGGGTGTAGGTAATAGGAAGCCCAAACCTGGGTGTGTGTGGAACTAGCCTGGTTGGAATACAAAAGGAAAGGTGGGCTGGGGATTTAGCTCAGTGGTTTCACCGCCTGCTGTGTAAGCACAAGGACCTGAGTTTGATCCCCGGTACCAAAACAAACAACAACAAAAAACTAAAAGGAAAGGTGGAAGGCAGGCTTGCTACTTTTTGCCTACCCTACCATGGACTGTTTCTCCTTTGCGATGCCCCTCTACCATGCCTTGGAGCCAGCTGACTATGGACTGAAACATCTGCAAACTGTGAGATGAAATAAATCTTTTCTCCTTTAACTTTAGGTGTTGAGTATTTTGTCTCAGCAGCAGAAAAGTGACTAAGACAGGGATCTACAGTATTAGGTAGGCTCACAGGATCAGAGGTAGGAACATCTACAATGGCCATCTATGTGCTGGAGAGACAGAGAATTCAGTAGCTGCTCAGCTCAAAAAGATGGAAGCCAAGGAATAAGAGGGGTCAAAGATATAGCACCAGTCCAAGATTTGAGACCTGCACTGGAAAGCTAAACTCACTGGAGACTTATATCCGAAGGAATCGGCAACAAAAAGTGCAACCATTCAGGAAGACTGGAGCTCTTAAAAGACAGACAACTTCCAATAGATAATGTGAAATAAGAAGGGGAAAGGGAATAAGAAAGGGGAAGGGGAAATAGGGAGGGGGTGTGGGGGAAAGGAAAGTAGGGAAAGAAAAAAAATATGAGAAAAGAAGGGGAAAATGGAGACAAAGCTTTTGTAAGTAGGGAGGGGTGGAGGGGTGGAAGGGAGGGAAGGGGAATGAGAAAAACAAGAACCAAGATATATCATGTACAGGTACAAATTCCCAATGATGAATGTGATCATAATGTATACCTAAAGTATACCAATAAACTTATGGGATTAAAATAACTCCAGACAATTTCCACAATCAATTGTGGGTTGGTGCCACCCACAATCAGGGTGGGTCTCCCCCACCCCCAATTTGCTGCTGTATATTGCCAATTATCTCCACAGACACATTCAGAACTGTGCTTTACTAATCTGCTAGATGTTTCTTAACCCAGTCAAGTTAACATATCATGATTAGCAGTTTTTATTGTGAAAGCTTCGTACACCATGTCTGTGGTAGAACATCACTGTAGCTGTGAAGATTCAGACATCTATTTAAGACTGTAGCCTCAGCACATTCTTTCTGACCCATCCCTAGCATAGCTTCTTAAAAGATCACAGAACAAATGAACCTATTTATTGTTTCTCTCCAATTTCAGTGAAATATTATAATATACTCATATCTCCTGCTTGTTCCATATCTCTTCTTCTCTACTATTTTAAAAAAATCTTATCTCTAAATAACCTTTTATTTTATTTTGATGAATACAAAACAAACATAGAGAGGCTAGTGCAATGAACCCATATACTCATTACTCACATTAGACAATTATCAACTTATGGCCAATTTATTTCATTCATTTGGTTCTCAATGGGGTGATTTTGTCCCCTGGGGATATTTCACAGTGTCTGGGGTCACAATGAGAAGGGATACAACACAAGGGCTGGGGATTTAGCTCAGTGGTTCTGCCACCTTCCTTGCAAGTGGAAGGTCCTGAGTTTGATCCCTGGTACCAAAAAAAAAAAAAAAAGAAAAAGAAAAAAAAACAAGATACAACAGATATCTAGAGGGTAAAGAAGACAGGGATGCTGATAAATACAAACTAATGGTAGGACAGCCCCACAATCAAGTATCTAGGCCAAAATGTCAATATGCTGTGGTTGAAAAATCTTTTTTTTTGTTCTTTTATTCGTACATTTTAGGTATACAATTTGTTTACATTTATCATTGGGTGCTTGTACCTGTACATGATGTATCTTAGTTCTTATTTTTTTCCCCATTACCTGTGCACCCGTCAACCCCTCCGCCCTTCCCTATTTACATAGATTTCATTTCCATTTTTTTTTCTTTTCTCATATTTTTTCCTGTGGTGGAAAAATCTTGACCTATGTCTGTATCTACTGTCCTCCCATCTGAGAATTGTTTGGAGCCAATCCCAGACATCATATTTCAACTATAAATATTTCAGCATATATCTCTGAAAAATAGGAATTGAAAAAACAGAACTTTACTACAATTATTCCACTTGAGGTTAACACTATTTTCTAATACTATTATATATGTAGTCAGCATTCTAGAGCTATCAAGGAGGAATTTGTACAGCTTAGTCTTGAAAATCACACTGCTGTCACATATCACATTACAAGTAAGTCATTAAATTATGCCCACATTCAAGATTCTGTTTTTTGAGTTGAGGTTTATTAAAGAATATATATTTTTATATATAAATATACAAAAATTATATATAAATATGTTTAGATATAATATTATATATATATATTTGAGACAGGATTTTGTATGTAGTTCAGGCTAGGCTTCACCTCACTATGTAGCCCAGGCTGGCCTCGAACTCCTATTGATCTTCCTGCCTCATCCTGTGGGATGTAATTATAGGTATGGGCCACCACACCCAGCCTGTGGACATATTTTTAAACTATAAAAATTTTAAGTCTCTCTAAACCTATTGATTACCTCTCCTTTTCCTTCCCCTACCCACTGTGACTATTAGTTAAAAATAAAAACTGGTCATTTGATCAATAGAGAGTTCCCATAGTTTCTTTTTTTAAAAAACTTGCTGTGTTTTTGATGCTTGAATTCCCATGGATATGCTTATCAAGTTCATATGTCCTATTTTCTGTCATCACAACAATCAAGTTCATGTTTAATTTTGCTTGTTTATTTGCTTATTTGAATAAAGCTATTTCATAAATACTATTGTATACCTCTAGTCAGAGGCACATACAATGTAGTTGCCTTGCTTTTTGTGATGCTAGCCATTATTGACTCACTATTTCACCAAAAGATACAAAAGGATAATATTTGAATTCTTTATTACATGGAATATATCAATAAGAGTCTTCCCTCATCAATTATTTGTTGCCCTGAGTTATACATGCCTGTATTTTATGTGACTACCCAAGTAGCCACTGGTGTCAAAAGTCTTGCTCCATTTGATCTATGATTTGTATTTCCCAGCCTAACTGTATAGTGTCTTTTTTCAAGGCTCAGTAAACGGTAAATATAATAGTCATCATAAAAATATTAGTAATTACCATTTCTGAGTAGATTCTATATCTTCCATGCCATGCTAAGCAACTTGTGAAGTAGGTATTCTTAGTCTTCATACTTTACAGGTGAGACTGGAGAATAGAAAGGTTACCCTTACTCAAGTTCACATAGTTAAAAAGTGTCAGAGGCAACATTTTCATCCAGGTGGTCTGACTCTAGAGCCCACGCTCTCAATCATCAGAACATCCTGCAATAGCATAATGATTCTCATAGGTATGTGATATCAATTAAATCTCCAAAATACAATGGGATCATGTACAAATGGCTTGAGTTTAGAGGTATGTGGGAGGGGTTCTATTGCCATTATTTACTCTGAAACTCTAAGCAAGCTTCTTAACCTCACTGAGCAACAGCCTGTTTTGAATAGTGCATTTAAAAAGTTATAGAAATGTATGCATACTCATAAATGAAAGAAAAGTTAACTAATTAAAGCATGGGCAAATAATTTGAATAGGTATTTCTCCAAAGAAGCTATACAAATGGCAAGAAGCATATAAAAGGTTTGAACATTATTCATTTAATCACTAGGGAAATACAAATCAAAACTACAATGCTATACCACTTCATCTACCAGGATGGCTATAATAAAAGATGCAGATAAGTGATAGCGAGGATGTAGAGAAACCAGAACCCTCATACACTGATGGTGGGGATAATGTTGCTCCTGAAGTCAGGTATTGGAAACTCAATCCCCAAAGCCAATAGGTAACGGTACTTGGAGGTACAACTTTTTTGGGGGTAATTAAGATTAGATGAGGTCATGAAGGTAGGGATCTCCTGATGCAGTTGTACTTTAAAAGAAGAGGAGGAAAGACCTAAGCTAGCAACCTTGTTCTATTTTGCTATGTTATGTTCTACACCTTGTTGGGACTCTGCAAAGAGTCCCCACCAGTACAGAAGAACCTCACCAGATGCAGCCACCTGATCTTGAACTCCCCAGCCTTCAGAATGATGAGCCCAAATTAACCTCTTGTCCTTATTAGTCACCCAGTGTTAGGCATTCTGTTCAGCAACAGGAGATAAACTAAGATAAACCCTGAAAACATGCTAAGTGAAATCATTAAGTCACGACAGACCATATATTGTGTGATTCCAACTATGCAAAATGTGCAGAATACATAATGGTTTAGATTTAAAATATACATTAGTGATTGACTAGAACTGGGGAGGATAGCAAGGATATAGTGACAGCTACTGGGTGTGGGTTTTCTTTGGGGTGGGGAATGAAAATGTTCTAAAATTAAATTATGCTGATTAGATCCACATCCTTGTAAATATAATAAAAATTGTTATATATTTCAAGTGAATGAATTGTATGCATGGGAATAAATCTCAGCAGAGCTTTTAAAAATGTGTGTATGTGCATAATAATTCATTTTTTGTAACTTTGCTTAGGTTTTATTTCATGATTATGTGTTTGAAATGTTACCTGATTGTGAATTCCTACTGTAAGATGAAAAATATATAAAATTCCAACATGATTTCAGGAAGCTAAATATATTACCATCTGCTCATGGGCACAAATAACATGAGCATGAATAACACGTCTGATCAGAGTGACAATAGGAGTACACAAAACCCTATTAGTGAGTTTACTAATCATTATTTGGAAATGGTGGGAATGAACCTGAGTTTGGTTCTTAGTTGGACATACTTGGAATTTTTTTTCATTAAGTTTATTGGTACATTTTAGGTATACCATACAGTTACATTTATCATTGAGTGTTTGTACCTTTACATGATGTATCTTGGTTCTTATTTTTCCTCCATTCCCCTGCCCTCCTTTCAACCCCTCCATCTTTCTCTATTTACAAAGACTTTGTTTCCATTTTTTCCTTTTCTCATATTTTTTCCTTTCCCTTCTTTCCTTTCCCCTACCCCTCCCACTTCCCCTACCCCTTTCACATGATCAATTATACATTTTGATCCTTATTTACACTTTCAGTTTCTCACACCAGAGAAACTATTCTGTATTTACACAGATATGTCTATTTATTTCTCTTATGAGTATGGCCTCAATATGCATCCATTTAGCTGTAAATGTCTCTAGTTTCTCATTTTTTATGGCTAAGTAGTACTCCATTTTATTAAAACAACATCTTCTTTATCCTGTCTCCAGTTGATGGGCAATTGGGCTGTTTCCATATTGGAAATTTTTATTGTTTTCTTTTTCCTATGGCCATCTGATGAACTTCCATCATTAACAGATTGTCCCAAGGGCCACAGAAGTGTCTGCCACTTTGGTTTCCTCTCACGATGCACCACCTTCCTAAGAGTGTACACTCTTAGGATGTACAAGTTCTTTTATTATGAGGTGGGTTCTCCTGGAGACAAAGGCAGTTTTTAGATCTTTAAAAAATATTTCACTCAGTGGGGGATTTAGCTCAGTGGTGCCACCACCTGCCTCACAAGAACAAGGTCCTGAGTTTGATCCGGAGTACCAAAAAACAAAACAAACAAAAAATATTTCACTCAGCTTTCCCTGGGGATCTGGACCCTCTATCACTTAGTCATCCCTCCCTCCAGTCCCTTCTGTAGATGCAGAACACAGCTCCCACCACACTGAAATCTGAAGTAGGGGCCTCTGACTTCTGTGGTCAATCTAGGGTCCTAGAGTGAGTTTGGCAGCCTAACTCTGAGTATGAATTTATTACAGAAGCTATTGGCTGTTACCCTTAATCCAGATCCCCACCAGAGCCTTCCTTGTCTTCCCTTTTCCCTCTTGACCTTATTCAAATGTTTTAAAATTTTTCAAGGATAACTGAATTGGGAACATATTTTTACTAAGCATAAAATGATCTAAAAAACACAGTGAGAAGTCTTTCTGTGCTGCCCTAAGACACCAGAGTGTCCCTCTTCCAAGGAACCCATGTTTCCAGAGGGATTTAACAACCTAGAAAACTAATGAGGAAATCCAAGTAACAACTCTCCCTTCATTCTTTTGTTCAGTGTTCACCTGTCTTTCCTGTCTTCTCTCTTCCTCAGGGCCTAAGAGAGCCTGTCATTGCTTTCTACTTGGACAACTGTCTCAGCTTCAGCTCCGTGCTGATTTTCAGCTTTTAAAAGGTCTTGTCACCTCAGCCCAAAATACCCTGCAGCCACTTTCGGGTGAGATTTACAAGCAGACTATGTAAATCTACACACACACACACACACACACACACACACACACACGTGCACACACACACGCACACAATCTGAACATATATGGTTACTTATCACCATACTTGTATTTTCACATAGTGTATATATTTCACATACATACATCAAGAAATATTTTCATTGATTTATTGAGCATGAAGTTTTTAACATGCAAAAGATATTTTTGTTTCTTTTTTGGTTTCTTTTATGACTCTCCCTCTCCTCTATTTCAAGTACCAAGTTGTGCTCATTATTGCTTCCAGAAAGGATATGTTCTTGAGCAGGGAGGACCTGGGATCACAGATAAAGAGAAATAATGCCAGACTGGGGTTGGGGAGAGGGGGGCGTCTGGGAATCTCAAGAACATCTTTATTTCGCCTTTTAACTCCCCGCCTTTCTGATTAGAGTTCAGACCTGCTCCCCCTCCCGCATTCAATTATCCCCAGCATCTTTTCTCTGAAGCTGTCACCTCCACTTGCTGAACTGCAGCCCCATCCTGAGCCATTAGTCCAGTTCTTTCCGTTTTGCTTTTCTTTCCTCAGTTTCTCCTGCAATCTTTATAAATTTCCATTGGAGGAGGAGCCTCCGAGCGGGTGGAAGTCTGAACACAATGCAACCTGAGAATTTCTGTCACTCTCTGCATATGCTCCTAAGTGCTTTAATCCCAATTAGGGGCGGCTGACACACGGTCCTATTCATTCCCATCAGCTCTTGAATACATTTGCCTAGAAATGAACTTCACAAATAGAGGCGCTCCTAAATGTGCCCAACAGCAAGGAAAATCGAATTGAGCGCGGGCTCATTCGGCGGAGGCCGGCGGAGAAGCGTTGAATGTGGAGGTGCCCCAAGACATTGCAATTCAACAACACGCTCGCTGACTTTTCTTTGCACCATGTCAACCGAAAGAGCCAAGAAATAAGTTGGGGAACTGCGGTTAAAAGGCAACTTGAGAGGGACTCTGAATACTTTTATTGAGCCGTTTCCAAAGGAGGATTTAAAAAACAACAACAACAAAAAGTACCACAAAACCCACCAGCGGTGTCCGGCCTGTGTCCTTGGCTGCGAGTTTGGAGCCTCCCGGCCGCCGCGGTTCCACCGGCCACGTAATTAAGGGGAAAATGGCCCAGTCTCCGGCGTGTCATCTGGTGGCGTTCCCAGAGCCCGCCGCCGCCGCCCTATTCAGACCCTGCCTTAATGTCCCACCCGCGCCTCGGGGGCCGCGCAGCTGATCTGCTCTGACCTGGCTGCCCGGCCGCCACTGACACCCTCTGGGGGGCGCGTCACAGGCCACCTCTGGCCCACACTGGGCCACTGAACCGGGCTCTCCAGGCCTCTGACTCCGCCGAGCCTGGCCGCTCCCTCCATCCGGGGCGCGGCGGGGTGGCAGCGTTACTCGTGACTCCGCAACACCGCGCCGAGAACTGGGGCCCCTGGGAACAGCCAACGTGGTCTCCCCGGGAGCCAGAAGTCCTAGGTCTTTGCGCAGCGGAGAACCGTAGCCTCAGAAAAGTGTGCTGTGAAGGAGCCACTAATCTCAGAACTAGAGTCCGCGGAGGCTCCTTCCCTCTAGGCGGAGCCCAGGCAGGGCGCACTTGCTCGGCGCCCGCAGCAGCTCTAGCCGGGAGTGGGGGGTGGGCTGGGAAGCGGCGACTTGCGAGCCGGGGCCGCCCCCTAATGCATCCGGTTCTGAAAGCCGCCTGGCGCGCGCGGAGCTCCCGTCACTCTGACTCCGCAGCCGGCGACTGCTTAAGAGCGTCCGCGCCTCACCTCGTCTGGGGCAACCTGTTACTGGGGAGGGAGCCTTGCGCGCGGTTCCGCGGCGGGGAGCAGCACCGAGACACCTCGGTGTAGGAGGGATTTCGCTTAAGCAGGGCTTCTGGACGCCCATTTTAAGTGGATAAAAAAGCCCGAGTGGAATGTTTTGATTGAGTCTCAACATTGTCTTTGAATAAGGCTGAGACCATGTAATTAATGTGTCTTTTTAATAAGGGACAATACGGGCGTTCAAGCTATTTAATTTCATTTAATTTTCCATCCCATTTGCTGCACAGCCCGCTTTTACTTTTTAACACCCAGCCTTTCACGGCCCATCTTGCTCCACTGGGCACATTAGATTGGTTTCACCCTTGCTTTTTAGAAGAGGAAAAATAAAAGAAAATGTGTTCCTTTCCTCCTTTGTGGACAATTTATTTCACTTGGGGAGCTTCAACTCTGAGCCACAGGACAGAATAAAACTCGGCGAGCTGGTGTGAATGCCTCTGGCGCTGTCTCTTTCTTCTAGCGGAGCTGGGAACCAGCCACAATTGGCTATATTAATAAATAACTTTCCTCACAGTCGGCCTTTACATGGTCCTATTGATAAAATTGTTCGCGTGTCGTTCACGCTTTTTCACTCATTAAGGAGGGCCAGGGAGGCGCCCCGAACCCAGGCCCTATGCTCGCCCCTTCCCGCTTGCAGTGCTGGTAATTTAAACTGGGAGTCATCCCGGAGTCGCCAGGCCAGAGGTTAGAGGGACATGTTCATGGCTTAAATTTATTGCCCTCGACTCTTCCAGTAGCTTCCTCTCCTCCTCCCCTCCTCCGGCTTTTGCCATTCATAGGCTGAGGGATCAAAGGCTCCCTCCTCTCTCCGGAGGGCAGCCTAGGAGGGCTGCAGTGGAGCTATTGGGAGTTTAAGAACGAAACTCAGTGGTAGCTCCTTCAGAAAGTGGCACTGGGCATGGCCTGGTTGTACAAGCAGAGAGGGCAGAACGGTGGCCGCTCAGACCCTCACAGGGGATATTCTGTGTCCTTGAAGCCATGTCTACATAGGTACTGGATTGGGCCCCAAGTCTGGTTCTCCAGGTGTCCCTGCAAGGTCTGACTTGAGATGCTCAGACTGGAGACCTTTGACCTGGCCTAGATTCTCCCATGACTCCAAACTGAATCCTTTGGAGCTATCAAAATGCTACAGGTGCTGTAAGAGATCTTCAAAAACAATTGAGGTAGACAGTGAAGATGGATTCAAACGTCTGTCTCCAACCAACAGTCCCGTTTTATAGATTAAGAGACTGAGGCTCTGAAGTAATTCATTTGGGTTGGCAACACACAGACTGAATGACTCTGCAGCCTCCTATGTCCAGTGTGGCAATCACATGTTTCAAACCAGTTGCCATCCGCTTCTTTGAGAGCTCTCCTGAGACAAACCGTGAAGTTACAGATGTTCCACCTTCATCCTGCGCTGTGGTTAACCATAGTCACTCCTGGTGGTGAGACAACTGCACCCTCCTTGGGCAAAACCACCTAGAAAGGCAGTGCGGGAGCTGCTGGGAGTGGGTCCTCTGCCCTTCTATACCTTTTCTGACCCTAACTGGGAAACCCAGCACCACTCAGGCCTCTCAGGGACTGTGTGAGGGCTCCAGGGCTGGCTGCCTAGGATTTGGGGGAAGACTCCCAGGACTAGCAGTGCACACAGTAAGTGCCACATAACTGTCACGAATATCTGATGACCTCGATTACCCAGGCGCTATTTTATGTCAATAAATATTCTCTCACAGATAGCCTTCCCTAAAAGAAAGGGGTTTGTGTGGGGGCCAGTTTAACTCTGAAGTATCTGTCCTGTTAGCTTCAGCTGCATATAGGCAGAAATTGACCCAAACACATATCTCTCCTTGTCTCCAAAGCCTTTGAAAAACTGCTGGCTTTCTGCTTGTTTTTTAAAATAAGAAAATTCAGTTTGTTGGTTCTAGGGAAGGGTTTTGTTCCCATTTTAAATTTAAAAGCAAAATTATTGGTTGGCATGTGGAGGATTCGTGATTAATAACTTGACCCAAAGAACCACCTCTTCAACTGTGCAGCGGGTCGATGGCGCAGGATTCCCTGTGAATCCTTTGGTCCTGTGGCCATTTCCTATTCTCCAGAGAAAGTGCGGACCCCAGAGTGGACCTGTGTAACAGCACTGCACAATTGACTTCAAATAGTCCGGAGGTTTCATAGTTCAGGACGAAACACGGCAGAAGGAACAAATAAACTTGTTCTAAATAGACACTGGCCTGAACCCAATCCCCTGAAATGGTAATATGGTCGTTATTTAAAAAGTGTAGGTATTTTCTGGTGTCTTCCCATCAAGTACCTGCCTAATTTCTGTATGGCACACGCCAGAAATCAATAGAAGTTAACAAGTCCTCCAAACAGTACCCATCTCTTTGTTTAATCTCCTTTACAATAAAGCCAAGGGGAGAGAATTAAAAATCTTTGAAGTAGACCAAGGCTCAAAGGAATCAGCCAAGTAGACTTAAAGTAGTCACTTATTTCCAAAAACTGGTTTGTCCGCGAACAATAAAGAGAAGTAAAATTTATGGAGAAATTATACAGTGGATTTGTCACTTAAAATATCGTAACTGTCTCGGGGACAATACCCCATGCTGAGGATTAATGGTCCCGCCGGACCTTTGATTCACCAGAGCCTTTTCTTCGCCCTTGACAAATTGGATTTTTAGGAATGGGAAGGTCGCCTAGACCATTGTGTGCTAGCCATTCAGAGGCCTCGATTATGCAGGGGGCTGAGGGAACCACTCCATGTGACCCTCTCGGGTGGGACCCTGCAGCTGCTTCGCAGCGCAACTCTCTCACCAAACTCCGCGCCCTTGCGCTCGCGATGCCAAAAGGCGCCCGCCCTGCTTGAAAAGGCGCAGTGCTTGCCCGTCCGCGTCACTCCGCGGGCGGAGGACGCACGTCGGGGCGCGGCTCCCTGGCTCGCTTAAGGCCCGGGCGCTGACACTAGCGCCTTACGGAGGACCCCGCGAGCCCCAGCGCCTGCCTGGCGGCGACGGCAACAATGCAAGGAGCCGCCCGCGCTCCGGCCACCAGCGTGAGTGCCGACTGCTGCATCCCGGCTGGCTTGCGCCTGGGGCCAGTGCCTGGCACCTTCAAGCTGGGCAAGTACCTGTCAGATCGCAGAGAGCCCGGGCCCAAGAAAAAGGTATTGGCCATTCCGACCTCTGCCCCCCGCCGTGCGCCTCCCTCTGCTCTGACCCAGGGAAGGAGTAGAGTAGGGAAGTGGAGGAACGGGCTACTGCCTTTTTACCTGCTAATTCTGCCCAGTAGAAGGGAATTCCGATTATTCCTAGCAAGTTTCACTGAGAGCTGGAGCGTGGGCTGGGCGGAGGGGTAAAGACGTGGCTGAGAGGAAACAGCCCGCGATTGCGATGCACCAGGCTTTCTATGCCACGACTATTGGGAACCAGCGGTTGCCCCAGAGCTCTGGGTGTTCTCAGTACGGCATCCAGGATCCCCCCCCCCCGCCCCCGTCCTTGTCTCTCTAGGCAAACGCATCCTTCCTGTAGGGACCCAGGGCGTCGAGGACTTTTCTTCCCGTCTTCCTCATTGATGTTAATTTGAGGCTTAAATTTGTCTTTAGTTTAATTCCAATTTTTCCGAAAAGATCATACGTGGGAGATTTAGTTTCTGGGATCTCCCCAGGTTTATCTTTTCACCGGTTTGCTTGTGAGTTAGGAGTCAGTGGAGACCGGGTGGTGGCCCTGAAGCAGGCTCAAAGAGCAGGGCGCCCACCCGCGTGGGGCACGGGGTCCCCACGCCTGAAGCCGGGCTTTGAGATACCGCAGTCCCAACCGGGGACAACCCCGGCCCCGGGGGAACCCGCCCGCTCTGATTCCCCAAACAGCGTCACAAACCAGAGAGAGGATTTAAAGGCTCTCACCGGCTCTGGGGGCGTCCCAGCGGCGCAGCGAGCAGCAAATGAAGGCAGAAGTCTAGCGGAAAAAAGGACTTTGGCTTTACTGCTACCTAAAGCTCTCTTGTTAGAAGTAGCTCTGGGGTCCAGCCGTCGGACCCGCATCTCTCTCCTCTCGCAGTCAACTCTCTTCCCCCTACGTCCCGGTCTAACCTCTTAAAACGGCACGCCTTCCTCTTAAAGCGCAGTTTATTTTCTTCTGAAAGGCCGGTTAACTTCGGGGAAAATTTCTTTGGAACCCCTTCGTTCCCAGAATTTCACTCACTTGCACCTAGGCGCGGTGCTGCGAGAACTTGGGAGAAGTGAGAAATGGGGGATAGACGAAAGGACGGACTGATTTCCAAAGGTCTCTCTCTCCCGTCAGGGCTGCTTTCAGAACAGCAGTGGGAGTGGCGGGTCGGGGGTGGGAAAGGTCTCGGTAGGAGACGCGCCCAGTTGCTCTGGAAGTCCGCCCCCATCCCGCCCTGGGCTGCCAAGGTGGTGGTGGTGGAGAGGTTGTCCTACCAGCCAGCCACCCGCTGTCTCCATCCTCCAAGCTAGCACCCCAAGGAATTACCCTCTTCCCTACAGCCCACAGGGGTCTGACCAAAGGGAACACAAACATATTCCTGAGTCCGGTGGGGTGGAGGAGAAACTTTACCTCCTGGGTGTGGGCCTCATCGTGGTGAAGGAGAGAACGACCACTGCTTGTGTTGCAGGTGCGCATGGTGAGAGGGGAGCTGGTGGACGAGTCGGGGGGCTCCCCTCTGGAGTGGATAGGGTTAATCCGGGCAGCCAGGAGTCCCCAGGAGCAGACTCTGGAAGCTTATGCAGACTTACCCGGAGGACAGGTACTGTGGGCTCTCCCCGCCCCCACCCCTGCCAATTCTATTTACATAACCTAGGGTGGCCAACAATATTAAGAGCAAAGAGCATTAGCTACAGGTCTGATTTAAAGTCCCCACAACCTTATACAGTAGGTGCTACTGTACTGTTTTCCCATTTGAAGAATAAAGGAAGTGAGGTTCTGAGAGATTCTGTAACTTCTCCAGGGCCACGAAACATCAACAGAATCGGCATCTGAACCTTTCTTCCCAGTTGCATTTTGACCAATAACCCAGGAAATGACAGAGATCTTTCCTATTGCTTGTGTCCCAGATCTTCTACCGAGCACTGCGAGATGTCCAGCCAGGGGAGGAGCTGACTGTGTGGTATTCCAACTCCTTGGCTCAGTGGTTTGACATCCCCACAACTGCGACCCCCACGCACGACGAGAAAGGTACCGCCTCCGTGGAGGCTTCCAGGCCAGCGTGGGTGGGTCAGACTCCAGCCCTCCTGCCTGGATCCTGCCTGGGTCCTGGGGGGTGTGTCCCCAGATTTTAAGGGTATTTCTTTCCAGCTGTGTAAAACTGAATTCATGCTCCCTTCTTAGGCACAAAGAACATCTACCACTATCCCCTTAAAATCAGCAGTCACTGGTTAAAAAAAAAGTGACAGTAGCAATCTTGCTTATGATGGCCTTGGTAAATTACTCTTTATGAACGACATAGGACCACCCTTTCCTATCACACATCCAAAATGACAACTACTTGCTCAATTAAGAATCAATAAAGGAGCCTTAAAATATTGTTACAGTAATTACATGAGTTCCAGAGAGCACAACTCAAACCTCAAATGCTTTTCTAAGATGGAAAAGTGTCTCTTCACTGGTTTTTGAGGACAGCAATGTATTGCTACAGCATTTTAGAAACATTACGGTACTCACCACTGGACAGTTGGCAGGTACTAAGGTCCTTCCCTCTAAATGGTATTTATTTGTTTCTCCCTCCCTACTTAAATTGAATCTGGAATGTATCCCAATTTCTTCTCAGATTTATTTGATCCCTTCAAAGCCAAGAGTGGATTTATGCAAATCAAGGTGCAGCAACTAAAGAGAAGCATTTGCAAGCCTTCCCTGGAACACTAAGAACAGTTCCATGGAAAGAAGGCTGGGAGGTGCTAAAATAGTTAAGGTTCTGAGTCTCCCTTTTCAGATACAAAGCTTCTGTAGCTTTTTTTTCCCCTTGCCAATTGTTTTAGTTTGTCTGTAATTTCTTATAAAGGCCCACTTATGATTTAGAGTCACAATAACGAATGCTGTAAAATATTTTTAACATGATCTCTTCTGGAATTGCTGCTCAATTTTATCCTTTAGAAAAAGGTACAAAGAAATTAATAAAAATATGGGAATTAGGAAACCCTTTATGAATAAGATGGAAAGAAGTTTATTCAGAATGATGAATCACTTCACTTCAAAATATCTCTGTCTTCTGTAAATTAACTCTATTTGTGAAGATTTAAATGCACAATATCTATGAAAATTATCCTCATGTAGTTTGCTCCTTGAGTGACATTTTCAAATTCTCTTGTTAACTTCTTCTAATAAAAGAGAAATATAAGAGACTCATTTTGGTGAACTTTCAAATCTGCCAGTATAGAACAGTTTGAGGGGCTACTGGCCTATCAGGCCAGCCATTTCTGCACTTCCAAGTAGTACAAAAGCAACTTGTTTCAGTAGTAGCCCTTGTGTTTTTATTTCAGCCAACTGAATTTATAAACATCATGTTAACATGAAAACCCCCCCACCATTTTCCTTTTGAGAAAAGTATAGGTTATTTTGAATCTGACATCTCTTGCTTAGAGATGCTCGAAATCTTGACTATTTTAGGGTCACATGAAAGAGAGAAGTCAAAGTCACTTATGAAGTGTGTTTCATACACTTGACATGAGCTGGATCTCAGAGTTCATAGAACATATTGATTAGAATGAACTGAAAGAGATGTACTGAGTTGGAAAATACACATTTTGCTTAAATCTTGGAAGGAGGAAGAAATAAGATGGCTTCTATTTTTCCAATACTGGCTAACTTTAGTAGAAAATTAGTGCCCCTTTGTTATAAGAACAAAGATTACTAGGCTTTGCATTGGCTCAGTCATTCTAGGGCAGACTGGTAAAAAGAGGTGATGACTGGGAGGTTCTGAATTTAAGAGAAGGGATGTTAAGATATTAAATCAATATATTCACCAGGAGGTTGCCTGTTTCTTTTGATTTGTTTTTCATAAATGTTCAGTAGTAGGAATATTGAAATAGCTTTATCTAAGTCTTCTAGAAACAATTAGAATAGGGTCTCATAGGCAAGCCCTCTTCTCTCCTTTTCTTCTTCCTGTTTTCCATTGATCTGTGTTGGAACAAAGTGCTTCTTACTCAAACTTTTATCTTTGTTATCTAGAGTAGCTACTTGCTTTATGCAAAGCCCAAAGCTAATATACCTGAAGGAGAGGAGATCTGGGATTTCTCCCATTGTTTTTTTCTGTAGTAATGTTAAAAAAGTTTGAACTGCTTGTATATAAGGAGGGAGGATTTTACTTTTCCATTAACTTTGAAGAGATTGACATATAGTTTGTATACTTCCTTGCGGCTCAACTAACTTCTTTCTCATGGGTACCCTTTCCCTCAACATCATCAATGAACCACATTAAAAAAAAACCCTAATTGCAAGATAAGTTTTCTACATACAGAAATAGCGTGACCTTTTTGAGTGAAAATTAACTTTTACCATTTAACCAGAATCTGTTTCTCGACTGTGTTCACAGACTCTGTTAAAATGAAAAACAATGCTAATAATACAAAATACACATGCACAGATTTGATTTGACACCACACATGTACATAGTATCTGGTAGAGAATTTTGCACTTATTAAAAGCTGAGTATCTATTTCTATATATTTATTCCACATATATATGTATATTTATGGAATTAAAACATAAGCTAATATATCTTCTCCAAGGACTTTTACTAAGTTGGATTTGTGCAGTTATCTAGGAATTATTAATTATCAGCTGGGACAACTGAAAAGACAATGCAACTTCACTCTGCTTAGAATATCATCATCCTTTCCAGAATTTTTTCTCCCATCAAATTAAATGGGGTTAAAGAGGAAATAAAGATACAAATAATTTTGAAGAATAGCAAATCATAGTCCCTATGTGGTCCTTCAGTTGGTCACGCTCCAGGAAAACCTCAGGCAAAGTGTTTAAGGCTGGGAGGGGGTAAAGAGAGTGGGCAGTGGACACAAAAGACATTGTTCTATGAAAAGGAATGATTACATATGGCCCATACATACAGGATATTGTCTCGCCTGGTAATGAGACGCTCACGACTATTAGATTGGCCTTTGTTCAGTTTATCCAAACTCCTTGACATACGCCACCTATTCTGCAAACGCCAACAGATGGGCCCAGGCACAGCGCACCCTCAACACTTGATTTAAAGCAACAGCTGCTCTCTGCTCTTGCCCAGCTAGCCTGCCTGAGCGCAGCCCTTCCAAGGGAGATTCGTTCGGACAGCCTGGAGGACGTATTCGTTGGAAAGGCCCAGGTCACAGCTCTTGCCCTCTTAGAATTCTTAGAGAATGGAGCAAGTGACAAGGGTTGGCCATTTGGGACTTTTCGAGGTTCTTGATATAGTGGAGTTACAAAGCTCATTTATTCGTCTGGCCCCAAGAATTTATACTCCTGAGACTCCCATACCGCCGGTCAAAACCTGAGCTTTTCTTTGGGTGCTCGGGCACTTTCTTTCCGCCTTGTTTGTCAGCCTTCTCACGGGGTCGCTTTCCTACTTTTTCTTGTCCAGGAGAGGAGCGCTACATTTGCTGGTACTGCTGGAGGACCTTTAGATACCCCAACAGCCTTAAAGCACACCTGCGTTTCCACTGCGTCCTCAGCGGCGGCGGGGGCCGCGCCTTCCTGCACCACGAGCACGCAGCTCGCCAAGGCGCTGCCCAGGCGCCAGCGGATGGCTTCGGCCTCTCCCCGAAACCTGCAGCACCAGACTTCGCTGCGCCCGCCCAGACAGGCACTTTGCGGCCCCAAACACAGGTTTTGCAGCCTCCGCAGGCCTGCGGCGCCCGGGAGAGCATCAAGCGCGAGGCCTCCTCTGCGCCCTCGGCCTCCTCGCCGACCCCGGGCAAGTGGGGGCCGCCTAAAAAGGTCAAAGAGCAGCAAGACCTTGTACTGGACGTGAGCGGGCCCGCCCGAGCACATAGCCACTTCCTCGGCATTATGGGCGGCTCCCAAGCTGGCGGCGGTGGCCTGGCCTTCTATCCCGGGGTGCGCTCGGCTTTCAAACCCGCGGGCTTGGCCAGGGTAGCGGCGGCTGCGCATGGCGACCCCTACCGGGAGGAGGGCAGCGGCAAGCAGGGAGCCGGCCAAGCGTTGGGCAGGCTTCTGGGCGGGGGCCGGGGAGGCGGACGCCCCGGGAGTGGAGAGAGCCCGGCGGCTGGCGGCGTGGGCCACCACCATTACCACCACGCGCACCACCACAACCACCACCACCACCACCACCCCAAGTGCCTGCTCGCAGCTGACCCGCCTCCGCCGCCGCCGCCCGGCCTTCCTTGCTCCGGGGCCCTCCGCGGCTTTCCTCTCCTCCCGGGTCACCCGGAGGAGGCATCAGCCTTCAAACACGTGGAGCGCACCCCGCCTGCAGCCGCCGCTCTTCCGGGAGCGCGTTATGCTCCGCTGCCCCCAGCGCCCCGGCTGCCCCTGGAGCGCTGCGCCCTCCCGCCTCTCGACGCGGGCGGGCTCAAGGGCTACCCGGGCGGCGAGTGCAGCCACCTGCCCGCTGTCATGCCAGCCTTTACGGTCTACAACGGAGAGGTGCTGTACGGCTCGCCGGCTGCGGCCGCCTATTACCCGCTGAAACTGCACTTCGGGGGGCTGCTCAAGTACCCCGAGTCCATCTCGTACTTGAGCGGGGCCGCAGCGGCTGCGGCCGCGGCTGGCCTGAGCCCCGCGGAGCTGGGTTCCCTGGCCAGCATTGACCGAGAGATCGCCATGCACACTCAGCAGCTGTCTGAGATGGCCTTGGCCGGGAAGGGCCGCGGCCGCCTGGACTCGGGGGCTCTGCCGCCCGCCCTGGTGGCGGCTGGGGCCCCTGGGAGCGGCGGCAGCGGGGGTGGCGGCGCGAGCAAGCCCAAGACGGGCCACCTGTGCCTCTACTGCGGCAAGCTGTACTCGCGCAAGTATGGGCTCAAGATTCACATGCGGACGCACACGGGCTACAAGCCACTCAAGTGCAAAGTGTGCCTGCGGCCCTTTGGCGACCCCAGCAATCTCAACAAGCACATCCGACTGCACGCCGAGGGCAACACTCCCTATCGCTGCGAGTTCTGCGGCAAGGTGCTTGTGCGCCGCAGGGACCTGGAGCGCCATGTCAAGTCCCGCCACCCCGGCCAGAGCCTGCTGGCCAAGGCGGACGACGGCCCTGGCACCGAGCCGGCCTATCCCCTGGAGCCTAGGGATCCCAAAAGCGAGGACAGCGACGTGGACGTCTGCTTCACCGACGACCAGAGCGACGTGGAGGCTGAGGGCGGTGGCGATCGAGACTTGTAAAAGGTCTAGCCTGGAAGGGGCCGGGGCGCGAACACAGTCGGGAGGAGTGTGTGTGAGGTCCGTTCTGGGAGAAGAGGAAATCTGGCGATGAGAAGAAGGACCTGGTGATAGAAACAGAGCTGAAATTCAGTAGGGGTTCAGAGACAGCTTAAAGAAATTTGACCACGGGGCAGCACGGGTGGTGGGTCTCTCGCCTCCAGGACCCCTTGGATAGCTTCCCCACCTCACCTCACGCCGCCGGCAGAGCGGTCTTCTCTAGGGGTTTAGAATTACATTAATACCAACATCCTACTGTCCTGGAGGGCCCCGACTTTAACTGCCATCTATTTTTAAATTGTACTTTTCTGTGAAGGAAATTGTGCCTTTTGAAGCGAGGTTTTGTGTGAATTTTACATTAGCATTTTACTGTATAGGCAAAACACTAGTCACAATTCAGTCATGTGACATCAATACACGTGTTTCTATTTCACTCGTTCTCATGTCAAAGACTACTCCTTGCCACACTGAATACACAGTGGTAGCAGGTGTACAAATTGGTCAAGTTGCAATTATTTATGAGAGAATAATGATAAATGTGAAATATCTAAAGCATGAATCTAAGAGCATGCAATATATAATTTTAAAGAAAATATCCTATTTGGTAGAGTACAAATGTGTATGTTGTTTTATAAGGAATTATGTACAGTGGATACATTATTTTGGTCTTGGTTCCAGTTTGTGCAATCTTTAAGAAAAATAAAAATGCAAACGAAAGTTTGTTCACTTAGCGATTTCAGATCCTTTAAAGAAGTAGTTTAATTGGAAACAGCTTTTTAAAAAAAAGTTTGAAGAAACTTCATAATAAAACAAAGCATAGGTCTCTGAATACTTTGATTATTCATAGAATACATGTTAATTGGTGTTATGAGAGGGAAATACACCATTTTAAAGACACATTTCAGAGGTTCTCAGCAGGCAAAACAATTGGTTTCTGAAAACATTGTTTCGGAAAACAGCCTTCCTGAAATTAGCTACTGCCCTTCAAGGGAAAAGATAAACTTTTGCATTTTAATCCCTTGTCAGAAAGAATTATGGAACTGTAGAATCACTATTTCTTATTACATTTCATTTTGACAGAACTTTCCTTGGGAGGTAAAAAAGAAGCTTGCTCAGTGGTTATGATCCATACACTTTAGTGTTCATTCAACAAATACTAAAGTATGTATTTTGTGGAGGTGCTGATCTACATACTTTATCTAATAATGTACTCATGTACTCCTAACAATGTACCCCATGTACTCCTAACAATCTTGTACTCTCAGTATTAGTCCCATTTAACAGAGGAGAAAACATATTCTTCAAGGTCACTGGGAAGCCTGTAATTAGAACAGCAAAGTCAGAAGAAATGACTATTTGGTGTTTTTTAAAAAATTAATGCTAATGGAAAGATATAAAGAATATAATTTTGTGGGCTACAAATGGAAGGCACTCTCCCTCCTCCCTATATACTCTCTGGAGAGGATTTCACTGTAGAAATGGAGAATTAGGCCCTCAGGGCCAGTAACTCAAGAGCCCAGGTGTGCAACAGTTTTCTTAGAGGTTGGCTCAGTGACTCAGCAAGCTCACCCACACGTCTGGATAGGATCCTGATGAACTCATTTAAGTATGTCCAGTATTTCTGAGTCCTGAAAACTTTGAAAGTCTCCCCTGCTGTCTCCCCGTTGGGAACCTTGCCTCAGTCACCCAGTGGTTGGCAAGGACATTTTTTCTGATACTTCACAGCTGGACCCTGAGTGGGGGAAAGGCATCTAATTTCTATTGGTGCTGTTTGAAAAATAATTTCTACTGAGAAGACTTGTTTTAGGAACTATAGGTTCATAGTGTCTGTTGACCATAAACTATTTTGCTTTGTAAAAGAAAGCCTAAATGGGGGAAGTGTGGAGTTACATCATATGTAAATATGGTGATAAAGATACTACCATTGAGTGAGGACCTACTCTCTGCCAGATTCTTATACTATTTGTAGTTCTTTCTTCTGGGAAAAAGAAGACCATGGGTCAGGGATGTTCTTGCTACCCAGGACTGGAAATGAACTTGGGCATCTTTTTCCTAAATCTGGGCTTCAAGAACTCAGAGGTTCTCATCATCTACTTAGTATCCACAGTCCTGTCCTTTGAAACAATTATTACTTGGACTCAAATCAATGCTTGTAGTAGGATACTGGAAAATTGTTTCTGAAATCAGCTCTTGGGAAAGTGAGAAAGGCCTCCCAGAAAAGTCCTATCACTATAAAGTATTGACCCCCATCCCATTTCCTAGTACAGTACTAACTCATAGTACATTAAAAATAGCTTGGTCAAAGGAATACATTGAGAATTGATAAAAATTTAATAAAACTAACAAAATCCCCAGCATCCTGTTTCTCCCTTCATAACCTGGTATCTACTATTAGAATAGATGCCAATATAAATAATGAAAACTAAGGAAAGATTTACTTCTTCATTTGTTTCTGTTTTTTTGAGACAGGATCTCACTATGTAGTTCAAGGTGGCCTCAAACTCTTGGCGATTTTTCTGCTTCAGCCTCAGTGTTGGAATTACAGTTGTGTGCCACCATGCCCAACTCGAACAAAGATTTTAAAGGCTTTTAATAACAGGTTGCTTGTAAATCTCCATAGATTGCTTCAGATAATCCCTATATTTGTTCATGTAAGTGCATATTGTCATATATAGTTAATGCCATGACAAAGTCAAATCAGTGATGTACAGTTAATAGCAATGTTAATTATTTTAACATTAATTATTTCAACCTCAGTTGGATTAGTGTTCCACAGATTATTTCTTTCAGTCTTCTGTCCTTTTCTCTCCACTCCTTTTCACTCAATCCTTTTTATTCTGGTGATCATAACTAACTTTGAGGGCAATGCGGAAGCCACTGGAAATTTCTGAGATTTTTAGCCAAGTATTATATACCAAAAGATTTTTAAAAAGATAGGAAGAAGATTCATGTTTTTAAGAAGTGAAACACTCTAGATTGTTTGGACCTGCTTAATTTGGGTATTAAAATGTTTTGGTAACTTAAATATATCAGACTTCTCTGGGTTTTAGTTTTGCCTCTGCAATGTACCAGCTTGGCATTTTGGGCCAGTGTCTCTATTGCCTTAATTTTATAATTTGTTAAACAGAGTAAAACAAGCAATAGGGTAGTTGTGAAAATTAATTGATGCAAGTAAGCGCTTTTTAAAAACCACACCTGCATAGTAAACTCAAATAATATAAAATAACTAGTATCCCTTTCTGCTTTCATTGCAACATCAACTTAAGGAGATGACGATCTAAGCCCTTTTATAAGCATTAACATCTTTCTGCGGGGCATTCGCTCATCTTTTGATTCATTTCCAGCCCTTGCCCAAATCCGATCAACGTCGGTGAACACAGGACTTCCAAACGTGTTAAGGAGAAACTTCTTCAGAATCCCTTATCAGGTTCTCTTTCTCTTTTAAGCTCAGATATCGATACAAATGGTTTATAATGGCTAGTGGAGTGGGAAGAAGGTTTACTCTTCCCTCAAGAATTTTTGAAATGCTTGGCTGAACAGTGAAGTGTTGAGCTTACGCGCAAGCTTGCGGTCGAGTTGAAAACGTTTGCACCTGCCTTCCCGAACCGAGCAGAGAGCAAGAATCCAGCAAGAAGTGCAATTCTGCAAGGCCTGAACTACTCTAGGGAAAGTGTCTCTGAGGAAAGGTGAGTAATTACAATCGCAGGTCTTTGGAGCCAGAGAAACTAAAGCTGGCGATGCTGCAAGGGTGGGTACTGAGGAGCGAAGACTGTGATGGTCTAAGTCTCGACACTCCGTGTGCTCCCATTGGCTCAGCCCTGGGAGCCTGGGTTGCTATTGGTGGCGACTGGCCGGCGCGGAGCTCTGCCCTGGAGCTGCGCGCTCAGAGTGCGGAGAGACGGAGTCCTAGAGGTTGCCGTGGCGCCCGCTGGCCCGAGCGTCGTAACTGCTTTCGGTGTGCGCGACGCTTCCGAGACCCGGTTTCACGCTGCTCGAGAACCCGGGTTTCCGGATTCTGGGTAGGGGCAAAGGCATAGGAGTCTCACAGTGTTTAGGAAGGTAGTTCGGAAGTTCTGGAGCGGAGAGAGAAGCGGAGAGAGAAGCGGAGAGTTCCGCGGTGCCATGCAGGAGACCGGAGGAGCCGCAGCCCGAACTGGTCCTAGTTAAGGTCCTGGCGCGCCCTCGCCATCTGCCGCTTCCCCAAGGAGAAGAGGGCAGAGGTGCCGGCGCCTTTGGGAGGTCGGACGTGACCCTTGGCCACCCAGGTGTGAGTTGTGAATCGGAGGAGTCAACAGACGGCGGGGCCAACGTGTTTAGTTCCAGAAGGAGCGTGGCGCTCGCTCTGGGCTGCGTGACCTTCCTACAAAAGATGAAAGAGGCGCTTCTGTCACGTGCGACTATAGTTTTATTCAAATTAGGTGAACACGTCGTAGGACAGACTTGTTAAAGGCTTTGGTTTGGAAACCATCCGAGGGTCCTTCAAAACTGTCCAAACTTGGGTAGACTATATATGTACGCGTTTAATCCCTTTGAAAATATTTTATTTCGAGTACAATACAATTATTTAAATTTAACGTTTCATATAAACAGCAGACAAAACTAAAGAACAAGTTTATTAGAGAATATCAAAGTAATACATAAAAGACAGACATTTGGTGATTACAGTAAGATAAATGTTTTCATGTAGACTGAGGAACTATTAAAAATAAAATACACCAGCTATCTAAATGTTCTGAGTGTTCTCCACTTTTATTTTCAATCCATATACACTTTTGCATAATCAAGTACTGTAGGAAATGGCTGCAAATACCACATTTCTTATTTTAAATGTTGGCAGTACAGCAATGTTCCTGGAAGTTACTTTAAATAGAGAATTATTTAAAATCCAGTGTTCAATGGCAAGTTGTATTTGAATGGGCGACACTCAAATCCAGCAATCTGAACAGAAAGCCTTAGGTGGAAATGTCTTATGTGACAGGAGGTGTAATAATAAAAGAGAGATGCAGATGGCTCTACATACAACATAGTGCACGTCATAGTGTAATCTTTTTTAAGTCATTGAAAAAAAGGCAGAAAAATAAGATTCTATATTTGACACTGATCAGTTGATTCCTAAATTATCACCTTAAGGAAAATGAAGACATGACCAGGTCAGATTCAAGCTTACTCGAGGGTACTGAACCATAGCCAAATGCATTCTGTGACCAACAAAATGCTTTCAGGTACGCTAAAAGTCAGTCCAATGAGAAATGAGTCAATGTAGGATGTCGCATTTTATAAGCTTGTGGATTTTTAGAAACCAGGAGAAAAAACAAAACAAAATGCCTTAGCCATCAAGAAGACATAAGAGAACACACATTAGGGAGCTTATTGGCCAGGCTTTCTGAATTATTTAGAGCAAAAATGCTGAAATCTGGTCTCAGATTGCTTTGCTATATACAGGTATTTGTATGTATACTAACTATAACCTGCATTCATTTCCAAAGTCAGTTGGTGTATTTTGTATTGAATTGGTAGTTTGGGACATCATGATGTTATATTGGCCAGTATTCGCATAAAATGAGAAAAATTAACATGTATTAAACCTTTCTAATAGGACTCATTTTGGGCTGGGCATTTAGCTCAGTGGTGCGAACGCCTGCCTGACAGCACAAGGTCCTGCCTGAGTTTGATCCCAGATACCAAAAAAAAAAAAAGAAAAAAAAGTAATGGGATTCATTTCATTAAATGCTCATTATTTCATGTAATCCTTATAACAATCTATTTTGAAGATAAAGAAAATGAGAATTCTATTTCACAGCTAGCTAGAAATATTCCCCAGATTTATTCTTATTCCTGTTGACTCCACAGCATCCCTCTTAACATGCTCTATGTCCTCTTTAAGACACTACCATCTAATGTGGGAGGTGTCCAGAAATTGTTCAAATCCTTTCTAACTGGATCCAGTGAGTTATTTATTTATTTATTTATTTTTTTTACAGGAAGATGAGTTAAACTGAAAGATCAGTGACTTTCCAGGCTTTTTCAGCTGCAACCAAATTTAGGGACCATCTTTGGCTTGGTATGTACTTGAAATCATTTGTTTCTGATATATATATATATCCCTAATAAGGTTGAGTTCCATCCAGTCTAGCCTGGTTTGGTTTTCTTAAATACAAAGATGTGAATAGGAAGATCTGATAGTTTGATTCTGTTGAGAATTTCAGGACCACTGTTGACTACTAAACAATCACTCAGTTCCCAAGTTAGGACATAAAATTTTCCCAGTCTCCTAGCATTCCATGGAATGAGAGATCCCTTGGGGTGTAGTTAACTTAATTTGCAAACTCTTTTTACTTGCAGCAGACTGGATTCCTGGGAGTCAGGGCCAGGCAGGTGCAGAGGTGGGGCTGATTGGCCTGAAGCTACTCCAGTCATGACAGAGTTGAGTGAGCTGATGGACAGAGAAATCCAGGGACAAACTCAAAATAGAGTATCAGGCATATTATCCCCTTGGAAAGAGCCTGGGTGAGGCAGAATCCGGTAGAATGGAACCAAATTAGAACAAGAAGATTGTGGAATAATGGAGATGGAGAAGGAATAAGACCTTGAACAATGAAGCCTAGATATAGGTTTTGTCTGAAAAGTTAATTTTGTATTTTAAATAATAGTATATAAATAGTAAAGGTCCAAAACTATGAGTACATATTCAGAAGTCTTAATCCCATCTCATTTCTGAATACTCCTGTCAACCTATAAGAGTACCGCCACGGGTAATATATTGTGAAGCACACTGGCAAGAGACCCTTTTAGCATGTTCACTACAGGACCATAGTTTGTATGTCTCTCTGCTGGGTGGCTCTGAACCACTGGTGGTTCAAGGGTGTGGGAATGTGGTAAGGTCTGTACTTAATTTTGTGTTCTATTTCTTAATGTGAAACCTCCCAAATTACATGAACTTCTTTTCCTTTTTTCTTTTTTTGTGCTATGCTGAGCCCAGTGGCAAGAGCTCTACCACTGAAGTATGCTCCCCAACCCCTTATGAATTTTAGAACCAACAAAATCTGGATCTGTATTTTGCTAACAACTGATTTTTATTTCTTGTATACTTCTAATTTTTTTAAAAGTATAAACAACCAAGAATATTTATAGTCTTATTTTTCTCCTTATCTTAAAGATCAAGTTTTAAATCTTTGGATATTAAAAAGTGAAGTTTGGTAGTGCTTATCTATTTTTTGTACTGGAGATCGAACTCGGGACCTTGTGCTTATGAGGCAGGCTCTGGAACCTCTGAGTTAAATTCCTGGCCCCCCATTTATTTATTTTGAGACAGGGTATCACTATGTAGTTCATGTTGGCCTTGTTCTCCAGGCAAACCTTCTCCCTCAACCTCCCAAGTGCTGGGATTATTCTTACTTTGCATAATATATCTTGGAGATCTTTCCATGAAAGTTCAAAGAGAGCTTCCTCATTTTTTTCATTTACATAGTATTCTACTTGGTAGATATACACAGATTATTTAAATCAGTTCTGTTGATGGATATTTGAGTTGTTTTCAATGTTTCAATGAGTGATTTGCCCTGTGATTTCCTGTGTGGGGTACAGGCAGGTTTTAGAAGGTGTTATTGCTTTGATTGCATGGGGGAGGGAGCCATTGATGACATGGAGCTGGCCAGACAGTGTCAGAATTAGACCAGCCTCTATCAAACAGATGATTGGCTGACTGCTCAATTTGGTCCTCTCCATACATGGAAGACTCAGTCACCTATAGCTCTTGACCATGCTTTACACAGAGTGAGACAATAGGGCCTCCATCCCTTTTTTTATTCTCTTGAGAGTTTGGCAAAGGATCTTGGAAGACCTTAGCTATAGAAATATACATCTCCAAGCCAAGCAACATGGAAATTTTAATGTTAGACTAATATTGAGAAATAATATATTTGTATGGATATGTATTATGATTTTTTTTTTTGTACCGGGGATTGTATTATGATTTTTAAAGTTCCTTCTTTTTTTTTTTTTGGTACCAGGGATCAAACTCGGGACCTTGCACTTGCGAGGCAGGCGCGGTGCCCCTGAGCTAAATCCTTGGCCCTTAAAGTTCTTATGAACACTATCATCAAATTATGATTTCTTTATGATACCTACTATCTAAAAACACCTTATTAAAACTATCTTTTGGATTATGATTCAAACCTGTAACTGGATGACTGGATTCTGGGCTTATGGTAAGTAGCAGGTACTGAGCACAACCCCACACCAGCTGTAGAATAGTGATGAGCACTCCAGTAGGGAAACAAACGAATGCAAATGAGACGTGCTTGGCCATGGAACAAAGATAAAAATGACATTCACTTGTAAATGAGTTTTCTGTGTTTGATGTAAACAGAATGACATGTATTTTGTAGGAAAACCTCTATGACCTTAGGACAGTTGTTGAATACATTACATGGGACTGCACATGTTTCTGACATTTTACCATTATGAGTGTATCTCATGATCTAACAATCTCAAGGTTTTAAATTTATAAAGGAGTAATTTTATGATTTTTTTGTCATAGGAGACAGTCTGAGAGTTAGGGTGAGAAGCTTATCAATGAATGGTTAAATGTCCTGGAATAAGACTTGAATCTGACAATTTGCTCTTGGATTAGAGAACAATTGATCTGATAGAGTTCAGGTTCAAGAGGGAAAAGACGAAGTTCTTAGCTTTGCCATTTACAGCTAATTGTGGTCCCCAGCTAAACATTTGCTCAAACATTAGACTTACACAATTGATATGTGGCTTTGCTTTCTGAGCCTTATTCATTTTCAAAACCTTTTAAAAATCTCCCCTCTTCTTTGCAGGCTTCCCCAACTGTCCCAGATCCATGTGGTCATTTGTTTCTATGAACTGCCATAGCAGGTGGTCTCTGATACTCAGTCACTTATTTTGTTAAGTGCATGTAGTAAGCAGGGACTATGTCATTCACTTTGAAAAATACTTTAGATGTGTGCTTGCTTTGGCAGCACATATACTGAAAAATACTTTAGATGCAATAAGCATTTCAACATATATTTGAGAATTAATTGATACTCTTAATTTTTCATTCTTCGGAACATTGATGAAGCAGAGTCTGTTACCAGTCAGGCACTGCACTTGGGGACATAAGAATGATTAAGACTGTCTCAAGTCACTCCTGGTTTAATAGAGAAGGCAAAGATAGGAATAGAAATTGGTAACACCATGTGGTGGATGTAGTGATGGAGCTATGCACAGAAGGGTTCCTGCTGTCAGAGAAGAGGGTGAGGGTAGGGAAGGAGTTACATAGAAAAGACCTTTCCCAGAGAACATGAAGCCTATGCTCAGTCCTAAAAGATGTGTAAGAGCCATATAAGTCACAGGTAAAGGGACATGGAAGGACATTTCCAAAAGACAGGATAGTATGAGCAGAATGAGCAGCATGGATGTGTATCAGGAATTCCAGGCAGTGCAGCACTGTTCTGAGGTAGTGGCAGGCAGGCAATGTTGCTAAGCGGTGAGGGGCCAACTGTGAGAAAGTGAAATGCAATGACTAAAGCCTATGTGAGCTTTGGATATAGGTGGAACCAAGTTTGCATCTCTCTCCACACCTTCCAAGCTCTGAGGACTTGATGAAATTACTTAACCTCTACATGTCTCAACTTGCTCATAGTAAAATGGAGATAGCAATGGCGTTATATTTAAAGGGCCTTGTGAAACTTCATTGAAGTAATGCTTTTTGCAAAATGTTTAGCAAAGGTAAATATACAAAGCATGTTGGCTGTTTTTGAAAGTCTGGAGTTGTGTAGGGGCCATAGAGAAAGGGAGCTCTTGGAGGTTTAATTTGGCACCAAGACCCAGTTTTGTATTGCCAGAGGAGTATTTTGGAGGCAGGGAGATCACTTAGGAGGCCATTGCATTCTCTAATTCAGGTGACAGATGATGAGGGAGAGGAGTAATACAAATGTAGAGGAGAGGATAGAGTTAAATATGTAGGAAGAAACACTGATAAGATTTTGTGACTGATGGGAAGAATGTGTGAGAAAGAGTAAGAAGTCTTGTATACTAACAATAGGACAGTTGTGATGTTTCCATAGCATGGCACTTCGTTGATCACTGTTGGCAGATGTACTTCAGGTGAAGATGATCTTAGAGGTGTTCTATTTTGTTGAGAAACACAGACCAATACATTTGAATATGTAAAGAGAACAAACCCAATACATTTGAATATGTAAAAAGATTATGTTATCCCCCATAAAAATAAAACAAAACTGAAACAAAGATAACAATTATAATCTAAGGAAAATATTGGCAGCAGAAAGTGATAGTGATATACAAGTAGCTCATTAAAATTTCTGAGAAAACTTCATGATTCTAGGAGCTAAGTAGCAAATGATAAGACTTAACCAAGTTGCTGGTAAACAATGGTATGCAAACATTTTTTCATAGAAATCAAAGATATGTACATTGAAACATTCTACATATGAAAATTAGAGCTGAGTGCAGTGGTGTGCATCTGTAGTCCTAGTTATTTGGCAGGCTGAGGCAGGAGGATCCCTTGAGTCCAAGATTCAATGCCATTTTGGATAACACAGTGAGATCCTTGTCTCAAAGCATTTTTTCATAAAAAATTAAGAAAATGCTAATAATGATCCAAAATTGATACAAATACGTTTTGCTGCTTTCACTGAAATGTTTATCCAATGTAGAAAATTTTTGGCAGGAAGATACACACACACACACGCACACATACACACACAGACATACACACACTTAGTTTTCATATTCTGAAGATGTGTTCTAGGAAAACAAAGGGATAAAATTGTATGCACATAGCAGCATTAAATCACAAAGCAACCCCCCCCAAAAAACCCCAATGTTCTATGTATTCAAAATTAAGTTAGGGTTATTTAGGGAGTATGAATCTTATGGTACACTGTGAAGTAATATTAAAATACTTATTAAGGGCCAGGGATTTAGCTCAGTGGTTCTGGTGGCTGCCTTGAAAGTGCAAGATCCTGAGTTTGATCCCGGGTACCAAAAAACAAACAAACAAACAAAAAAACAACTTATAAAATACTTATTAAGATAAAACAGTGGAAAATGAAAATATGAACTGAGAAAAGCTGAATAAAATGATTTTCTATTATGATTGCAGTTACTTAAAGATGTATTTGCATAAATGAAGACTGGAAAATAACATGCAAAACATGGGAGTAGATGTACTAAGCTCAGACATGGTCTCATGGGCTACATAGCTCTTTTTTTGCTTTGTTTTTACTTTAACAAGTCTAGTGCTGTTACGATTGTATAGTAATTGTTAACACTGTTCTACTTTTCTTTGCTGAAGTAGTTTTGGAGTGCATTATATTTACCATGACAAATTATCCCTTAATATTTTTGTGTGCATGAAGGACAGTTTTCTCCATAACCACAGCACTGTAATATCCCATCAAACAAAATCAGCAGTTGCTATATCATCCAGTACCCAGCCCACAGTCAAATTTTCCCAATTTAATTTTCTTCCCCAAAATAAAATAACTTAATAAATCCTCCCAGATGAGGGGGATCATTTACTGCTGGGTGGAGAGTGACTGGGTCCCAGGCCCCTGGTGCTGTTGTGGTGAGTGTCCCCAGGCTGGTGGGCTGGGAGTCATTGGCCATCAGCCCTCTGGGCCTCTTGTTGTGGAGCCCTAGGAGAAGGAGGGCAGCATGTTCAGAGATACTGCGATCCATCTGCAAGTAGAGCTGTCTCTTTTTTCCTGCTCTCTGCTCCTGGGAGCTGGGGGGAGCACAGGCTGTTAGGCCCATGGAGCCAGCTGGCAGCATGGAGTGGGAAACCAGCCAGCAGGCCTGTGATTGGAATGAGGAACTTTGGAATGTTGTCTTTGTTAAGCTAGTTGTGGAACGTCCCAAGATTTCACACAACTCTTCCTACTTTGTTTGGTGCTATCAGCTCCTAAACACCTCCCTGAGTTGCTGGTATACCTTCCTTTTGGTTTTTGCAAAGAACTGTTTCTCTTTTTTAAACTAGCTGCGTCTTCTGTATTAAATCAGGTCTTTAATAAAATCTACAGCAAGGGATGGGACAACCTAAAAAAGTTATCAATGTTGTTTTCTGACTTATTTATAAAATAACAGACAAACAAACAAACAAAAAACTCCTAAACCAAATCAAAACATAAAAAGCCAAACAAAAAACATTTTAATATGAAGTTTCCAAAATTCCCTAAAGTCAGGAAAAATAATAAAAGGAACCTCTTGATGCTTTACTAATCTTGGTTCATTTGCTTTTTTTTTGGTACTGGGAATCAAACTTGGAATCTTGTGCTTGCGAGGCAGGCAGCAGAACCACTGAGCTAAATCCCCAGCCCCGGTCCATTTGCTTTTGCTTAAGTGTTTTAGAGTACTTTATACCCTTGTATCACCTCACCTATTAATATTTTACATCTGACAAAATGGACAATTATTTTTTAATATCATTTAATACTCAGTCTGTGTTGTTGGAGTTTCTCCAGTTATCTTCAAAATGTCTTTTTTGCAGTTGAATTTGTTTGGGTTTAATTTTTAAATTTGTTACTTTTCTGCAGTTCTGGGGATTGAACCCAGAATTGCACTGAGGTAGGTATCCAGCCCTTTAAAAATTTTTCAGTTTGATACAATGTCCTCATAAGTTGTTAAATTGCCCAAGCTGGACTTCATATTTGGAATCCTCTTGCCTTAGGCTCTCAGATTGCTAGTTTACAAGTATGTACCTCCACACTCAGATTGTTTGAGATTTGAACAAGGTCCATTCATAGCACTGCTTCATGTTTCTAAAGTTTTTTTCCATTTATAAATATTTTTCATCCATTTCACTTTTATTTATTGAAGAAGCCAGGTCACTTGCCCTTTAGAATGTCCCACCTTCCTAATCTGCCTGATTTCGATGATGTTAACATATTCCTCTATCCCTCATATTATCTGTAAACTGGTAGTTACAACTACAGGATTGATTAGATTGAGCTTTAGTTTTATTTTGGGTCAGGGCAGGAATACTTCATAGGAGGGGCTTCAAACTTTGTATATATCATCTCAGGAGGCATGTAATGTGTGAATATCCCTCTTTCGAACATGATTAATTATTGGATTCAAGTGTAATCATCTTTTTGATGGGTGGTTTTGGTTTTCATTAGGGATTCAAGATAGTGGTTTTCTAATTCTGTCTTTCCTTTTGTATTTGTTATTTCTTCATGTCTACTTATAAAGCTCAGGTCTCTGTAGCTAGTTACATTTCTCACTTCATTCCTACTTCCCTCAGGAATGGGTTCTGGGTAAGTTCTTAGCACAGCTTGGATTTGGTTGCTCTCATTCTGACATTGCTTTGAGAAATGCCTGGCATAAAGTTTTAAAGGGAGGTTATTCTCTTTTTCAGCTTTAAACTGTTGAGGTAATGACAATTATAGACAGTGTCATTTTTTTGCCTTGGCATACTTTTGATGTCTGTGTAATATGCTTTGAGAAGAGCTGAAAGGTTAGCCTATAAAATACTTCCCTCTTCTCCAGTGATAATGTCTGACACCCCCAACAATTGTATTTTTATTTTAGAGCCTTCAGAAAATTTGTGAATTGTAACCAGGTATGGTATTATCTGTGAGAAGGGATGGCAGGATCAAAGACCATTACATTAGTGAACATAATAACAGCAATTTTTAAAGTCTTACTGTTAGCTGATACCACCAAGTGTAGTTGACTGTAATGTGTAACTAGAATCTGTAGCCAGGAATGCAACATGGTTGGATTCAGTTGGCTGAAGAAAGAGAACCATCTTCCTGTTTTATACTTTTGTTGAGGATTTCTATTATGGTTTGAAAGAATGAACTCAAAGGTCCATGCACTAAAGGCGTGATCCCCAGGATGGCACTTTTGGGAGGCACTGTAGACTTTTAGGAGGTGGGACCTTGTGAAAGGTTATTGAAGGCATGGTCTCCAAAGGAGAGACAGGGCCCCGGACTGTCTTCTTTGGCTCCTGGTTTGTGTAATGTAAGCAATGCAACAGGTATCATGTGGTCTCTCCCTGAGGTGCTGCTTTTACCACAGGCCCAAAGCAATGGGGCAACCTGATCTTGCACTGAAACCTTCACAGCCTTGAGCCAAAATAAATATTTTCTATTTTCAGTTAATTTTTTAATTATAATAACAAGTTTATTAATACAATAAGTCTGCATAAGCTTTTACATTAGTATACAAAGGAAAAACAAGAATCTGTTTTCTTTTTTTTCCTTCACTGGCATGTTTTTCTAGGAGCATGAAATGGTGGGATATTAAGTCCTAGCAGAGTTAGTTTGAAGGATGATTTTAAACAAAGTGGGGGACTTGTAAGAATAAGTGGGAAATAGAAGGGATCACATTTTTGGAGATGAAAAAGATTGATCCTTTTTGCCATAAAAGGTTCAGATTGATGAGAGAGAGAGAGAGAGAGAGAGAGAGAGAAAGAGAGAGACCATTTTTCCTTTCCACATACTCAACAACCAGTTCTAATAAGGAAGTTTCAGTATACTTATCATTATGATAATTTGAGAAACAGAAGCCTATTTATTCCTAATAATCTTACTGAAAACTACCAGTAATTATATGATTGCAGAAATCACATTTTAAGTAAATGAAGAGGGAAATTATTTTTTCTTATTATATGTTTCCAATTTATATGTAATTACCAGCTATAAAAGAACCTTCCTGGTATGCCTAATAGCTGCCTTTTGTCCTTCTATGAAAAGTTGAGATTTTTTTTATTCAAGGTTTTGTTCAACTCAGGTTATTTCTGGCTGGTTGGGGAGATAGAGGCAGATGTTTTATAACACATCTCACAGGCCTTCTTCAGACCAGCAAGCATATTGCTCTAGAAACCAGCTGGTCATGTTCTTTGCCTGCAGACCCAGTGCAAGCAAACAGAAGTCGGGCAAACCAGTGGAAATCCGCAGTACAGAAAGAAGTGGCTCTTGTTAAAGAAATGTGGCTGCTTTAAGCCCACAATTTCTAATTATCTGCAACTCCTCTGGTAGATAATAACACACAATATATAAACATGCATGATTTCTTTCTCCATTTACTTTGGGCTTATTGGTTATGACTTCCTTTGTCCTTTGAAAACAGGGCAAGAAATTGAAGAGAACGAAATAAAACAGAGCTTGGTTTTCCTGTTTAGTGATAAGATCAGGTGGCTGTATGTCTGCTGTCTCATACATTTCTTTTTGGTACTGGGGATTGAACTCAGAACCTTGTGCTTGCCAGGCAGGCACTGTGCTGCTGAGCTAAATCTCTGACCCTCTCTGTACATTTCAAGAGCAGTAAAACTAATTTCCCTCTGAATTAAAAATGAACTTTTTGCTTTCTTTATCTTCTATCTATAGTTAGATAGCTAACATAATTAATATTTGTATTTAGTATGTTCAGTATGTCATATACCATAATATTTTTGCTAAGTTGAAATCTTATTTAATATTTTATATGAAATGATGAAGATTTGGGGGATAATATATATCTATAATACTTTTGCATCTGTACAGACAGTATTGCTTATACTGATAAAAATTGGATACATGTTATAAAGTCACATTCATTCAGTTGTAGATTCTTTTGTTTATTCATTTGTCACTCACAAAACTTATCGAGTGCCTGATCAATGCCAGGTACCATGTAGACTTTAGAGCTGCAAATACACTGATGGTCAAGAGATCACTTTGGCTGCTGAATGGAGAAAGTATGGCAGCACGGGGCAAGAGTAGAATCAGAAAGGCAAGCTGAGAGGCTAAGAAGCACACAATTTGGGAGGTAAACATGTATTTCAGAAATACAAAGTCCCAAGAGAGTGCAAAAGGAGTGATAACCATTTCAACTCAGCGATGATGTTGACTTATTATCAGAGTAAGATAGAGGAGGTTTTCATTTGTTCTGTGTATGTGTGGAAAGGCAGGACATATGGTCTCAGAGAAGCAGCATACTTTTACAAACAGTGTCTCCGGGGCCAAGGCAGGTACACATGCATATACCTGATTCATCGTGAAATGAGTGGGCGACCTGGAACCTTAACTCTGCTTCATCTCTTGTGACTTTGGACACATCATGCTGTCATGGAGTCTCTGATGTCCAGGTGATCACTGGAGCTAGAGCAGAATTGGGTTTACAGGTGAGAAGATGAGTGGGCTGATGAGGGTGCAGAGAGACTAGGGCATGCTCTTTGCTTTTTGCTCATGCTGTTGCCTTTGCTTAGAATGTGCTTTATTTCCTCAGTGTAGAAGAGTGGTTGAATCTAAATGTTATTTCTTTGGTTAAAACTTCCTGGATTTTCTTTCAGTATAATTGTTTCCAGCTAGATATGGTGTGCATGCTTGTAATTCCAGCACTTGGGAGGCTGAAGCAGAGGATCGCTGCAAGTTTGGGGCTAGCCTGGGCTACACAGTGAGTTCAAGGCCACTCTGAACTAGTGAGACTTTGTCTCAAAACACACAAACAAAATACAAAGACCACAAAAAACCTGAAAAGAAATAATTGTTTCCAGTGCACTTTGTACATATCTACATTATACTATTTAGAACACATCTTAAACCATTTTTTTTTGGTGCTGGGGATCAAACTCAGGACCTTGCACTTGTGAGGCAGGCAGCGGCACCACTGAGCTAAATCCCTGGCCCTTAAATCTTTTCTTTTCTTTTTTTCTTAAACCTTTTTTAACGAATATCATCTTTAGTAAAATGTAAGCTCTTCTGGGACTGAGGCTATCTTTTTTTTTTTTTTGGTACCAGGGATCAAACTCAGGACCTTGCACTTGTGAGGCAGGTGGTGGAACCACTGAGCTAAATCCCGGGCGTGTCTTGTTTTTTATATCTGCAGTGTCACTCATTGCTGCAGGAAAATAGTAAGAAATTAATACATATTTTTAAAATGAATCATTATGTAGTAATTCTGGCAAAGGTTACTGCACTCCCTGGATGGTTACACTTTTAATTTTTGATATTTCTTTCATTTAACAAATAGTAATAGAAAGCTGTGTACCAAAAATTATTCTACTCCATTTATATATGTTATCTATTGATCTTCATCATAATTCTGTGAGTTGGGTGATACTATTATTATCCACTTCACAGACGAGAAAAAACAATAAGCCATAAATCTGGGTTTGTTTCCAATCCGCATTGCATTTATTCAGCAAACATTTGAGTGTTCACTTTGTACCAGGTGACTTTTTAGTGGGTATGTGGTAAACAATGTCCCTGCTCTCATAGAACTTACATTCTAGTGGCAGAAAATAATCAGAAACAAACATGTGGATGAGCAAGATACTCAGGCTAAGTGTTTTGCTGGCAAAATTGAGCAATGTGGCAGAAAAGACTAGAGTGCTTCTAGAAATCAGATTACCAAGAGGGGGTTTTAAAGAATTGACATTTAAGATGAGATCTGAATGATCAGAGGAGCTAGACAATGACAAGAAACATTCTTTATTAATCTTCCTGGTGTCTCATTATCTACTGAAGTTGATAATCCTTTTTTTTTTTTTTTTCGTTTTTTGAGGCAGCGACTCCCTTTGTAGTTCAGGCTGGACCTAAACTCACTATGTAGCCCAGGCTGGCCTCAAACTTGCCATCCTCCTGTCTCAGCCTCCCCAGGGCTGGGATTACAGGCATGGGCCACCACCCCTGGCTCTGAAGTTGACACTCTTGATAATTAAGATTAACTGTCACAGTGGATGAATCAATCAATCTACAGTTCAGTCTGCAAATAGAGGTGAGAGTTTTGCAATTGTAAAGATAAGAAGTTTGTCAAAGTCATGAAGAAGAATGAGTTGCCATGCTGGATCATGATGCAATAAAAAAATTCAAGAATATAGTCAGGTGTGAGACAGCTTAAGTATAAGAAGGGATATGATGTTTGAGATTTCAAATGTGGAACTTTTCTGGGTGTTGATTAGATGTAAGCTGTGGTCATGGTTGTGAACTGCTGAAATGGAGCAGAGTAAAATCTTTAAGGTTTAAAATGTTAGAGAAATGTGGCGCTATTGGAAAAGTTTCTTTAAAAAAGAAAATCGAAGTCCCAAGAATGATGGAAGAAACCAGTGCAAAGTGAAGAACATAATCAGGGGCCAAGATCAGTGATGAGCATGAGAGGAAAGATATGGAGGTTGGTATATAATAATCATGAGATGGGACAGAGGCATAGCATGGCCCTCAAAGACTTGTGTGGAAGTGTAGTTGTCTGGATGCAGGAGGATATAGGAGAATGCCCTAGATCATTTGAAAAAGGAAATGGATTAGTCCTTGATGGAGACAGCCCTCAGGAGTTCTGGGTCCTAGATTTTAGTTAACGTCTGAAAGTGCTGGGAGCACTCTATGAAAGCTTCAGGGTGTAGAGGAACTTGGTGGTGAAGGAATGTGGGCTCAAAGGGAAGAATAGGACAGTTTAAGTAGAGAAGCAGAAGAATAAGGAGGTGAGGGTGAGGGGCTGCTGATGTCATGAAGGATTTCAAGGAGACCTCAGAACAGTATGTCAAAAGGCTAGACTACCAGACTACTGAAGTTGGAGCAGTAAGAAGAGCCATGCAATTTCTGCATAGAATTATAAAACTTTGGGGCAAAGTGGTTTGTTCCAGCTTGGTAGGATTAGAATCCTAGTTCTGCAACACAGATTACTTGTTAAGGCACCTCTCTAATCTATCAGAGACATCAAAAACTTCACACTACCAGTGATGGACAAACTGACTTGCTCTAATAAGATGCACTTAGAGGGAACCAACAGCAATCATGTAGCACCTTGTCAAAATATTTAACCTGAATCTAATCATGAGGAACAGGCCAATTCGAACTGAGCAGAATTTTAAAAATCAATTGATCTAGAGTCTTCTCAAATGTTTATGTCATGAAAGACTAAAAAGGACCAAAAAGCTGAAAAACTGTTCTAGACTGAAGAACTTAAGGAGATAACAAATTCAATGTTTGATCTTTGATTGAAGCCAGAAACAAACAAAACAATTAAAAAACTCCAAAACTAATTATAAAAGACATTATTGGAACAATTAAGGAAATCTGAATATGGATTATATAGAAGACAATAAAAATGGATCAATGTCCAATTATCTCTGAGTGATAATTTTATTTAAGAATGCCTTTTCTTACTAAATCCATGCCAAAGTATCTAAGGATGAAATGTTGTAATGTATGCAATTGATTCAAATGGTTCAGCAATATCTATATATACCTATATTTTTATATTTCTACAAAATATTTATGATATCTCTAGCTCTATATTTAGAGACAAAGCAAATATTTAAATATACAGACATGATTTTTAAGATGTGATCAACGTGAAAAGTATCTAAATTATTTTAAGCAAAAGAATTATTAAATTATTTAAGATAATTAAATCTATTTTAAAAATTACATTAAATCAATCATAGAACAATATTTATCTCTGAGGATTAGCATAATCTATTGCCAGTTCAACAACCAGTCAGCATGGCCAACTTTTTTTTTCCTTTAAATTCTTTTATTGGTACATTCTGGTATACAATACATTTGCATTTCTCATTTGGAACTTGTACCTTTACATGATGTATCTTGGTTCTTATTTTTTCCCCATTCCCAGCCCTCCCTTCACTCCCTCCATCCCTCCCTATTTACAAAGTCTTTGTTTCCATTTTTTCCATTTCTCATAATTTCGACCAACTTAATATAACATACCTTAATTTACATCCTGAAGGTTATCCGAATGGGCTGTGTTGGGCAGACAGAGGAGCAAATATAGTTATTTAAGGAGGCAAATCAGTACTAATTGCTTATGCCAAGACATGTCCTTCTTTGATGAGGAAAAATAAAACTTCTTTAGGTGGCCTATTTTTATTCTGTCCATACACATCTACGATTTATAGTAGGACTACACAGGCAATGTGGTAGAAATAAAGCTGTGGGATACCTTATCCTGGTCCTTCCTTCTAGCCTTGCAAACTGGGCCAGCCAATAATTCATAAAATGTGTGCTCTATTCCTGCTCTTACCAGGAAGAGGGAGGGTTCCAGGGGCAGCTGATATAATATCTAGCTATAGGGAGGGTGGAGGTAGGGGTGATGTATGCAGATGCCTCACCCCTCCCTTTCTCCCTGAAGTGTATTCTTGGTACAGTTCCCTACCTTGTATCAATAGTACTACCTTGAGTACCACCTTACTGTTTATAATTCAAGGAGCTCACACACGGTTTTTTCACCCTTGACTTAAGAAGTCTGTTCCTCCCTTATTAATTGAAAAGATGCACCTATCTTTGTGATAGAATATTAAAAAAAGTGAAGCCTGATTTTCTTTGGGTTATATAGAGGGTAGAATAAATGAAGATGTATTAGGGATACCAGATGTCTTGATTAGCAAATCGTAGAAGTCCAAAAACCAAAAAGTCCAGTTGTAAAAAAAATTTAGTTACTTATGACATCAAGAAAAGGAAGACATAAAACATATTTTTATACTTAAAAAATTTTGTTTTCTTGTAATTGTCAGGATATCCTTAAAGGTACTTATTTAATTATATATATATCTTCCTAAAATGAATTTTCTTGATTGATTTCATTGATTCAGTTTAATGACTAATAGACCGTTTTTTTTTTTTTTCATGACACTTCTTGAAACTAATTCAGAGTTTTTAAAACAATTTTTTTGTCAATGGTGTAGATTGAACCTAGGACCTCATCACACTAATCAACCATTTTACTACTACGAGTTATGCTCTCAGGTCCTAAAACAATATTTTAATTAATTAATTAATTAATTAATTATTTTGGTACTGGGGATCGAACTTGGAACCTTGCACTTTCAAGGCAGGCACCAGACCCACTGAGCTAAATCCCAGCCCTTAGAACAATATTTTAAAAAACTCATTCTTTCAATTCATGAAAGAAGAACATAATTATTATAGAAAAATTAGAAAGTTCAAACAAACAAAAAGACTACATAAAAATGCCCCAAATACCACTTATCTTATGAAAAAATCCCCTGTTTTGCCCTGTTATCTCTCAGGTTCTTCTCTATCATGTATATAGACATATATGATTTTTATATAAATATGAGTTTAATGTCATAATTTTGTAATTGTTTTTTAATTCTAGTGGTTGAACCCAGGCCCTTGTGGATGGCACACAAGAATTCTCTACCACTGATGGCTCTCCTGGCCCTAATTTTGTTTTACTTAACAATATATTATTAGTATTTTTCAGCCCTGGCAGTTCTTTTAGCAGAATCTGTAAGCTTTCTTTGCTAGTTAGGTAAGTAGATATTGTAATTGTGATGGATGAACATGTTAAATTGATCTATGGCCAAAACTCACTCACTGAAGTCTTACCTTTAGGAGTGTTTAATCTTAATTTTAAATGTTTTTGGCAATAAGTAATAAGGTCTCCATGAGTATGCCCCTTATTTTTAATTTTTCTGTGTTAGCAGTTTGCTAGTTTGGCTCTGCTATTGAAATTCCTGAGAAATTGTAGCAGTTTTGCGCTCAACACCATCCCTATATCTCATCAGATCATACTACACAATCTCATTGGGAAAAAGGATGGTGGGGCAAGACCAAAAGGGCCAGGCTAAAAGAGAAAACCACCAAATAGCTTTACAGAGATGTCAGTTCAACACACACACAGGAGCATCAAGCCATGGAAGTGAAATTCCAAACAACATATCTTTTTTCTATCTACACACTAAAAATGCTTGTATTAATTGACAGCAGATAAAAGGTGAAAGAATACAATGGACACTAATTCATGTTAAAGCTTACAGGTAAAAGACTGAATTCTTAGGTGAAATAAATGGCTTTCCACTTAATAAACTGGAGTTGTTCCAAGGACATCTTTTCATTAATGGAGCAGGTGCAGATGAAGTTTTGAGAAACTTGTACAGTATTTTTAAAAAATAAAACATTTAATTAACAAGCTTGAAAACAGTGGAGCACTTGAAGTGGGAATAAAACAATTGTTTTTTATCAAACAGCACAAATCCAATTTGTGTATACAATGGTATTGAAAAGCTCAAAAATATTAATAAATTGCTGTGGGCTTTACAAAAGAAGTTTTAATTTTCTTTCAAGGTTTTCCCTTGAAACAAGTTCTAAACCAGAAAAGATGTTTAAATGAATGCAAAAAAGGTATATTCTTCTTGAAGGTCCAAAATCTTATCCACAAGAAATAAAGATGAAAAAGAGATAGAATATTTATAAGCACTAAAAAATAAATCAAATGCAAATACATCTCTATGTGTGGATTTTTTTATTATGGTTGTTTGGAATTGTAGTTTCTATCATGACTCTAATAATTTGTTCTTAGGACTTAAACACAACAGACTTGGGAAAAATCTAATATTAAGGATATATGTTGTCTCCCAAGGGTAAACCATAAAGAGTTCTATAAAATGTTATATAATAAAATAATATTGAGAAAGATGTCATTCAAGATGAATTCAGCTAAATGTTTAAAATTCCTTTACATTATATTTTCTATAAGCAATTCTTTCTGATTTTAGCCTTTGCTATCAAAGGGTCTGATAAAGCACACACTGTTGGTCCTATCAGAACTTGCTCCAGGACACAGCCTTTGCAGGGTTCTCAGCTCATGGCTTCTTTAGTGACTCTGGTCCAGAACCTTGGCCTATATCCCATGGTTAGGTGACCTACAAAGCAAGTTAGTTATATCCCCACGGTGACAGCTGGGCCTTTGCCTGAGTATCCAGAATTGACAGGCCACCAGGACTTCTTTACTTTGCATCTTCTGTTTGGAAAAATAAGGCAAAAGTTACTAATGGGCTTTGGGGAAGGCCAGCCTGTGCTGTGGAGGCTTAATGAGATTAAAGAAAACCTTGATTCCTTTCTCCCTCCTGACAAGGGCTCATTCCCTAGAGCTCAGAAAGTAATCCTGAAACCACCAGGAGATAATTTAATGTATGCAGGATAATGTTTGCCCAGGTACTCACAGAAAACCCCAGAACAGCACTCTATTAAATGCTTATTATTTTTTGGTCCACAAAACTTTTTAATATCTATTTCCTACCCTCATATTATTGAATAAGTTAAAACAGATAATGATTGAACAAGTTGTGATGCTTAATTGTTCTTTTATGAAAACTAAAGGCTATTAACTTTATAAGCTTAATTTTTCTGGCTTGCAATTATAATACCTGGGCTCTGAGTCTATTAATTTTTATTTAAAAAAGAAAATAAACTATCAAAAAGGAAAAAAAATCAGGGTAGTGAATAGAAATAGACCAAACAGCTCAGCACAAAGTACACATTCTGTGCTATTAAATTGTTAATGCTTACCCTTAAAAATTTCCAATTTTCTCAAATTCATGTTGCTATTACTCATCTAAATAGATTCCTCATTGAGCTGCTCAATTTCAAGTCTCCTGTGTTTTACAAAGGGTTTAAATCATTTGATCTTTGTCTTGATTTGCTTACTTACCTTGTGATTCTCTTCATGCAAGCTGCTTGCTTACTGGGCCGGGGATTTAGCTCAGTGGTTCCGCCGCCTGCCTCACAAGCACAAGGTCCCGAGAGTTTGATCCCTGGTACCAAAACAAGAACAAAAACAAAAACAAACTGTTTGCTTACCTATTTACCCTTCTTAATTATTATCCTTTTCCACATTCTCAGTCAACCGTTCATCTTTTTAGGTGTCTTACCGCATCTTAATTCTTCTCACCTTTCATTGTTGAAACTTTTTCTTATATTGAATGAAGTCTCAAAGATTAAAGATATTTTTGCTAATGAGTTGTTACTCATTAGTGAAATATTAAGGTAAATGGAACTCACTGTTAACTGTTAAAAATGACAAGATCTATACTATGCCTTTCTTTGTGTTTGTGTTATAATACATATGTATGTCATCTCAAAGAAGACATACAAACAGGTAAATAAAAAAGTGAAAAAATTCACTAAACATTAGAGGAATGCAAACTAAAATCTTAGCAAGATATTGTCTTACACTTGTTAGAATGGCTATTATAAAAATGATAAAGTGCACAATACAAGATAGATAATAGGAAACAGGGAGATAGATCTTTTGCAAATGGGAATGGAGCCAAGAGATGAAGGGAAGACTGAAAAGGGGAAAGGAGAGGTAAAAAGAATTAAGCTGTGTTAAGTACATTACCAATTCTCATGTTGGAGGTAATCTTGTACTGTAAACATGTACTAATAAAAATAAAAAAAAGAAAGGTAACTAGTTCTAGCAAGGATACAGAGAAAAGGGAACACTCGTATACTACTTGTGGGAAGGTAAATTAGTACAATCATTCTGGAAAACAACACAGAGGTTCTTCAAAAGTTTAAAAATAAAACTACCAGCAATTTCACTAGTGGGTATATATCCAAAGGAAATGAAATCTGTATGTTGAAGAGATATCTGCACTACCATGTTCATTGTGTATTACTCAGAGAAGTTAAGGTATAGACTCAATCTAACTGTCCAACAGTAGATGAATAGGTAAAGAAAATGTGATATATGTACACAATGGAATACTATTCAGTCTTGAAAAGAATGAAATCCTGTTATTTGCAAAAACCTGGATGACCTGGAGGATGTTATGTTAAAAGTGAAATAAACCAGGCAAATACTGCATCATTTCACTTATATGCAGAGTCTAAAGATGTTGACTTCATAAAAGTAGAGAGTAGAATGGTGGTTATGAAAGGGTGGGCTTGAGGGAGGTAGGGAGAATGGGAAGTATATACAATTTCAGTTACATGTTACAACATGGTGTTTATCATTAATAACAATATATTACATTCTTGAAAATTGAAAAAAACTTTTAAGAGTAGATTTGAAATGTTCTTATCACAAAATTGGTAAGTATGGGAGGTAATAAATATTTTAATTAGTTCAATTTAGCCATTCCATAATATTTCACAACAATGTTATAATAAATATATGCATTTAAAGAGTTAGATAAATAAGTATACTCAGATATCTCCAACATGGGTGGGAGTATATATTCATACTTTTTTTTTACATTTTTGTATTTTATTGGTACATTTTACATTCATACTTTAATGACTGGATTGTTGTGGTTTTTAACTTTCTTTGTCTCTGCCTTGTAGATGCCATTTTGGGCCCTTGCCAGTTTTTCCTTGCTGCTTTCTCATATGCTGCTGTAGCTTGTCCCTCATTCACTCTATAGACCAGCACTGTCTAAGAGCAAATATAAAATTTAAAGTGTTTTGGTAGTCACATTAAACAAAATAGACAGGAACAAGTGAAATTGTCTGTGATGATACATTATATTTAACCCAATATGTAAAAAATATTCTCACTTGAACATGTAGTCATTATACAAGTATTGATTATATATTTTATATTTTTATACCATGGCTTTTTGAAATCTAGTGGGTATTTTACTTTTATAGCACCTGAATTATAAATTCTTATTAGATAATTTAGTTAGATTTCATGACATTTACAGTTGAAAAAATAGATTTACATGTCCAAGTTGTTATTTAAAAGTTCTCTAATAAGTGAATTAAACATTAGTTTTTAGAGTAAAATAAATTAAAATTAGATTAAAAAGCCCAGTTCCTCGATTTCAGTAGCCACATATCACATGCTCATTGGTTACCTGTGGTTGTGGGTACTGGTTATCACTGCTGAGGATGCATATGGAGTACTTATGATGCAGAAGAACGCCTTAGACTAGAGATAGGTTAAAGATACTGTGTCGACCCTCTTTTTAGGCATAAGGAGAATTGAGAGGAGTGCAGATGTAGCAATGGTAACTGTTTTTCTTTTCTTATAAAGTGGCTTTATGGCTGAAAGGAAATTTTTGTGTCCTATTGAGTTGGTGTCCACCATGAAGATGACTGAGGCATTGTTAGTTTGACTTATCTATAGGTAAGGCGTTATTCTATATTTGTATTTGTCACATATACAGGGTCATACACGATCATTGATTGCAGATGCTTTTCATGATCAAATAAAGCACTTTCCATTCAAATTGTAGCTTTGATCAAATAGCCTCACATTTCCTGATGTGCAATCAGATTTTCTAAAGTCAAAATGTGTATATTTGTCAGTTTTTTGAGCTCCCTATCCATATCGGTAGCTTTAAATTTGTCTCATTTCATCTCTTAGAATAAGCTAGTCTTTTCTCATTATTTTCTGCTATTGAGCCCAATGTTGCACAGAAAAGTTGATTTGTTAATTAGTTTAATCGCCTCTTCTCATAATGGCGGGGTAAGATTGGCGGAGGAAGCTTGTTATCAATCTGTGCTACTGGTAAGCAGTAATTACAGATAATGATGCTTTTGTCTTGGGGCATTCTGAAGATTGTCTTGAACTCCTGGCTGAATTCACAAATGGACTGTCATGTTGAATTCTCCTCTGGTTTCTTCCCCAACTCAGCCTCTACTCTCCCTCCAATGAAACAAAATTACAGCTTGTTAGGGGGAAGCTCATTTGAAGTCTCAATTTTCTTGAGTATTCAGCTTTCATGGGGAAGTGCCAGGTGCTCAGCCATGGCCACAGCACTTGCCTTTGGCTTAAGGTTCCTACTCAACTGGCATTCTACAAGTCTTTGATTTTCTTTTTGCTTGAAGAGGCTTCGGTTGTCTTGACAGCGGAGATAAAGCTCCATCCTTTACTATGATGCACATTGTGGTACAATCTAATAATCAAAGTCATTTGTCAAGAAACAGGGTATTCACACTTTCCTCTGAAGAGACTGGAATAAACAGCAGATTTTATGTGGATGCAAGCCAAAAGGGCAGCCACTACCATTTTACAGATGGGCCTGGAATGCAGAGTCCAGTGCAAGTTTTAACTATGACTATATCCTTACATCAGTGATTCTCAACCCAGGACAATTTTGACTCCTTGGGGATATTTGACAATATCTGGTGACATTTTTGATTTTGTGACTGGAGGAGGAAGCTGTTATTGGTATCTAGCAGACAGAGGTCAGGGATGCTACTAAGCATTGTACAATCCATAGGACAGTCCTGCATGATAGAGTTATCTGGCCCAAAGTGTCAGTAGTGCTGAGATGGTGAAACTGCTTGGTATGTCTTACAGTTTGAATTTTGAGTGTCTCCAAGGCTCATGTATTGGTCCCCTGCTGATAGGACTACTGGGAGGTGGTGAAAACTTTAGGAGCAGGGCCTGACTGGAGGAAGTGAGTCACTGGGGGAGTGCCTTGAAGGCCCTATTTTGTTCCTGGCCCCATCCTTGTGAGCTCTGTCTCTCTGTCTCAGGTCCACTATGAGGTGAATAGCTTTGACTAACCACGTGTTCTTTGCTGTGATGTTCGGCCTCTCAGGCAATGGGACCAAGTTATTGTGGACTGAAACATCTGAACTGTGAGCCAAAATAAATCTTTCTTCTTTTAAGTTGTTTATCTCAGGTATTTTGTCATACTTGAGTCAGTGATGAAAAGCTGACTAACACAATCTGATATAAAGGGAACAACACAGTGGCATATTTTATTCCTGCCCCAAAGGTCAATAATTTATATGGGAACAATTGGGAACAATTGGGTTAGTAGGAAACTTGGAATTCATTGCAGAGAAGATGGATTTTCCATCTGTTAAGGGGACTCCTTATAGACAAGAGATAAGGGGAAAAAATTAAAAAATCTTTTCCATAAAATTACCATAGAAATTTATTTTTACTGTTGTAAGGGAAACATAATGGAAGCAATATGCTAAGTGCTGACATGCTTCAGAGTTACTGAAAAATTTCCTAAGAGAACCATGCTCTTTCACTAGCACAGAGAAATTACATGGTTTATGAATCAGGTAGATTTTGGCTAAAGCCTGCACATTTTGCTTCTTGAGGTTAGGTTCCATTTTGGGAAAACATTAATAGAGTCTTGAAACCAAACACAGTATCATTGAGAGCAACTTGAATAGATTTGGATATAAATTTGTCTCAGCAAAATAAAGACTGAAGAGACCCAATTTCTAGAAGTCTTTTGATCTGAAGTGTATCTGGAGTTTTGGGCTAGAATCATCTTGGAACTGACTGTCACCATTTTTTTTGTAATGTATTCTGTATAGTAATGCCATAAACACTGATTTATTTTGTGCACTTACAGCTTGGCATGTAGGAAATAATAATATTTTAACATCTTTATATATTTCTATAGGTCAATAAGAGCACAATTTTAACTTTGCAAATAAGACATTTCTAACAATTAGATGGTGAATTTTCATTCTCTCTCTGGAAATTTTCTGGTAGAGGCCATATGTGGATAATGTTATTGCATTGAGTTGAAAATTGTTAGATGATTTCTGAAGTTTTTTATAACCCTGAGATTCTCTGATTCAATGATTCTGTGAGTTTATCCTTAAGAACTTATAAATTTGAAGCGTCACAATTCCTAGCTCCTTATGCTTCTATGTATAGTTCTGCCTACTTTGGTTTTATCTATTGCCATTTCTATAATTCTAAAACAATGGCTTGTATCTCTTCTGTCCCATGCACATGCAATTCCCCTGTCAGTCTCCCACTGTTGGAATTTCCTCTACTTTTTCACTAAGACTTATCCCAAACTCTCCCTTTCATGAAACCTTTTTCCTATTAAGCTAGCATGAACTGATTGTTTCCTTTTATTATTTCTCCCATATTTGTCACCTAAGGTGCTTTATCATTTTTTTCATAAAGCTAGATGCATCAGCAGAAAGGAAATGGGTTTCTTTTGTAACTTCTATGATTTCTTTTTTTGGGGGGTTACTGGGGATCAAACGCAGGACCTTGTGCTTTCGAGGCAGGTGCTGGAACCACTGAGCTAAATCCCTGGCTCTTCTATGATTTATGTGTTTCCTTCTCATGACAAAGTTCCTTAGTTCTTCACAATCAATGATGGTAAGATTATTTAGCACTTGATTATATGTTGCTTTCCAAATATTCTTGCCTCTTCAGTAGACTAAGTTTTCTAGAGCTATATGCTTGTTTTGGTTCTCCTAATGTGCCTTTTATAGTGCTGAGATTACAGTAAGCAGGTAATAATGATTACTAAGTTAGATGAAGGACAGTGGAGCCAGGAGACCTGATAAACACAATATACCAGTGAATCCACAGAGTAGAGATTTTTGCTCAAATAGTATACGTCAGATTGCTTTTGAGATGGTCCACTCCCTTGTATGAATACTTTTGGAGAAACTTGTGTTTTGGTTCCTTTTTCATTGTCTTTTAAGAGCAGAATGGGAACAATGGAGATGGTAGAGTAGGAGTGGTTAAGAAAGAAAGGAAGAAAAAACAGGGCTGCTAATCTTTCAGTAGGGTTGTGAGATCAGAGCAACCTCCCCCAATTCTTTCTAAGAGATAGCACTCTCAAAGTGTGAGCCTCTACTTCATTTCCTTTTCTCTGTCTTTTACAGTTAGAACCACTGATGCGTCTCATTTTTACTGTGAGTCTTAACCATCCCTGGTTGCTGTTCTAGAGATGAGGAATAAGTGTCAACAATTTTGGCCCGGCATCTTGTACAGTTTAGAATTAGGCTACTTTCATGGATTTTAGATTCAGTGGTTATTTTGCTCATCTTCAGCACTACTTCAGCTAGTCTCACCTGAAACTTGGTGTCCCAGGCATGACTTTTGAATGCTGACATTAGCTCTTAAGTGAAGTTCTCTTCTTCCCAGTTTTGATCATGGTTTTATACCATAAAACCATATATGGCTTCCCTTGTTAGAATTATAACTCAACTCTTAACCTTAACCTGATATCAAGCTCCCTGTTTTTATTTGCATCGTCTTATCGATATGACTTTTTTTTGGTTTGTTTGTTTTTGTTTTTTGAGACAGCCTATATATTCCAGGCTGGCTTGCAACTCACAGTGATCCTCCTGCCTCAATCTCCACAGTGCTAGAATTACAGATATGTGCTACCATGTCCAGCTTTGATATGACTTTTCTTTTGGGTCTGTAGAATTCCTTTGGACCCTATCCTAATTATTGGTGCCCTGTATATAAGAAAAGTGAGGTATTTCCCTTTTCACAAATATCACCTGAGATCTAGATCTCATTCTACCTCTCAGATTTAGACTTGATGTTTTTGCTGGTCTGTTCAGGAGCTAAATCAATTTCCACGAGTATCTAGTCCTGGTGCATAAGTTTTGAATTAGATATATATTCTTTTTATGACTTTAGTAACTCAAAGCATTTGCACATGGCACTGAATTGTGTTTTACAAGATTAATTTGGGTGATCTGAATGACATGACATTTACTAGAAGAAGAAATTGAAATTGATTGTCTAAGGGATATTAAAAGATGCTGCAATGCTCTAAATGTTTTCCCCCAGTTCATATATTCAGTAATATTTGCCTGAATAATGATTACTAGGAACCTCCAAGGTGATAATGTTAGAGTGTGGGGCCTTTGGGAACTAAGCACATAAAGGAAGAGTCCTTATGAATCGAAGTGGCCTTTTAAAAGGGTCCTCAGAGATTTCTCTTGCCTCTTTCTGCCATTGCCAGAATACATGAAAACTCTGAAATCTGCAACCCGGAAGAGATCTCTCACAGGAACCTGACCATGCTGGCACCCTAATTTCAAACTTTCGGCCTCTGGAAACATTTTTCTGTTATTCATAAACCACTCAGTGTAGAGCATTGTTGTTAGAGATGTTATTTGAAAAAATGTTTCTGTGGTTAAATACTTTTGGATAATACTGAGCTAAACATCATTAAACACTATTCTTAAGTGAAATATGACTTTCTCAGAGGAAGGGTAGAGTAGCAAGTGCTCCAGTTTTTATTTTTTGACTTAGAGGCTATTTCTTTCAGGTCCATCTTCTAGTGGCTCAAGGAATACTAGTGATTCTTATAACACCCATTACAGTGGGACTTTTCCTTTAAAGGATACTAAATTTTGTGAAATAGCTCTATGTAATTGTTTTTTTTTAAGGCAGAGAGGGAAGCTAACCCTAAGTCCTTGTGTTTTTCTGTTTCCCTGCTTCTTTGGACTTTGGTCCTGTTCCTAAGGACTGGTTTTATGTATAGGAATCTTGGAACAAAATGACTGGAAATTTCATTCATGGCTCTGCTGTCTGCGGCCATGGTGGTGGGCAAGCCCTTTAACTTCTGAGTCTCAGTTTCCTCATCTGTAGAATAGAGAGAACAATACCTTCTCTATTTCACTGGGTTGTTGTAAGGATTGTGATATATATATATGATTGTGAACATATTTGAAATACAACGAGTACATCAGGGCTGGAAAAATCATGGAATGTTTGTAACTTCCTTCTCCTTAAGAATCTGTTTTCTACGCTTGCTGAGGCACAACTTTGGTCAAGCCCTTGTAATTTCTATCCTGGGCCAACAATGATTAAGTCTAGAAATGCGGTGTCCAGCAAGAGACTATAGTCAATAACCTGCTAACGTCTACTAAGAATTTATTATCCTTTAAACTACCATCAGAGAGATCTTTTAAAGATACAAATCTCATAATCTGTTTGCAAAGTCCCTCAATGGCTCACCAGTGCCCCAAACATAAAGCTGAAACTTATCAACTCTGTAGGTCAAGCTTTTTGTGATTTTTTTTCGACCTTATTTGTAGTCACTGTCTCTAGGGCTCTTCTCAACTCTAGCAATGCATAGTACCTTACAGCTGTACTTCTCTGCCTGGAACATTCTGTCCTTTTGACTGGATGCCATGTGACCATTCTATGTCTACCTATTGGCTTTTGACTGACCCTCTGGGTCGCGGCACAAGGTATGTCTTCTAGAACTTTCCCCTGTGCCCTCTGACCTCCAGGAAGACTTGGGCGATGCCATGCTTTCCCTGTTACATGGGCAGTAACACTGATAGGGGGAATTATAATACCATGTACCTCATAAGGTAGTTGTGCATTCATATTTGTAAACCTGTCCATAAATATTAATGATTATTATTAAGAAATAGGGCTATCATTTTCAGGGGGAAAAGGAATGACGCCAAAATCCTACTCCCAGAAACCCCTTTCCCAGCTTTAGGCAGTGGGAGTAGCATTCTGCAATTTGGTTTTTAAAAATCAGAGGTCCAGCAGGGTATCTTCCCAAGAGAATTAAAAGAATCATAGTACAGCGATATTTGTGCACCCATGTTCATAGCGGCACAGTTTGTAATAGGTAAAGCTTGGAAACAGCCCAAGTTCCCATCAACTGGAAACTGGATAAAGAAGATGTGGTTCTTTTATAAAATGGAGTACTACTCAGCCATAAAGAACAAGAAACTAGAGACATTTATAGCTAAATGGATGCATATTGAGGCCATACTCTTAAGTGAAATAAATAGGACACGTGTAAATACCGAATTGAAAGTGTAAACAAGGATTAAATGATTAAAATGAATAATTGATAATTTGAAATAGGAAGAAAATGTTCAAAGGGGTAGGGATGGTGGGAGGGGAAGGGGAAAGGAAAGAAGGGAAAGGAAAAATTATGAGAAAAGAAAAAAAATGGAAACGAAGTCTGTGTAAATAGGGAAGGGTGGAGGGGGTGAAGGGTGCACAGGTAATGGGAAAAAATAAGAACCAAATACATCATGTACAGGTACAAGCACCCAATGATAAATGTAAATGCACTGTATACCTAAAATGTACCAAGAAAAGAATTTAAGGAAAAAAAATCAGATGTCCATTGCTAGCATAGAGAAACAAGTATAGCATATCTGCTCTACTGAAATAATAGTATATATATTTATTTCTATTTTTATATTTCCTATAACAATAATATCAATGCTATCCCTCATATTTTTCTTTTATTCTCATCTTTTTCTTGAAAACATCAATATATAACTGTTTCAATTCCCCTGGGTTTTGTAGCCTGTACCTCTGGGAGAATGTCAGGAGAGGAAAAACAGAAAAGAGAAAGGGCAGCAGCAGGTTTCTCAGGTAATTACTGCTTTTGTGACACTGTGTGGCTCAGTGGTAACTCTATTACTGTTTCTCCTGAACTCCTCCTTGGACCCAAGGGGAGTCATTGTTGTTTCAGGGAGCTATTAGACTGACCACTTCTAAGTCCTTTCTTCTTTATAAAACATGACAGTATGAATGCTACTCGGGGGTAGACGCTTCTACCTCAGAACGGGAATAAGGAAAGTCAATTATAATGAAAACAGATGTGAATACTTTTCAGTCTTTTTAATGAAAAAATATAGGTAATGCATCAAGAAGTTAAGTGGATTATAAATTTTGACTTCTGACTAATAGATAACATATTATTTATTAAATTCTAGTAATTCTTAGAATTTAAATATTAATGATAAACCTCTGGCATATGAACTTTAAAATATTAAGTTTAATGTTAATAAGTAGGTGTATTATATTGAAATAAAATTTTTCCAACCCCCCCCAAAAAGTAGGGAGCTTGTCAGATAAAGTACATTCCAATTTTCTCCCAGGTTTTTATTTTGAATGAAAAGAGCAGCAATTGACAGTCTATTTATATATGCCTTACAAATACAGAAAGCAAGCATTGTATCTCACAGATTTCTGTATACTTGGTTCCTGGCATACTGTGGACACAATATGTTATTATATTGATGACTGGAAATGGTAACATTTTTCATCTTTTGAATGTATTGTGGAGTTTTAGTGACTTTTAAAAACCTTTTCTTCCTGGCAGAGTAAAGGATGTTCTCTCTTCATTGTATTTAAGTTGTATTGAAAATTGTCACAGCCTGTTCTTGAAAATATTTCACTTATTTCATTATTTTCAATATGTTAGGTGAAACCAATCCAGCCATTTCTCTAAAATATCATGTATTTCTCTCCAAGTACCACTATTAGACTTATCTGAAAATCTTGTCTCATTAGTCTTTTTAAAATCCATGTTATTTTTGTGCTTAGCCCAAAGATATTACTGTATTTCATAGCACTTAGTTATAAAGACTTTCTTCAGTTGAGTGACATAAGGGGAGCCTGACTGAAAAATATGTAGCGGCTTAAAATGAACCATGAAAAGTTGAATATTGCTTCTGGAAACTTGAGACATTCACAGTATATATGAGGTGTGATCAAAACATACAGTAAAAGTTTAAATTAAAAAAAAAATCACAGTAAAAACACTTTGCCATTCACTCCCCACAAAATAGTTTCTCTTGTTTCAAACACACATCCCATTGTTTTTGCATTTTCTGCAACAGTTCAGGAAGTCCTCTTTCTGAGTGTCTTTATGAGGTGTGATATAAAGTGCAGTGAATACTGCTACTCAGTGCCATCCAAAGGAAAGACAGGCTTGTAAAAACATTATGATGTATCCTTATCCACCTTATTCATCAAATCTGGCATTGTAAGAGTTCTGGCTCTTCCCCCAAAAGTCAAAATGGCCACGAAAGGTAAATGTTATGAGTTGATTCAAGACACTGAGGCAGCCACAACAGTGCAATTGAGACTTCCAGAGCTGCTTCAGAAAGTGGCAAGAACTAAGGGATCAGTGGGTTTGAAGTGAGTGGGAATATTTTGAGGAGTATCAATGGCAATGTGTCTTTTACTATAATAAATTTTAAAAAAATTCATCACATTTTTGATTGGATTATGAATATATACATAGAGTCAGGGTGGCAAAAAAGGAAAGAAAAAATTAGAAGATTTTCTTCTTTGAATTTAAACTAATGATGAGAACAGGCTGAGACTGTGCCGACATGCGTTTGGTATCTATTAGTCTACATTAAGGGACACTGGACAGCAGATGACTTTCTTGATGTTTTGTTTTGGACAGAGCTTCTCAGAGGATAGGAATAGAGTGATTTTTAGTTTCTTCCATATCACAAAAATTGACTCAAGATTGTATTCCTAGAAAACTAGAATTTTATAAAAGCTCTCTGAATTCCTTTAAAAACATCTCTAGGCCAGAGATTTAGCTCAGTGGTTTTGCCGCCTGCTGCGCAAGCTCAAGGACCTGAGTTCGATCCCTGGTACCAAAAAAAAAAAAAAAAAAAAAGAAATCTCTGAAAGGGTAATGTAGTTTTTTTTTTTTCCCATTAAGTTTATTGGTACATTTCAGTATAAAATACAGTTACATTCATCATTGGGATCTTGTACCATTACATGAGTCTCTTGGCTCTTATTCCCCCCCCGCCCCTTGCCCTCCTTTCACCCCCTCCACCCTTCCCTATTTGCAAAGACTTTGTTTCCATTTTTTTCCTTTTCTCATATTTTTTCTTTTCCCTTTTTCCCCTTCCCCTACCCCTCCCACTTCCCCTGCCCCCTTACACCTTTACTTCCTGTTACACAATATGAATTATACATTTTTAAAATTACAGTATCAAGATCTAGGAGACATTAGGGTAATGTAGTTTTATTATTTTTTTTTTAGGCATCTGACAGCAACTTGTTTTATGGGAAGTATTATAACTGGGAGTAGGTTCTTGCTTAATCAGGTTAATGAAAAACTGTAAAATGAACATTATATCACATACTATTTATAGTAATGGCATATTTTGTTTGAAAAACTGAAAATTACATGAATATAAAATAAAATACTTTGCTGTGGAAAACTTCTGAAATACAAAAAAATGGATAAAATAGTTTATCAAAGTCCAATGCATTCATCTCTTAGCTTTAGTAGCTATAAACTTACAGGCACTTATGGCATCTATGTAAATCATTTTGAAAAAAAATCTCTTTTGTGCTGTTGACTCATTTTTTCTTCAGTGATCACGGTTTAATAGTGATTTAAAAATGTCCTTGATAAGACAGTGGTAGAGATATTTAGAAAATTTTTCTCCCTTTCCTGATTTCATGTATATGGAATGACTGGATTGTTCCATTTTGTAAAGATACAGTGAAGCTGGATACATGTGGCTGAGACTATTCCTGCGGCTCCTATGGGTTGCTTTTTGCCTTAATACATAGCCAGTGTCTGATACCCATTGCTTTCCCAAAGAGCAAGATTTGAGATTTTAGGCCATACTGAGCTAAGACACAGCTTTACAAAGGCCTTGGCTCTTCTTTGCCAGCTGCCTGTCCTTGTGCTGAGTGTGAGGACTGGTACCCACACAGCAAGTTTGACCCTCAGAAACAAATGTAGTGACCCTCAAGGAGGACACATGGGAGCATTTTGCATCCTTTCTCCCACTTTCTGATGAAATTAATGAACAGTAGAAGGCTTTGCTCTTAAGGAGACACTTCCGTCCTGAGCACCATCCCTTTGTGTTTTTACTGTCTCCGTTGTGTGTGTACAATGGAGAGAATAGCTCAGGGGACCCTTTGGCCAAACCTATTATGCTGCTATTCCATCTGTCTGTGGCAAACCAGAAAAAAAATCTGTGTTAGGTCTTGCCTTATGGCAAATTCTGATCCACAGTTGCTATTTTCCCACACTTACTTAAGCTTCTTTGCACATCTACTGGCACAAAGGCCTGAGGACCTCCTTCTGAGTGTGAGATACATTTATACATCCAGGCCCTTTGGCCTTGCCTGTGGCAGATGCAAACAGATAAACAAAGGCTGCTTGGAGCTGACTTCTAATAGTACAAACTGGTTCATGGCCAGAACAGGAGAAGGCAGGTTAGAACAGGGAGTGTGAGCTGCCACTCATCTGGAGACTGGCAATATTTTTTAATTTTTTGGGAGGGTCATATGTCTTCTTATGTAATCTTTTGAAATGAATTAGTAATAAAGAAAAGCCTCAAAGTGACTGATTTTATATGAAGACTTGTTTAAAAAATGTAATGAGATTTAAAACAGATGACTAGTTCCAGCAAATTTGAAGGAGGTACTTAAAAGATAAATATTGACTTGTGTCTTATGATGGTACTTATAGAATGTAGAAAAATGTAGATTAATATCTTTTGAACAATGTTTTAAATTACACTGAATCTAATTTTTACTTCTCTGGTGTATTTTTTTTAACTATACCACTTTATATATTATTAATTAAGATCAGGCCTGGAATATCAGCTCACGGACAATCAAAGATTTAGGTAAAATGGAGCATACATATGGCTCTGGGTTATCCATGACTTCTATTTCTTCTCATTACTCATATTTCAGCTAAACATAAGAAGTCGGAGAAGCTTTCTATTTTGAAGCTTCATAAAGAAGACTGAAATCAATATTTGGGTATGAAATGATAAGAAATTGAGTTTGAAAATTTGTGTATTTTTAGAAAATAAGAAACCATATCACACAAGAATACACTATTTGCCTTTTCCTTGGGTAAATTGTTAAATTTATCTATTTCCACAAAAGTCCATTTTTTAGGTACCCTTTATCAAGAAGAATGAGAAAACTGAAAATTTGGCTATAAAGTAGGGTTAATGGAATTTTACTAACATTTTGAATTGAAGTAAACAAATATGATTGATAACTTCTAGACTTTGAAAAGAAATAGAATAATTAGATAAATTCTGTTCCTCTACATCTATGCTTATATTTAGCTCATATACTGTCTCAAAGTCAGACCTATTTCCATCAGAAAATGGGATTCCAAATCCCAGAAGGTGAGATTTGCCACTTCAAAGAAGACAGAGCAGAGAGAAGTACAGTTTCCCATCCTGGGGTCTCTGCATGGGTCTAGCTACAGACGGCCACTTTTGGGTTTAGCTGCATCCTCAGTTCCTTCCCCTGGGGTGGGTGCAGGAGGATCTTTTGATCTACAGTATGAAACAGCTTCTGGACCACCAGGTGCCAGTGGCTGCTTTTCTTACAAGAGACCCTGCGTGTGGCAGGCTTGGAAATTCATTTTACTGTGATTTGTCTCACAGTTTTGTCTTAGTCCTATCTGCTGAAATCCCAGCCCATACTGTGATTTTTTCTTCTGTGCTATGTTTTTCTTGTTTCTCTTTCTCTTCCAAATTAATTTATATGCCCATAATTTTCAAAAGGCTTTCCTGTAGATACTTTTGATTTATAATTTCAATTTAATTCCATTTGAAATATAATTAGATGAACTATTTAAAATTCTGGCAGTCTTGCTTTCCTTTGATATTTCAATCCAGTTAAAAGATTGATGACCAGATAATGGCATTTGTTAGGGTTTCCTTGGGAATTTTTGACATGTCAGTATGTTTGACTTGCCCTAATTAATTTCCTACTCCTCTTGCCCACGGATGCAGGTTACTTGTATGCAGGTGGTTTGCCTTGGCACCTGCCACTTCTCTTTGGGGTCTTTGGGAGCCTGAGAACATATTATGGTTGGATTGCTATGTGCTGTAAGGGGATAGAAGCTGGGAAGCTGGCCTATGGTTTCAAGAACTAGTATCTACCTCTTCTATTCTAATCTACTAGCTCCTGACCAACTGGTTCAGGGATATTAGTCATCATTTAAAGGACTGAGTCTAGGCCTCCTAGAGTATATGCCATTAAAAAATGAGCTTGTTGACAAATATGACAGTAAAATGCTATTAGTGATTCATAATGTATGTTGACATAATAAAGGCTCTGAGAAATCCTGCAGTGAAGAAGCTTGCCAGTAGGTATTTTGTTCAGTATTTACAAAATTTATTCAACCCTGGGAAGAGGCCTACAAAGTAACTCATATTTATTAAAATCTTTTGGAATTGATATTAAAAAGAATGCTTTAAAAATTTCTGACCTCAGTTGTTTCTATGACATTTAAAAATGACTTAATTTAAAATGCATTTTGCAAAACAATTTTTCTCATTACGATGAACTTCATGTACTAATTACTCAGCAAAAAGAGCTTTACTTGCTAATTACTCAGCAATAAGAGCTTTACTTGCTAATTACTCAGCAAAAAAGAGTACAGAGCCATGCAGTTTTCAGGAGGTCCACAGAAACCAGCCAAGGGCAGCCAAGGAAGACTTTCTTGAGGAAATGACATGAACTGAGAGTTGAAGGACTAATAAAAAAAATCACCAAATGAAGAGTAGCATGGTATTGAGACTACATTTTTCAGGGAGACAAAAGATTACAGACATAAAAAAAAAAATGGCCGGGGATTTAGCTCAGTGGTTCCAATGCCTACCTTGCAAGTGCAAGGACCCGAGTTCGATCCCTGGTACCAAAAAAAAAAAAAAAAAATTACAGACATAGGCATGAAAGTGTAAGCTATAAGAACTTTGGTGTTTCTCAAGTGTGGACTCGGAGGGCAAAGATGCAGGAAAACATCCCTATATTCTGTTTTCAGATAGACTCAATTGAGACTGCATGACTTCTTGAAGGATGGCATCTTTTGCCTTTTCCAGGGCCCTAGAGCAGCAAGGAAGAAACAGATTCTGTCACCTAAAAATATCACATAATATGGGAAGCTGAGGGGCTGTAGGTGTGGTTCTCCATTCCTTTGGGATTTTGCCTGGTTTTCCTGGTATCCTTAAATAAAGTGTATTCTTGGTGATCACCAGTCTTACTAGATACTAAACTGAGGAACAGGTGGAAAACACTGCCTCATATCCAAGTGTGGGACATTAATATCCTCACGATAGCATTAAGATTGAAGGTAAGGAGTCATTTACAGTTTAACCATTTATTCAACAGATTTCTTTTTCCATAGGCAGACATTGACCAAAACAGAGGAAGTTTTGTCCTTTTGTCTCCTTGGAGCTTCTTACCCAGTAGAGAAGAAAGAAATTGAAGAAGTAATTATAATGATGTTATATACGAGAGGGGATTCTGACTATTATGAGAATAAAAGTATGCTTAAAAATATTACTTTCAAATACGAGCACTTATTCAAAAGAAGGTATCTGCAAAGAGCATGACTCTTGCCACTGGAATAAAAGCTAATAACTTCACAATCACACTCATTAGTGTTGGGGTTTCCTAGCAAAATAGGGTATATAAAGTAAGACCATTGCTGTGGAAAATCTATAAAATGGTCATTTTATAGGTTACATAGCATAATCTTTGAAATGATCATTTTACAAGTTAAAGATATTTCCCAATACAAAATCTACAAATAAACATTGTAAAAGATTAAGCTCTTTTCATCAAAAGCCTGAGAATATTTTAACCGAGGGCTCCACCTGTCAATAGGATAGTGGCAGCGTGGCATCTCGGAGGTTAGGTAATTTCCCCAGTAGCTTCACCAACTGTAGCTTGTGACAAATGACTGACCCCTAAGGCCACCAACCCTGGATGCCTGGTGCTCTGCTTGGCCCCTACCTAGTAGCTCCTATTCTCTAACCTCCAACCATCGTACTCCTCTAGCCTGAGGCAGGTATTTTCATTATGATCCATAATAAAAGTTGAATGGACTTTGTAATTGCAAGAGTGTTGTACACTGGAGACTTCTGATGGGGTCAGCTCATCAGGAACTGAAGAAGGCTATGTGTGTGCAAGAGAGAGGGTGAGGAGGGACTGGGGACATGCACTCACATTTGCAGCCATTTGCTGAGATAAATCAAGCAATCATCTGTTTTCAGAGCCCAGGACTCTTGGTTTACTATAGCATGAATTCTAAACAAGAATCTGTGTCTTTAGTAAAAATGGTGAAAGGAAACAAATTTCCTGGTTGAGAAGAACAGCTTTCGATATATATTCCTTATAGAGGTAAACTGTCCTTGCCTCAGGATTCTTCCTCATGGCGTATCATGGGCACCAAGACACCAAGACCTGACTGGAATGGGGGTAGTCTCTGCCTGGGAGGGAGGACATGGTGTGAGCAGGGAAAGGGTGAAACTAAGTTTCTTTGTCCTTTCCTCCTAGGCTAAATTTTGCTCACATTTTTTTTTTTTTGGGGTACCGGGGATTGAACTTGGGTCCTTGCAGAGCAGGCAGTGAAACCACTGTTGCTCACATTTTCTATTGATCAATTTTTTACCCTATCACTAATGAATGAGGGGACACTTTCCAGTGAGACTATTACAATATTGTGAACAATGAATAAGGTTTAATGAATTGCATAGTTGGGGAAAACAAGGGGGGGGCGGTCAAATAAATGTGTGTGTACTGGATGAGGTAAAAAAATTCATTTTTATTAGGTCAATGTATTATCTTGTCTAGTAGATGTAGGCTACAGCACAAATAATTGCAAATGGGGAAAAATCTTTAAAAATTTTCTCAAGGATGTGGGTTATAATTTACATTTCAAATGTACATACATGTGTTACCAGGAATTAATAAAGTTGTATTTTCTTCATTCAGTGCCCTCAGTATGTGTTTCTTAAATTATTGAGTGCCAGTAGAAAATTAATTTTCTACCTACAATCTAGTTTGAGTACCAAGACAGAAATAGACAGAGTGCAATAGACAGTGCAATAGACAGAAAACAATTGTGAGAAGCAGGGGTGACATGCTTCCCAGAAGCAGAGGATGGTTTGGGAAGTTGGGCATGCCAGGAAATGGGCACTGTGTTAGCTTTCTGATGCTGTAACAAAAAACTTGAGATAATCAAGTTAAAGGAGGAAGAGTTTATTTAGTTTCAGTCATGGTTACTCCTGCTTTGGGCCTGTGGTGGTACAGTACATCACAGATGGAAGTATGTGGTGGAAGAGGTTGCTCACCTCATGGTGTCTGGAAAGCAAATGAGAAAGAGAGAGAAATGGCCAGGGTCACCATATCTCCTTCAGGGGCACATCTGTGACCAAACTTCCTCCTGCTGGGCCCCAAATCCTAAAGTTTCTACCTCCTCTCAGTAGTATATCAGTTGGCAACCAAGCTTTCTACACATGAGTCTTCGGGAAAATTCAGATCCAAACTATAGTAGCCACATTTGGAGTGGAAATTTCAGACAAGTGTGAATGCCAGGAAGTTGGTGGAATGCTTCAATATCAGAAGATCCTTCAGGAAAAGGAACCTCCATCAACTTTTGGTAAGAGAGTGATACAGTAGAGAACACAATGTGAGGCCCTTGAGAGCTGAGCACTGTTGACGAAATGGAGACACCAGGCTGGTAGAAGACTGTCATTTCATCACTAACCCAAGCCGAAATGGTGGGGGCTGACTTAGAGCAGGGATGCTAGATCTGGAGAGGATGGGGAAAATGTGAGCCAGAAGTATCTTCAAATTATAAATCATGGAGTCACAGTTATCATGGTCCCAAAAACTTCAAGAGTAATGAAGGCTTGCAGTTAGGGTCTGTCAGAAAATTCTAAGAGGGTTCCTCCAAAATTAAAAGAGTGGTTCAGATTATTACAAGAGAGTGAGAAAAGCATGACCTGTGACATGTGTGTTTAAGACTGTGTCTTTCTTTATGTTAGATCTGTAATAGGTCCAAGAAGTGCCCTACTTTCCCTTAAGAGAGGAAACATGATTATGGCTTATGTGGATCAATAATTTAAAATTATTCTATGTATAGTAATGAATAGTGTATGAATTAATTTGGTTGTGGTAATTATTTCACAATGTATATATATCAAATCGCCACATTGTACCATTGAGTAGAAACAATTTTTGACAATTATACATCAATAAAGCTGAAGAACATATCTTAACTTTTCTTTTCTTTTTTTGGTACCAGGGATAGAACTCAGGACCTTGCACTTGCGCAGCAGGTGCAGTGCCACTGAGCTAAATCCCCAGCCCTTTAAAACATTTCTAAAGAGTCTGGAATATAGAATGTAGAACAAAAGTCTGAGTTTTTTTTTATAGTAGTGCTAGGAAATGAGAGGGAAAAGGTTTAGTACATACCAAATAGTATATTTAGTACCTATTTGGGTGGATTTCCTTTGGAAATCACTGGTTGTGCTACTCTGTCAGCACAAGTACTGAGAGAATGCTGCTAATAGAAAAGAAATTAAATTGTACAGAGTAAGGAAAGTGTGTATACACTAACAAGAAGCTTTTTAGGAGCAGTTCTTAAAGATGTAGATAAGTCTTGGTCTTCTCTTTTTACAGTGGATTTGAGTTTTTGCTTGTGGTTTGTATGATTAGTTTCATTATTTGTTTATTATTGGGTAGCTAGAAAATAATTCTGTCATTTTGTGCTACTCTACAAAACACATCGTGGTTTAACTGTCAGTGGTCTGGGGTTGCAGACAGTGTATGGTATGATTACACGAATAGTTACAACACACACTGTGTGCATTTTAGTCCAGGTGCCACAGAATGGACAGAAGAGCAGGTGGTAATTTTCTTATACAAAATTTAATAGCCAATTTTTGTATCTATTCTTATCAAACTGTCTACAATCATAGGACTCTTCTGATTTTCATTGCAATGTAAATTCATATATTGTAATATTTGTTTTGAAAATTTATATACTGGCTCACCATATGAACATGTTCTCATTGCCTACTTGGGCCTTTGAGCAATTTGCAGTCTTTTGTTAGCAAATAAAGGCCCTCAGAGCCTCCTATTTTGAGCCCCAAGTTTACCAGCTGCTATCCACTACTGGGCCTCATTAGGGGCCTGCTGCTCCGCTGAGAACCACACCACATGCTACACCCTCTCTTGTCTACATATTAGCCTGTTGCTGCTCCTTAAATTACCTGGTACAAAAGCTTGCTCTATTTCTCCACAGAGAGCTACCACTCCTGTCCAGTTTGAAGAGGCTCTATATCATGATCTCTCAAACTAATTAAGGTTCATGGGCAGGCCACAGGTTGCTACAGAGGAACCTTTCTGAAGATGAATATCCACTAGTTCCCCACCTCCCAGAAGAATATTGCTGCTGAGCTTATGTTCAAAAGTCTGTTTTTCTTTTTGTACCAGGGATTGAACTTGGAAACTTGTGCTTGCAAGGCAGGCACTGGATCCACTGAGCTAAATCCCCGGCCCCAAAAGTCTGGTTTTTTAAAAAAAAGTTTTCTTGTGTTGACCTAGGGAATGTAATTAATGGTACATTTCAAAAGTTATTTACTGAGGAGAGTAGAACATAATATTAATTAAAAACATTTGTAATAAAAGGTATATATTTTCAGGGGATGGGGCTAGTACATATAGTTAAAAAGTATTTTCATGGACATTTATTGAAAAGTCATAAGTTGGACCCAGTATTTATGTTGTTGGGCAGTATTTATATTTTTAAAAGAAAAACACTAAATCATATAATTTAAGAGTTTTTAAGAAATGGATTGCAACTTAATGGTTTTAAGAAATGGATTAAACAGTATCAGTTTCATTGTGCCAAATAACCAAAATAATTTTCAAGAACTTTCAGGATTTCTGGAAAGAGGATTTTGATATTTTAGTTATAAGTTTAGAGAAAAGAATGTTCTTCTGCAGGTGTTCTTCATTTTCAACAAATAAATTGAAGACCGGTGTTAGCACAAAAGATAAATTACACAGTGATGCTTCATTAAAAATATAGTTAACAGGACACCCTACCGAGGTCCCGAGTCACGCAGAACACGACGAATCAGCCTGCTGCAGACAGGCAGGTCTGCGGACACCCTACCGAGGTCCTGA